>JAGSMP010000381.1:0-358163 GCA_029286625.1 Parnassius orleans | reverse complement strand
TTCCAACCCCATTGCTCTGAGAAATTTCCAGACTTTAGCTGGATCATCAATCTGTACTGATTCATGGATATAATGGCGTTGAGCATTCCTATACAACTTATTACAGTGATTTCGGATAGTAACATATTTTTCCAGTTTATGTCTGTAGGTTTGCATTTATATTTTGACTTAGCTGTAGCTTTTTTATTTAAAAAGATTTTAACTTTTTCCGTTAACCACGGTGAAGGAAGGTGTTTCATTTTGACGGCACGAACTGGAGCATGTTTATCGTAGAGTAGTTAAGGTTGCCGTAAACAATTCTACTCTGTCATCTACCTATATACTATTGAAAAGTGGCGACCAATCAATGTTTGACGCATCTTCGCGAAGACTATTAATATTCATACCACCAAAATTGCGTCGCAGAAGAAATTTTGACTTAATTTTAGGAGGACGTATTTTATAAGAAAGAAATATGAGATCATGATAAGAGAACGCATTACCTGAGCATTGACCATGTTTAGAGACTAGTTCATGGAAGACACACAAAATTAGGTCAAGAAGTGATGGACTACAATTAGAAAATGATGTTGCGTTTTAGAGGCAGAATAAAAAGATTAGTGGAATCTGCAATGGATTGAAGGGAGGCGGAACGGGAATCTTGTTTCAGGAGACAGGTATTAAAATCACCCAAATAATTGTAAATATAAGGAAGATACATTTAGCTTTGGCCGGTTGGTTTGGACATGGCGAGGCCTTCGATCGGGTTTTTCACAGAGCTTCTTTCAAGCTTCCTTCCTATGGGCTGAGAAATTGTGCCATTGGATCACCCGTTTTCCACAGCTGATCAGAGCATCAAGGTCGTAGTAGACGGTGCATGCTCTGATTACTAGCCTATTAACGCTGGTGTTCCACAAGGCTGCGTGCTATCACCAACGCTGTTTTTCTGCATATCAATGATATATATGTTTCAAACTGGTAACATTCATTGCTTTGCGGACGACAGTACTGGTGATGCTTTATACACCAGCCGTGCAAATATTTCTCGAGAAAACGTCGCCGAGTACCGAAAAAAATTGTGTAAACTCGAGCCAGTATCAGAATTCCGGCGTAAACATATTGAATGACGTGCGGTTTCGTGGTCACTGGAAGAAGAGCCAAATTGGCCTCTAAAAGCTTGGCGTGCTTAGCAGAGCGGGACAGTATTTCATGCCGACATAACGCCTGCAACAACAAGGCGCAGGTCAGGGCTCCCAGTGCCAACTGTTTCATTTGATCGCACCAGCGCAGAGCGGTTCTCACTGGCTGCGAGAGATTTCATCGCTTTCGTATTCTATCGTATCTACCATGGGAAGTGCTCAGAGGAATTGTTCGGACTAATTTCAGCCGCTCAACCATCGCACATAGCGACAGAACTCGAGTCACCATCCGTACCATTGGATAATTGGCGGTCCACTATTGTACGATTTAGAAGAAGTGTTTCTTCCTCGCACAGCTTCCATTCGCCTGTTGCAGTTCATGGGCGGCGGTAGTCACGCATCAGGTGAGCGTATGCTCGTTTGCCCCTCTCATTATAAATAAAATGTAGAAAACGTTCGTCTGTCGAAAAGTCTATGTAGTAAAACGTCTAATGAGCAAATTACCAGATTCTCAAAATGTCTGCAAACTTAGGCACAAAAATAAATAATAGTAATCATATATTATACGTACACACATGGCTTGTATACAAGTACAATCTAGTAAGTCTATCTCCTCGTCACATATCATCCCTATAAAATAAAATAAAATAACACAATAAAGTGGTTAAGATAAAAGCCTCTAAAAAAAAATTAAACAAAGTGTTATTAAAATCCGCTCTAAAAATCATTTTAACTGAGCTATAACTACATTATTGGCTTAAGTATGTATTTGTTTGATTGATTTAGTTCTTTTTTAAAATTATTTTAAAAATATTTTTAATTAATTGTGGTAGCCTTTGTTACTCTATTTTTATAATGGTATTTGTATTGTAGGTTTGCATAATAACATATAGTTTTAGAGCGTGTACTCGCTGACAAACTGATTGCAATTTGGCGAGATAATTTCAATAATGTGAAACAAATACAAATTATGCGGCTTAAACGTTTTTTTGTTAAATTCCATGTATTGAACAACGCAGGAACTTTTACGCTATTGACTATACCGATAGTTAAGTACATAGCTTCAACTATTTTATCGACAGACGTCATTTTTAGTGCTTGCCTCATGTGGGAAAAACTAATTGTTACGCAAAATGGACGTTCAAATCGTTTATAGATCTTAAATTATTTTGACATTAGTATCATCTCTTCAATTTGGTCGAAAACTGGAGATAATAATAAAATAACTACAAAAAGAAGCGTACTGTCACACGCACTCATTGATGGGTTAAGTGTGACAGTCTTCCTAAAATTAGTCTTAATTAGCTTAAATTACAATATACTAGTTGATACTAAAATGCTTGATCAAACAAACAAGCACTTAATTATTGTGTTATGAAACTTAATTCTCTATGTTAAATCCTTACAGAATAGAGTATTTAAATGTCCATTATAGTTTTTATTAATTTATGACACACTTGCCTCGGTGACCATACCTAACATTATTTGAATAAATAAATAAAAGTGGCAGTTACTGTCATGAATGTTATTTTAATTATTATATGATGTAAACAATCATGTTTGCACGTGCTAACACTTGTTGTCTGGTGAACGTTTCTAAGCGATAAGGCCGCCAATTGCCTTTATATAATTTATGTTTCTGTTTTTCTTGTTTATTGGTGTACACTGTACTATAAAGTGTATTTCATTCATTTATTTCCATTGTGTCAAAATGACAGACAGTAGATGGAGGTGAATATTGTTGTTGTATGCTTGCAGCCAAAGCCGTGGACATTTATATAACACTATCCATCTGTCCCGGTTTCGCACAGATGACTTCTGGATATCGATAACAGCGCCAAAATATAGCTAAGAACCATCCTGGACCCTATAAGTACCCCATAAAAATTTCATCAAAATCGGTCAAGCCGTTAAGGAAAGAATAATTACAAACACATGCACTGGAATTTTATTCAGAAAGGTAAATTAGGAGATACGTGATATATAAGTTAGACACAAATTGCTATATGTGTTTTGCCACGGCGCTTTTGACACTGATGGGATGAAATAAATTTTCCTACGTGACAATTTGGCAAACTGTGAGCCACAGTGACGAGAGGAAAATGTCAATCAATGAGATGAGTAGATTTTTTCATTATAAAAAATTTAAAGTTGTACTTTCAAGTCGAAGAGTTGTGCGAAAACTTTTCTCATTTAAGGTTTCCATTAATGGCAACTTGCGTCGTACTTCCCTATTATTGAACGGTGCCTAATTTAAGTTTAACTTTCGTGTACATAATTGAAATAGATGATACCTGCGAAAACTATAGTCTCAACTATCAAGTCTTCTAAAGTTTCATTTCTATTTCGTCAATTTTTTATTTCTATATGGTATTAAATCTTTCAAGTTACGTTATAAAAGTGTTAAAGTATGTTCAGATGTACATCTAATCAGGCAAATAATTTAATCAGGCTGGAATAGCTGGATGGATTGTGAAATTTGGCATAAAGCCGATTTTATCGTAAACTAGCTGACTCGGTAGACGTTGTTCTATCCTTCCCGGTAGGTGGCGCTTGAAATTTCACTCTGAATTTACTGGGGATTTCTTACAGGGTAAATATTGGTACAGTTTATTAATAACTCGACCACAGCGCTACCTATCGAGTTTAGACTTTGTGTTATATTTTAGGCACTAAACCAATAACTGCCGCGTTGGTCCAGTGGTCGTAAACGCGGCTGATCATGAGCTCCGGGTTCGAATCCTAGTCGGGCCAAAATTATTGATCAGGTTTCTGTCAAGAATCTCAGTAGCAGCCCGGTATCAGGAAGGTGGTGGTATTTCACTTCCGTAAAGCACGTAAAGCCGTTGGTCCTGCGGCTGATCTCTCTCCAGTCGTGTCGGGTGGCGTAACATTGAACTATGAGTGAGGGAATAGAGAGTGTACCTATGCTTTCGCATACACTCCGGCACTACTATACTCCGATCATGTGCAAATAGCTAGTCACCGTTGAGACTGGCTGCCGTGACCGAAAATTCAGTCTGGAGGACATAATTGTAAATGTGAGACATTTTGGTTAATAAATATCAAAAAATAATGATGACCGTACTGCTCTTCCTATCGTATCTAGTATAGCTGTGAACCATCGTTTCGACATAATAAAATATATTATGTGACATAACCTCAATCAGTCAAGTCAAATAACAGACACACTATCGATTATATTATATGTAAAAGATTGGACATATAAAATACATATAACAATAATTACTTCTTACGTTTACTTACGTCCAATCAAATTCAAAGTATTTCCGTCTAATAAGAATCTGGGCGCCATCAAAGCAAAATAGGTTTTTGTTACGATACGACAATGCGATATACTTCAGGCTTCATCTTACTACTGGTAAGAAAATAATCAAGCATTGGCTTTTGATTAGTAAAAATAAATGTCAAATTAATTACAAGCTTACACAGAGATAAAATCACAGGTTGGATTAACCATTAATACAGTACTAATTAAGGCTTATGTACTCAAGAGACGCGAAGGGAATTATATAGGAGTTTTGATACACGCACATAGTAATCTCCATGATTGAAATGACAGACACCTTAGTAATATTGTTGTACGGCTCTCAGTTAGTCTGTGCACTTGTTTGTCTTCACGTTTCAGAAAAATTTACGCCACCAAATGAAATAAATCTTACTGAATAAGTTTTCATTTATCCTCAGGATAATCTATTGTTGGTTGTTATCAGCCTCGTAAAAGTTTAAAAGATATTTATTTTTCATCAAAATTTCATTTAATTTTGAAGGCAGAACCTGTAAAAAAAACTAAAAGAAATCATAACTCAAAACTATGACAAATCGTAGAACATACATGAGGTTATTCGGGTCTGTCTAGGAGTGCCTTATCTCTGAGCTTCAGCTTTACCATACTTTTGGGACCTGTATTCTGAGTATCTCCTCCTCCCTGTGGACTTTTGTGGTGCTCGGACGTAGTAAAGATTTCCTTAATAGTTGGATTTTGAAAATAAAATTATTGTTGCAATTTTATACTATCAAGTGAGTGCGACAGATAGTTTAATTACAAAAGAACCCTACTTCTTTTGTCTTCCCCAACGCCTCATCAATCAGATTCGTCTATATTATGTTTTGGCCACACCTCCACACCCGTAACATGCGCAAGCGTTCGCCCACCCTCAAAACTATCGCTTGCCGTCGAATAATTTAGGCCTACACTTACGGATTAATATTTTGTAACTATGCTATCGACGTTCTCCGCCAAAAATTTCGGACGTTCCAATCTACTTACTTTGCCCTTTGTATCAGATTAAGCAATAAACAGGCCCTCAAGGGAGGTAGAAATATCTGATAATATAAATGACAAAGAGACAAAAGCGTTCATAAGAAAGCCATACCGCTTGTCGCTCATCGACAATGTCGGAAATTGAAAATATGATTTATGAGCTAAAACTAGCAGGAGCAAAAATTCGACACCTTGAATAGTTCTATAAACTCTCTCATGCCTCAGAATCAAGATATGCACAGTTCTCTGGAATTTATGTCGAAAAATGCTATGAAGCCATTGAAAAGATGAGTAAACTTGAAGAGCAAAACGAAGAGTACAAAAACAGATAAAAGTATTAGAAAACAAGATAGAGATGGTAGAAAAACATTCACGGTTGTCCGCTGTAGAAATTGAAATATTCCCAAATTTAGTAAAATAAACCAGTAAAATAAACAGTCACTAAGCAACATCGTAAAAGAAATCAGATCCATAATTTCTTTGATTCCCCTATACAGGACAGCGAGTTGAAAGAAGTTTATCACAATAAATCCATTGTTGCCGACTTTAAACTGTACACAGAAGGAAACTTTTCTAAGAAAAATAAAGGGATTTAAAAGGAAAAATAAGATTTAAAGGGCATCAGTTGAACACCAGCACCTGAAAATTGAAGGCCCTTCACGTATGATCTTTGTCCAGATCTACCTTTAAAACATTGTTACCTGGCTCGTCAACACGCAAAGAAATAAAAAGTTCTAGCTACTTGGACTTATTATGGGCAAGAATGTCAGAAAAGCAGGAAGGTCAAGTAGCTTTTGTGTGGTAACAAACTGACCTGGAAAAATTTTGCATGATTCCTTGGCTTATCATATTTATTCTGTTTTGCTTTTGTTGTCAAATGTATATTTTTGTTAATTAGGCTGCACACATACCTTAAAAAACCAATCTTTATAACTTAAACTATATATTTAGGCTAAACAACTATACAACAATATTATATTAACAGTTACACACAAATACAATACCATATCACAAATAAACTATAATTACGTAAATAATAATCTGTTATCGTCCTTATATCGATCACACTTTAACAACCATTTTCTTTACTCTGCCGTTTACACAGGACATATTATATTTTTACAGCATAGCCTATATTATTAATAATTATTACGCAACTAATAAGTTGAGTATTTTAACAAATAATTATGAAATTCAACAATATGAGTGATTTCGTTGACGTCGATGACGACTTAGTGTCTGAATTTATGACCTGTTGTGACCGGAAAAATTTAGCTGTTTAACACATCCGTGCTTGAATAACTATATGTTTCATCACATATCAGAAGTATAAAGAAAATATTGAAGGATTATCTGTTTTACTGTCTAGATCGAAAATTAATTTTGGATTTATTATCATTTCGGAATGTTATTGTCCTACATTGACACCTATTTTGTGACTATGTCTTATGTGACTGAGAGCTTGTTTAACCAAAATGATCGTGTCGTCCTGTACATTAAGAACTCACTTAAGCAGTCGAAGAAGAACTCTCTTTTCAGAAGCTAACTGTCTTGTAATCAAATTGTAAAATACAGTTATAGTTGTCTATCGCCCCTATTGTTTTAAAAATAATCTTGTTCCATTTTGAGCTCATTGGATTCACTACTCACTTTTTAAAACTTTTCAAAGTATTATTATAATGAGTGATATAAACATCGATATATCGAGTAATATCCTTGATGCCGATGCTGATAAGCACTTGAACCTAGCAGCCTCTCATGGTCTTCTGCCTTCTTATACAAATCCTACTAGAGCCAACACTTGTCTTGACCACTGTTTAATCAAATCGAAACTACATCCCTGTTCTTATATTGTCCAGTCAACACTTACTAATCATGAATCTATTGTTTTTTTAATTGATTTCGGCACAAAATGTCAAAATATAACTAAACGTTGTAATAAGTTTGATGCAGTCGATTTGAAACACCCTGAAAACTATGAATACAGTCCAATAACTTTCACAAGATCCTAATTTTGCAGCATCCTATAGTCAACCTAATTGAAAAGCAATTTCTAATACAAAAGTTTTAATTTTGCCACGACGAATTAGAACTATCAAAACTTGATTACGGTCGGGCTTTGCGATGTATACGCAATAGGAATAACATGCATATGAAATTAAGAGCTTCACCCAACCAATGATATATTAACCGAAAATTCCGTAACGACGATAGGTCGTTAGGAGGGCTGAATTTCGGTAACAACCTATTAAGTAAATTAAAAATTGAACATGAAAATCAGAAATTGTAAAGCCGGATTTAATGTCAAAAGTTGTGGAACGGCTATTATTCGAAACAAACCTAAGCCGCAAAACATTGCTTTACATTTGCCTCTACTGAGTTTACAGCACAGTGTACTACTGACTTCTGTAAATGATTATTTTGCTAATATAGGCGCTGGCCTTGCGCAAAACATACTTTCCAGACACTTGCTGCCCCTATTGTGACCCACGTTTCATCAACTTCTTTTTGGTAGTGCTTGAAACAGACGAAGAAGAAGTGGAGCGCATTACTATGTCCCGAAGAGTCGAGCTGTGGGATGGGATGGGATATCACCTGCCAGATTAAAGCAACATAAAATATCCTTATTCCATACACAGATATTTGTAACTTATGTTTATTGCATATAGCATCTTTTACCGATGTGTTTTAAAAATTTTATACTTCGTATCCATTAGAATGGGATAGAGATCGTATCACGAATCACGTCCGTATTACCTGCAATGTATAAAGTAATAAATATTAGACTCACGGACTTTGACAATCTCTTTATCTCCATATCTACAACAATATGGATTCAAAATATAAATGTAATAATGATGCAATACTAGATCTAATTACGTATTGTCAAACCTAGATGCCGGTAGAAAATGTATTGGTGTATTTTACTAGCCAAAGCATTGAAACGATATTTCTCCCATACCCTAAATAAGCTAGACTTTTGTTGTTAGGGATAAATAGTTGGACCTCTTCAGTTACGTCCACAACAGAACCCAATGCGTCAAGATTAGCGACTACACAGTTGCCAACTTCCTATTAAATTTCGTGTACCACAGGGTAGTATAGTCGGTCCAACCCTATTCTTGGCTTATATAAATGAGCTATGCAACCTAAAACTAGATCATAGTAAAACTATATGTTTCGCCGATGATACATGTCTCCTCCTTTCTCAAGGAACTCGTCACTCGGTGGCTATCTTGTAACCTTTTGAAGATTAACACAGACAAAACAATGTACATTACTTTTTGTATTCAACGGTTATCTCTTCCACCCAAAACGCCATACAAATTGGTTGTTCCTCTTGTGATCAAACAACAATATGTTCATATACATAAATAACTATTACTAACTCTATTATATAACTAGGTGTACTATGATCAGCATCTAAACTTTGAAAAGCACATTACTTTAAAACTAGAGTACGTGAACTAATTTATATATTCAGAAATTTGCATCATATTGTTGATTTTAACTTAATCAAAACAGTATATTATGCATTGGTCGTCCGTTTTGATTTATTCTATATCTGTCTGGGAGACTCGTCAAAACATCACTATTACTATTAGAAATAGCCCAAAGAGCAATCTTAAAAGTAGCATCCTTTCGTAATTTTCTTTACCCTACTAAAGAACTTAACAAGGAGTGAAAAGTACTATATATGCGACAGCTATTTGTCCAATCGACAGGAAGACAACATCATCGCTTAGTTCTTTATGATCCAGAGCCAAAAGCAAAAGCGAAGATATGATTTGGTGTGCATGAGCAAAGTATTTAAAACGAAATTGCACATAGATTTTTTGTTTTCTTGGTCCTTATTTATACGACTTATAACGGGAAATTGATGTATATTCTTTATCATCATACGAATGCAGAAAAAGTTTACCTCCTTGTTGCCGAACCTAAGCTATGATGATACTGAAAAATTTAATAAGAATTATTAATAAGTAATTATTATATTTTTTTTACTTATCATTTTATATTGTCTATAAATGTATTGAATTATTTATACAATCAAAGAGGTGATAATATATGTATATATTAAGAACAAAATTTAAAAAGTATAAAATAAAAATAAAGTGTGGTGATTTTTATGTTTATTAACATAATAAATCTATATATATTTAACTATACTTATATTTATTTATTTATACTCTACTTATTACTCACAAACACATACACAATTTTAGTTATTCTACTCAATTATGTGCATCCTAAATGTTAACATTGAAAAGTAAAATGTAGTATCTAACGTTGTAAAATATTTAACTGTTGTCCCTGTTTGCTATTTAGTGTGACATTCTTTTTAAATCTTATTATTATAATTATTATTTTACTTTTATATCTAGAATATAAGTCAATCTCGTTTTATTGTTTAATTGCGAAGAAAACCATTTATTGTAGCTTCATCTATCTTTTTGTCCACGGATATCTACAGGTAGACCTGGGTGATATAGGTTTTACCTTGTTTAGGTACCAGTTTTCACATAACAATAGTATTCTTTCAGATGTAAGCACATATTTTTGTTGTTTTCGTAATCTATATAGTCAAGTTAACGGAGCGGTGGAGGCGTTTTTAAAAACTAAAAATAAAACTAAGAGATGTCCGTACAGAAGCTCATGTACTCACATAATGGCAAACTTATTCTAATACATGTTTGATGCAGACCTTATTACAATTGCTCACTCTAGTGTCGCGATATAGGCTAAACAGGGGGTGCAAAGTCAGCAATAGCATTTATGCACGTACTTGTATCACTCTGTGTGGGTTGAATCCACGACTCTTCCCTCCTCAAGAGCAAATTATCGGCATTTCAGGTATCCGATGATTTGCTTAATTACAGTTACAGCTTATATCTAATTATAATTACAATACAGAAAATAATTGGTAGAATCATATACAAAATTATCGTTCCTAACCAATACTTTTAATGTTAATAGCACTTGCATTTTCACTGAGATTTATTTTGTTAAATTTTACTAGTTGGACCAATTGTTTAGTTTCGTCTAGATTTATACCTTTTAAACTCTGTAAGCAGCCCGGTTTCACGCATAGTATCCAGCTCGTGGCTTATTCGTTGGATTTGGGATTCTCAATGTCAACAGTATGCTGCCTGCAGGCATCGAGGTTTGATTGAAACTCCATGAGCTGTTCCACGCAGCTTTGTTCTGTATGCAGCAGCACTTCGTCGTTATTGCACAGGAATTGATTATCCAAAGCTATTTGTTTACAGGCTCTCGGGACTGTGGCAAGTATTCTTTTTCTTTCACCAATAGGTATGGGTATTTGGGAATAACTATAATAGTTTTGTTTGGCAATAGTAATTGGCAATGAATAAATTTGAAATAACTATATGTTTTATTCCTACTAAAGGACCTCTAAGATAAACGTGATCTGGTTTCCTTTTGTAAAAGCCTTAACCCTTAATACAATTTTCTAATTTAACTGTTATTTTCATTTACAGGATATAACAAACTTTCAGTTGTCGCGATTGATTGTAATAAATTTATCAATTCCGTAGAGTTAAAAATTGATTGATGCAGAACAGATACCTTACTGAACGCTAGTGCAGTTTGATTTCCCATTATTACGTTAATAGTCTAAAATAACTCAAAACATGTCAAACATACCTAAGACATAAGTAGAATAAATGGAGTTTTCTTTCTTTTGTAATTAGAATTTAACAATTTTCTGATTCTTTGTTGTTCATCTAAATTAAAGTATTGTTATGTAAGGTCTCTGTACTGTTGATGAAACTATCCAAGATTTTGGAGACCAATGTAATTCTTATCCGACACTATCTGATTATCGTTTAAAGGAAATCAATGAGTTGCATCGGATGGCATCATCATGATCCAACAAATTTTTCTATAGTTGCATCTCTTAAATACCCTACATGTGTTCGAATAGCTAAAAATTCATGAATATATGGTTTATTAACATCTATCAACGCAACGAATTCGTCATACTTTTAATATACTAAAATCTAAATCACTACCTATACCTTCTAAGTTTAAAGTTTTAATAATAAGCCAGTTGTCTATTTGCAGGAGGCACGACCCAGTTTTGACAGGCAGGATTCCTGGTTTTTTCAAGTTTTTGAAGTTAGGGCCCATCCTTTTTGAACCATCGTCAGAATTATTATACACCACCTGTGGAGGACGTTTAATGTTTTTAATTGGCACTGAAGTATTTCTATTACCAATCCTACATGGAACTATATTTCTTTCTATATTACCACTAACGACAGCTTTCCTATATCCCGGTTTATCTTTACTTTCTCGTGTTAGATTCCTTGGCGTATATAACATCTCCTATTCTAAAATTTCGATCTGTTTCACCGCCTTTTGTTCTCTTACCTTTTCCTTTTTCTAACATTTTATCTGATATGTAATTATATAGACGTCTAATACGTTTAGCATGATCTTTAATAGTTGTTGGTGTAACATTTCTCGAAATTCGCGGCGAACGTTGAAATAGAATCGGTATGGACTGAAAACGATTTCGAAAGGAGTAAGGCTTGGTTGTACTATGTATGGTGTTGGTAATTTATAATTGAGTAACTCATTACAGTAGCTGCGTCTGTACACTTTCGTTCGTATTTCGCCAATCTGTATATCTCTATAATTGTAGAGTGAATCTCTATTATGCCTGTTGAATTTGGGTTATTCGAGTAGTAATGTAGTAGTATGTGTTACATAGTCATAAGTTCCCTAATGAGGGTCATTATTAAACCCACTACCGACAGGGTTATATTTTTAGGTGTTCCATATATTGAAAATAACTTTATGATTTCCGGATCTATTTGATTTAAATGCGTCAACCAAAAGGTAATAAACGGATTCAATTGAAAAAGGTCCATGAAAACTTCTTGAAAGGGGCGTTTTGGGTTTGAGTTAATTGAAGTAATGGTTTAATGGGTTTTCTTTCATACTTCATTTTCTACAGGCATCACAAACATTAAGTACTGCAGCAATCGTCTCTTGCATGTTCTGCCAATAATTTCTTTTAATTCTACTCATTGTTTTCCTCACCTCTGTGACATTTCTCATGATGTTGCAGTATGATTTTGTTCTCTCGTCTTCTATATATATAACACGCTCTGTACATTCAATAAATTCACCATTCTCTTTTAAATAGCTGTATAATGATTTTGAGAATACTTTCTATGCTGAATGTTTTCGAAATAAATAAAATATTTAATCTTCGGCTTAATGTACCTTTTAAGAAATTTAATAAGATCTTCATTATTAAGTGGGGCAAAACTTGAGAACTTTTGTTTATCCCTGGATAAATTTCTACTTGCACCTCATTTTTATGCCAGTATAAACTAAAAATTTGTTTGGTTTTGAATCAATGGCCCCTTTAATATCGGAATACCATTAGATTCCAGATCTTGTCCAGAATGCACCGTTACTGTACTACTATCAGTAGATATAGGTGGTAACGGGTAGTTCGTGTTAGTCTCAACCGGTCGACGGATACAGTGGCGGATGTGTCAGTTATAGTTATTGTCTTAGAGTCGTCCCTGTTTTCAGTCGTCAAGTCCATAATTTTAGTTAATTCAGTCAGATATTTTGTAGCTTTTGTTCTTTAGGTCCAGGTTTACTTCCAATGATTGTGAGTCATCAGAGTCTATGGCATTTAGTTTTATCCGAGAGAGGGCATCAGCATTACTATTTTGTTTTCCGTTTTGTATATCGAAATCGTACTTTGAAGACGTAACCGCCAACGGGTCAACTTACTATTCGGTTCTTTGAGCGAATAAAGCCAAACTAGTGGTCTATGGTTGTATATATGGTGAACTTACGCCCGTAAAGGTATGGTCTAAAATGTTTTACGGCCCATATTATGGCGAGTAGTTCACGCTCTATTGTACTATATCTGGTCTCAGTGTGCTGAGAGTTCTACTGGCATAGGCAATGGGCTTATCGGATCCTATTGTCCCCTGCGATAATACCGCACCTAAAGCAACAGTAGAAGCATCTGTAGTTAAAACATAGGGTTTGTCTGGGTCTGGGTATTGAGTAAGTGCATTAGTCAGAAGTTCTTTACACTCTGAAATGCATCAATATATTTTGATCTACTACAATTTTATTTCGTTTTTAGGCATGCTGTAAGGCTGAGTGATTTTAGCGAAGTCTTTACAAAGCGTCTGTAATAACCAATCAATCCTAAGAAACTCTTGATCTCGGTAGTCGTCCTGGTAACGGGTAGTTTAATACAGCCTGAATCTTATCATTGTTTGGTTTAAGTCTGTCTTTAGTAATAACGTGCCCTAGGTATAGCACTTCTTCTCTCAAGAATTTGATTTGTCAAGTTGTATTTTTAAATTAGTCGATCTCAATCTGTCAAAAACTGTCCTTAATTTTGTAAATGTTCTTGGAGGCTACTCGAGAAAATAATTGGTCTTCAAGATAGACAAGGCAATGAATTCCTTGAAGCTCTTTAGGATGTTATCCATGGCTCTTTGAAGGTGGCTGAGCTGTCTTCAGCCAAAGGGCATTCTAAGGAATTCAGTGTCCGTTTCTGTACTGAATGCCGTTTTGCCTATCTGACCTGTTGATCTCAATTTGGTGGTATCCACTAGCTAAGTCCAAGGTTGAAAAGTAAGTACTCACCCAGTTTGTCAAAATGTCAGTGATATTGGCAAAGGGTACTTATCGTCCACAGTTATGTCGTTTAAACGTCTGTAATCGATAACCATCCTATACTTCATTTCACCAGATGCTCTCTTTTAGGAACTAAATGGACTGGGGCTGACCAAGGGGAAAAGGATTCCTGAATCACATTATCATTTAGAAGTTTCTGTACTTGGTTTTAATTTCATGTGTTTGAGCGGCAGGTTGTCTGTAGAGTTTGATATAAATAGGGTCTTCGTTTTTGTTCTAATATAGTGTTTGACTTCATTAGCAAAAGATAAGGGTATCTGATCGCTATAAAAATGTCTTTATATTCTCTACATAAGTGGTATATCGATTTTGTTCTTCTTCCGACATGTGGTCCAAGCGTAGCTTCAAATTTTGCTCTAATATTTTATCTACTTCAATATCTGATATATCTGTAATATGATTAACTACACACCTAGTCGTTTTACTCTCTTCATATACTTCTACATCAATGGTCTTTAATAGTTAATTTTATCGGTATATCTAAAGTATTCTGGATTACTGTAGTCGTATAACCATCCTTACATCTCACTAACGCACTAGGCATTCGCACACCCTTACAAAATTCTTTATAATCGATTACAGCATTACCTGAATATAAATTTGTTGAGTTTGACTCTCTGCTCAACGGGAGATAACCCAAAACGTAAGAAGATTTACTATGTATTATAGGTATTACGGTTGTTTTAGTTTTAAGAATCTCGTTTTTAAATCTATTACTGCTTCTAGGTTGCAGTTATCATTCCCACCGTTTATCGTCTAGAGTCGACATTGTAAATGTATAGTTTATGAATATCGTTACAGTTGAAAATTGGAAAGACGGATTTGAATAACTTGATTATGTCTGCTCGATGGCCGTGCTAATGACTGAATGGTTCGTGACTTATGTACTCTGGAAAGTATTTATGGGCTTTTGATGGACTAATGAATGATCGCGTACTACTGTATCAATCATAATAAAGAGTCGATTTCCGGTATATAAATAAACGGCAATCTCAAATTAGTACTCAATTTAACTCTATCTTTCGTAGACCTTTCCGAGGCTTCTACCTGAAAATCCTCGTCGTCCATATTGGCTGTGGGACGCCGTGTGGTACTTCAGGAATTATTGTCGAATTTTCATTTCATGATTGAGCTCAGAATATTAGGCCACTGCTTGGGTACTCCTCATAGCAGCAGTTATCATAAGAAATTGGGTACATCGTCGCACGCATTATCGTAATAAGTATTATCTAGGTCGAGTTCATTTAATTGAAAGCCTTGTTGATTTGTTTTATGGTGGTGCCGTTCGCATTGTGACGTCACTGGGCCCAGTATATTGATTTTATTTAACTGAGGCTTGTAACCAAATTGTTGGGGCTTATAAAAGTTTTGTTGTTGGTTTCCAAATTGTTGTGGGCGCATACCGAATTGCTGAGGTTTATTAAATGTTTGTGGTTGCATTCCGAACTGTTGGGGACATATTAAATTATTGTGACGCATGTTAAACTGTTGCGGGCTTATACCAAATTGTTGTGGCGGAAGCCAAATTGTGTGGGCGGTATCCAAAATTTTGTTGATTATTATTAAATTGAGGTAGTTTCGATTGTGGCCCAGAAAGTCCAAAGTTAAATTTGTTAGGGTTAATTCTGGTTTATAGCCCATCGGTACCATTGAATTAAAATTATTTGTACCAATTTAAACGTAGGGTTATTATTTGGTAAACTGGGTGGCGTTGGTTTATTACTAGGATTACTATACATTTTATTACGCATAGACTGCCTGGAAGTTGACTTTCCATGACCACACTTTTAAGGCCTCTTCTAGTGTGTGTGGCGCTTTTAAGCGAACAATGCACCATATTTTCTGGCAAATTATACAAAAATACATTTAGAGATGTGTTATTATATATAATAATTTTGCTACTCTTTACATTCTGATCGGTTAATCTATTTACTGATATTAAAACACTACGAACGGATTGGATCCTATTACAGAAATCTAAAATGACTCGTTGTTTCGGATACGCAAACCTTCAAGTTCTATAGCAATATTTCTTCACTCTAGGGTCTCCAAAATGTTGAATTAGTAGTTCAAAATCTTCCCACGAATTAATGTCCTCACGCTCGCTAAAGAGCGCTGCGTCGCCTACGAGTCTACTTGTTATCGCACATTACGTATAAATTTTGTTCATCGGATCCCTATATTTATTTAGTATATACTCACATTTGCGAATAAAAGATTTAATTGTGCTTATCGCCGTTAAATATCGGTATAATTTGAGCATTTCATTAGAATCATCTTAATTTGCACTTGATCTTCCATTTTGTACAACTTTATTTTATAAAATACGACGATAAAATAATATAATTAACACAAGAATTCAAACTCACTATCAAAACACAGTCAATATAAAAGTAAAACAATTAATAAGTAAAATACACAATATCAAATAAATGAGTCCTCAATAAAATTTATAAGCATACATACACTACAATTATAATTTGTAATAGTTATAATCGCTTTGTTCCCACAGTGCAGCCTTATCGCGTCATTGTACGGACGCGCGCACTTATCAAGTTATTCTAGTATTTCTTTATGCAGCTAGTTATTAAGTTTAAGTATTCTTAAAATAAGTTTCATGTTTTTTGTAAAACCAGATAACGTTATATCGCAAGAGGTCTAATTGCAAAATAACAAAACTATATAATACAAGGAAAGGATGGTGGAAATTTGACCACCAGCCGGCCTTCGTCATCTTCAGCTGCTCCACTTGACAAATTTATATTGGTTCGGGATCGCCTGCAGCACGAACGCGAAAACTATATTAAACGTATTTATTCGCGGACGGCGCAAGCAATGGCGATCCTACCGGCTGCGCCAGTCAAGTTAACGGGAGCGGTGGAGGCGTTTTTAAAACTAAAATAAAACTAAGAGATGTCCGTACAGAAGCTCATGTACTACATAATGGCAAACTTATTCTAATACATGTTTGATGCAGACCTTATTACAATTGCTATTCTCAGTGTCGCGATATAGACACACACAGGGTGCAAAGTCAGCAATAGCATTTGTGCACGTACTTGTATCACTCTGTGGGGTTGAATCCATGACTATATTGTTAGTGGAAATAAATAAATAAATTAATAACAAAGAGTTCAAAATGAAATACAGCTTGCTTAATATATTATACAAACTTAAAAGAATTACAGTCAAATCTCGACCACTAGACCACCACTAGTTACATTGCTGCGGTTAGATTGTCTGAAAGAAGAAATATATATTATCGTCATACTTATATCCAGAATGATCTTTGAACTCAATACAAACTGTATTGAGTAAAATATTGGAGACATTGAGCCCTGAGTTACTGGCTAATGTATACTCTTATGTAATAAACATTACATGGAGGAAGTCGATGGATGCAGTTGGCTAAGGACCGTACTGTTGACATTCCTGGTAAATCTACACGTAGTTTGTAAATCAAAAGATAAAATGTTAAATCAAAATAAGATAAAATGGTAAATCACTCGTTGCTTATGAAATACTTTCATAAAGGAACATCCTCGTGATAGGCATTGGCTCAAAATCAAACGTAATCCACGTTAATTTTTATCCCGCCTAAGTGATTCCCTTTGTTGTATTCCTTTGTGGCTGTCAGTGTTACATCGTAATTATTAATATCAATACAGCATTTACTTATTGCCTTAATAACTAATAATTTTACAGGAAACCTTCATAGATAAAATAATTATAAAGTATAAGAATTTCACTAAGTGTTAGGACTCCTTGTCTGTTTAGGAGTATTTTGGATAGTTCCAAACTCTTACCTAATTCTGCCTCAAGCTGTTGTGCCTACACTGCATTTGTGTTCCTGTCTGAAGGGTATAAAAGCCAGTATAATTACAAGTTAGTATCTGCGCCCTTCCTAAAGGTCGCGTCCGTTTTCGGCGGCAGAAAGGCTTTAAAAGCCAATGCCAGTCTCACAGGTGGTGTTTAGTGTAGGCACTTCTTCAAAGTGAGTCCCACATAACCACGCAGCCGGCTGCGTGGTATGCTAGGAGCACTACCACCTCCTCCGTAACCGGAGGGTGTCCTGCATTGGCGCAAAACAAGTTGTGAGGCATTTCATCTTCGTCCTCAGAGGTGGCAACGCATCCATAGCCTTATCTGTTTGAAGTTTGTTACACGTGTCCATGGACTGAAGTAGCTTATTATCATCAGGAAAATTGTAGTTCATTTGACGATTTAATTTAATTAAAAAAAATGTTTAATACTTTAGCGGAAGGAACGCATTTGCTCATTATAACTGAATGGGGACCCTGAATCTGCAAACGTAGCATTAATCTGGGAAACTTCTTAATAAGCCCAGAGCAAGTTAAAATGCTCGCAGCTAAACAACTTCTGCAATTCGTTGAGAATGAATGATGAATGATGAATAAGCAGTGAATAGCCAAAGCAGCGATCACAATAGATACTGGTCTTTAACAGGTGCACCAATACAAACTGATTTGCAAAGAAAATTCTCACAGTAGGGATTAGACTTCTCATTTTAGACTTTGGTTTAGGAAATGAGAGAGAATTATGTTAGTTAGCGGACATTATGCAATCTTTAACTATATTTTTGATTTCTCTAATATGCAGATTTCGTAACAATTTTTTCTTCACCGCAGATATGGGGAATATAAGCACTTAAACTTCAATTAACCATTTCGCTAGTGCCGGCGGGGATCGAACCCAAAATGAAATTTATATGTATAGAAATCTTTAAAACGTAGTAGAGCGACACTGCAGCTGTTTTTATAGTATAAGGGTGCAAACGACATCTATCTTCGATTAATTATCAAAATGCAGATGCGTTGTCAGCCTGAGGACTAAAATGGATTCCTCGTTTCGCGTAAAAGAGTCTCCGGTTCTCATCATACTAAACACAGCACTAATATAAAGCACTGGTATTCTCTATGAGCGTGGTTATTCCCGGTTAAGCTGGTTTCAACTAAAATATAGTAGCAAGGTGGCTCAACCAAGTTTAAATGCTATAATATGGGCCATGCTTGAATGAATACCAGCTCAAAATAGCAGCTTAATGCTGCCGTGTTTTGTATATAGTGAGTGTAGGAAAAGAAACCCATTTTACTAGTAACGAGATATTCTATCGTAGTCCCAGGGTGACACACATCTTTATTTTGACTTAATCGAGCATAGAAGTAGGCGCCTATGGCTACAGCATTTGCTTTTCCTGATTGTCTGCTCGTTTGTCATCTTTATACTATAAAATTCCTGAGGTAGCCCAAATCATCATTATGCTGAAGTGATAAAGCCCTCCGGTATACCGTGTATTGCCACTGAGCACTAGATAAAAGACGAATTTCCTACAAATTCGTAAACAAACATTGTATTCGTATGAACGTGCACATGATGTCATCATATAAACTTTATCGTTAAGGTTCAGTAGCGACAGATGTTTAGGATCCAGCCCACTAAAATCACTTTGAACGTATGTATTTTAGCTAATCGATTATGGATGTAAAATCACACAGCATTTACTTATCATCAGGTGGATAGAAAGCCCTTTGTCAACTATACTTGTATAAATACAATGTTTGCATCATCATCATCATTATTACAGTCCGTCACAAGTATGCTGCTGAACATAGTCCTCCAGATTGTCACAGAGAACGGTTATGAATATACCTACCTGCATGTTTCAGCAGGTCGTTACCCATCTAGTGAGGAATCGCCTAATCGATCGATCGATCGGCAAATATAGGCAGCCATTTTGCTTAGTGTCGACCTCGTATTTGCAAGACTGTTTTGTGAGAACCACCAGTTGTTTTTCCCTCAAGCTTTATAGTCGGTCCATTGTTACTTCAGCGGACTGAGTTACACTTGTTTCTTTGCGAGTATCCTCGATACAAATTTTATGCTGCAGAGAAATTCCGTCCTAGGAGTAATCCAAATATAATTTCCGTCGCTCTGTGAGTGACTTTGAGGTTTTAGAGTGCCACGTTCACGTTCAGTTTCGTAAGTCATCACTACGTACACTACGTGACGTACTGACTTTATAATTTTGGTAACCCATAATTATAAAGTCACATAATAAGGCCACCCATTCTACTACTAAGAAAACTATGAATTTCGAAAAAAAAATATAATTAAAAAGGACATAGAAAGAATTGCGCAAATAATTCCGTCATATTTAATAAATACCTGTTCAAAGCATATGAAATTATTCATTCATTCATTCATTCAATACGAATGTCGAGAAAATAACAGTTTCGATTTATTTCAATCGCTTGATAAATGTGTACTATTTTGGGAATTATAACAAAAAAGAATATCACAAGAAGTGTAACTTGCTCACATGTCGTAAGAAGCATCTAAAGGATAATGCATTTGTGAATTTGTAGGCGACATGATAGCTAGCTATCACTTCTTTCACATCCATCTATAGCCAGTTTTGTTAAACGTGGTTGGAGTAACTCGCTGTTATTTAGACTGTCACTACCTCGGGGATTACAGGCGTGAAGCTATGTATATTTGCCAGACGAGTACGTGGATCGACTTAATGGTAAGTGGATATTGTGGTCAATAGACATCTACATCTATCATCCATTAATGAATCAAATTGCGAATGCATTGTCACTTAAGGAATATGGTGTTGCAAGAGGAAATAGAGTAAATCTTAAAACGATGTATTGTTTTGAGATTTACTCTATTTATCTTTATCACCACAGTGATTAAATTAAACACTGTTTAGTGACGCTAATAAGTGCAAAAAGTGTGAAAGAACATTATAAATCATAAATTACTAGTAGTAAAGCAGCTAATCGATAATATAATAGAATATCTTTGAAAACCGTAGTTGTGCAACAATACAAAACTGACCAATCAGAGCGCAGTATACAGAAAAATCGGTCGTTCCGCAACGTTAGACTCTAAATTAGTGAAAACAAGAATGAAGACAGGAACTTCGATTATTCATCACAGAGCTCACATCCGCAATCGCCGCCTCGCCGACAAACCGAAACTAGAGATTGCGTCACTATAGCCGCATACCTTCGCAGCATCGAAAGCCATCATGACACCCCTGAGCGTCAACGGAGTACACACCGAGTGACTTCCATTCCTTGCCATCACGAGACAACCTGAGACTACTTTAACGATATAGAAATACAGCGAGACTAAAAAGAAGTCTGCGAGGAACAGCTTTAGAAACTGTCAGCTCAGAACTCATCGGACCGCCAAATCAGATGAGATCATGCAAGAATTGGAACTATATGTCGCTCGTGACATGTAAACACAGCTCTCTATTTAAAATCAAAATAAAATGTTTATTTAGCGAAATATCCAAAAAGTTTATTTATATCGATAAAAAAAGTGCGGTTTTATTGTGACAGTGTTATTCAAGTGTTTTATGATGAAGAACTAGATAATTATAAAAGGAATAAGATATAACGTTACGTAAGCTTAAAACTTTACTATATCTTAATAAAAGTATAATACTTTTATTACTTGGACAATATCGTAATAATCTTATCATATTACAAACATATAAAGTGAGCAGTAAGGATATTTATGTAAATTTCAATTTCATAAATCAAAACAAACGTTCGTTTATATTCAAATGCACATTGAACTTTGATCCTTGGGAAGTTGTATAGGTATCTTATTTAACGCACGACCATAACACAGTTTCTGATATCCTCCACAAGATGACGCTAAACTGTAAAAAGTGCGCAAGGAAATAACTAAAGATTTTCTAATTTGTGAACTTTGTGAAAATATTATCATTTAGATTGCACTAGTGTCTCGTATCAACGTTTTGTTTTAATGACGCATGACAGAAAGAAAAATTATAAATGTCACGCATGCCTTTCGCCTTTATGTAATAAACAAATATCCCCAAGATCCACGACCATATCGCCAGAGCATCAGGATTATGTTACCCAACGCAATAAATATAAATTTAATGTTCATACGGCTAACTCTTTTAAAGAACTATCAGATGAAGAAACAGAAGATGATTACTCGTCCTTGACTTCTACCCCAATTAATACCTTAAATAGAAGCTATACAGAAATAAAAGAACCAAATTATAAAATTGAAGAATTAAAAGAGCAAACTCACAAATTAGAACAAAACTGAAATAGCAGAAAATGAAATTGAAAATTTACTATCGGAAAATCAGATGCTAACTAAACGAATTTCCGAATATGAATTAAAATTAAACAGTTAACTTATATATGCAAATCCACGACGAAAAAAGTACTAAAAAGGGAAAAAGTTTTACGAAAATGAAGTTAGATTTTCTCAAACTGAGGAAAATATAATTCGCCATAAAAGAGAATCAACATGTTAGTACATCAGCGCCATTTACCTCAGAAACAAATAATATTAATCAACAAGAACAACAAATCGATAAAAACTCTCACCTAACAGTATTATCGACACACCGATAGATGGCAGTAATATAAAAAGCAAAATGAAAAAGATTTATTTACATTATTGGGGATGAGCAACTAAAGGATTGTCAGCTTCACTTATAAATACCAGGCAGGGCAAGTGAATGATATCTATATTCCCACGGCATCAATCCTGTCCGGAGCAACTAGTACTGAAATATTAAAGTACTGTGACATTATCAATGAAAATTGACAGTAAATGACATTGTAATTTTAGGTATAGGTAATAATGATAAAATATATATAAATTACACTCCAATATTTGTATAGCTTTAAGCAAGTTAAGTAAAGTCTCTGTCTTTCTAACACCTGTATGCTATAATCCTTACAAAAATACATTAAATTTAAATATAAAATCATGGACAAAACATTTTGAAAATTGTAAACTGATCAATATGAACGTTAAATATTTGAATGCTTTTAATTTCTTAAAAACATTTGTAATAAAATTAATTTATGCATCGATTATATAGAATATAAAAACAATTTTAACGGTCGAAAATATTAAGAAATTTTTAAAAGGTCACCTATTATAATTAACGAAACAGAAACAAAGGAAAATAAATGCAACAATTATTTAGAAAAGGCACTATACCTTATTATTTTCATATTATGTCCCAAAACAAATAAAGAACTTTCCGATTCAATGTAATAATATCCTAAGTCCTAACCATATACCCAAAAAGGCACCATACCTTTCTATTTTCGTAATATTACCAAAAACAAAAATAAATATTCCAAGTCAAGATGGTAACGTAGACATTCAAAATACGCTAAATTCTTTTCAAAGTAACAAGGACATGTTTTTTCGAAGCAAATAGCAAGTGCTTTTTTACACTTTTTCACCAAAATATACATGGATTGCTCTCCAAAGAGAACTAATAGAAATGACCTTTGGAGATAAAACCATATTAACCCTGACGTACTATGTTTCACCGAAACATTTGTGAAAACAGGTGAAGAAAAAATATACTCATAAATAATTATGAATTGGCCACATCATTTTCAAGATCATCTAAAGAGGGGTAGTTGTATATTAGTTAAGAAAGGTCTTGATTATAAGAAAATAGAGTACTTCGAGGCTCTTGCTATGACTTACCACTTTGAGTGTTGTGCAATAAATCTTATTAATAATAATTTAATTATTGTTTGCATATATAGAATTCCGTCAAAAGCAAAAGTCATTTAGATTATTTTTGATAAATTTGACTCACTTATTAATAAATACATAATAAAACATTCAAAAAAGAAGATAATTATTAATGGGGACATGAATATTAATATACTTGAATCCAGTCATTACGCCATATGTCTTAAGGACATTGTGAAAAAATATAATCTTCATTTTGATATAAAACAACCAACTAGAGGCAAATCGTGTCTTGATCTTATTATTAGTAACATTGACGACGCAATTGGATCTGTGCGTTCACTATGGTTGTCAGATCATGATACTGCACAGGTACTACAGTTTACTGAAAAAAATAACAAGAACTTCACACCAAAATTAATATATTCATTCATTCGACATTATTCCGTAGAAAATATAGACAGATTTAAAAAATATTTAAAATGCGTTTCATTTGTGAAGTTTATGCTCAGTCTGATTTAAATAAAGCATTTGACGAATTCTTTAGCCTTTTCACATTACTCTATAAACTATGTTTTCCTAAAATAAGAGTAAAAACTAAAACATTTACCAAACTAACGTGGATATCCAAAGGCTTAAAAAAAAGTTGTAGAACTAAACGTAAACTTCGGTACAAGTTCTATATGACGAGAAAAAATGTTGATCGAACTAAATATATAAAATACGATAAACTGTTAAAAAAATGTATAAACATTGCAAAAAGAACAACAAACAATAAATTTGTAGTAAATAGTAGAAATAAATGTAGAGCTACTTGGGATATTATTAAAATGAGACTAATTGTGTACATACCAAAACTACATAAATAATATTATATATAATGGAAAGACGGTAACGGAACCTGCTGAAATAGCATCTATTATAAATAACTATTTCATTAACGCAACAAATCAGATAAATTATAAAATAGAAAATACAACTGATATGAAAGTACCTCAATCTATTTTTCTAACTCCTATAAATGAAAACATTATCAAAAAATAATAATGTCTTTAAATAACACAAAATCTGAGGTTATGATTCCATATGTACTAAAATAATTAAATATTGTAAGAATGAAATAAGTGAAATATTAGCATTCCTGATTAATCTCTCTCACTAGAATCAGGGTATTTCCTGAAAAATTAAAATTTACTATAGTAAAACCGTTACACAAGAAAGGAGATAAAAGTGATATAAGCAACTATCGACCAATTGCACTAATCCCAGTCCTCTCAAAAATATTCGAAAATATATTACCAACTTATCTTTTAGTAAATTTAATGTAATAAAACAAAACCAACATGGTTTCCAAAATAAATCCACAGCACATGCTGCGTTCTCATTAGTAAAGGAAGTATTGCAAAATGTAAATGAAAGAAACTATACAACAGTACTATTTCTTGACATGTCTAAAGCCTTCGATCGCGTCTCACATGATCAACTACTGACCAAACTAGAGGCTAATGGAATAAGGGACCTGCTCAATTGATAGAAAGCTATTTAAAAATAGGTCTCAATGTGTAATAACACAGTTAAATTCTAAAACATAGCTCGGTGTATAGATCCGAATCAAAAATATAATGTTGGTGTTCCCTAAGGTAGTACTCTGGACCATTGTTGTTTGTTTTATACATAAATGATTTACCTGACATCTCAAACTATAAAACTACTTTATTTGCAGATGACATATCGATAACGATAGCGACTAGTAAAAAACCCACTAGATCAACACACAAAACGGACATTATAAATACAATTATTTCAGTAAATAAATGGCTTAATAAAATAATCTACACATTAATTTAAGTAAAACAAATATCATTAATTTTAATAATTTAAGCTCTGACGTTAATATTGAATATAATGGACAACTTCTGCAGAACGCTACTAGTACGTCATTTTTAGGTTTAATTATAGACTGAACCTGAATTGGAAAGAACACATACATAAAGTGTAACAAAATTAACAGATTTGTGTACGTTACATAAATTGACAAAATAGCAAACAAAAATACAGCGGTCACAGCGTATTTTATGTAGAATCTGTTATTATCGATACGGACTTTAATGTAATGGCACAGACTCTCAGTATTTTAGCGCAAAAGCGCTGTATTAGAGCTATTAGTAACATCCCATCAGACACGTCATGCAAGCCTTACTTTAAGAGTTTAAAGATACTTCCTTTTCCTGCCTCTATATATTTGAGGTGGCAAATTTAATGTAAAACAAGTACTTATTCTTACAAACTAAAGATGCAACAAAATAAATTTACGGAACCCACATAAATTAATACTTGACACAATTCCAAAAAAAAGTCAAAAATAGAAGCTATGCAATGTGTAAACACGATATTTAACAAAATACCCTCACATAAACAATTACCTTATAATAAGTTTAAAATCAATGACGATGGCTGGTAGATAAAGCATTTTATACAGTAAATGAGTTTTGAATTGTAGTGACTAACTAGTTTTATCGTTAATAAAAATCGATGCATTAATTAATTAATTTATATATATGAATTTATTTATTTATAAAGATAAAATGACGTTTTAGTTTGTTTATATAGATGACATTTGTAATTGATTTATGTATTATAAAACTTTTGAATATTTGCATGCTGTTGAAAACAGCTAAATAGGTTTCTTAACACAATAACAGTCTAACATCAATAAGAAAACATTTTGTACCTATTTAGTTGCAAACAAAGAATTTGAATTTGAATTTGAATTTGAATATAATTAGTACGCCCGGATTTAATCACACAAGCAGAGACTGACAAGCTACGAGGACTACCACGCTGTATAGAAACACCTAGAGACATCTGCACATTCACAATCAAAGTGAAGGGCGGTGTCGTCACACTTTGAGCACTGAAGAGAGACCATTATCTCATCAAAGTAAAGCTACTATAACATCTCACCGAAGCTACTGAACTCTAACGCCAGTGTGGTACAGAATCTACACCGAGAAGTACATCCCAGGCCAGACCATGGCTGCTTAGCGATTTCATCACCGAACAAGCTTGTTTTTGCAGTGCATTCGCACCACTGGAAATAATAAACGAAGCGCGGAGCAAATCGTCCAGTACATTGAACACACAGCCACTATTGAACTGTCTCAAGATGCAGAATATGTGAAAAGGAATGTCACTAAGGATTCGACTGCAACAAGTTCAGGAAGCAGATACCAATAGAAGATGGGAACTCGCGAAGAAAAATAGACTATGTTTTTCCTGCTTATGAGCAAGAAATCAAACCCATCAAGTGGAATAGAAGTATGCACCTGCAACACATCACCGACTTCTCCACTATGACATAAAGGAGAAAACAGAAGATAGAGAAACAAGCACAAGAAACTGTAACAATCATATCTGTATTGAGCCTCAAGCCTATCTCAAAATTATTCCAGTAGTAATTGGACCATGGGAGAGGTGGACACATACCCCTGCTGGATGATGGGTCAACAGTTTCACTAATGGATGAAAAGATCGTCGAACAAATTGGAGCCTCAGGGCGGTGGAACCCTTCAAGATCACCGCTATCGGGAACACCAACCTCGATTAGCAAGGGTCCCGAAGAGTTACAGCCACACTGAAGAGTCTTCACAGCAGAGAGGTACCGTTCAGAGCACGCACGGTCACAAGTCTGAACTTGGGACCACAGACCGTCCAATTCAAACACCTGGAGGACTTGAAGGAGAAGCTGACATACAACTCCGGCAATCCAAGGATCCTGATAGGACAGGACAATTGTAGACTTCTGCTAGCTAGACAAGTCCGCAGAGGTCCACCGCACCAGCTGATCGTCACGCTCACAGATTTAAGATGGTTACTACCCGGGATACATTCTAAAGCCCTGAATCAGCGCTTAGGTGGGTGATTCAGTCCTAATAGCCGACGGCCAGTTATCACGCAACACCTGGCCACGCGGAAGCGTGGAAGCAATATATCCCGGAGTTGGCCTACCCATTATATAGCTACAGCTATAATTTAGCTACAGCGTAGCCCTACCACGTACAAAATCGAAATTGACAAAGTAGCTTTAGAATGGATGTATGTGATTTCAGTAATTCTGTGGTCGCAGTGTATATTCACCACTCCATGTCATCCTGTGGCTGTCGTTAGAGGCGACAGAGAGAAACAAAACATGAGACAGGCACCAGCGTCTTCCTAACAAGTAAAAAATAAAAAGCTGCGGTTGTAAATGTTGCAACTATGCCAGATAATTTATTATTTATTTATTGCCCTATTAGGCAATCCATGAGGAAGTGCTATGCTTTGTACATCAGGAAAATTGTTAAAATTCAACAAACAACGCTCGGCATTCACAGTGAGGTGATGTCACACGCGCACACGTCGACAACAATGAACTACTTTCTATGCAAAGGTGTAATTATGCAAAGTCATGTGTAACTGTAAACACAACTAGAGAATTTTGCGACGCGGGTCGAAATTATCAAACAGTTGCAGGCATTTGAAGTGGTCTACATAACCACAAATATTATATTACTAGGTGTTATGACTTTTTCTGCCTAGGAGTGAATGTGGGTGCTGGCAGTGCTTTCACTGTTGTGTTCGGGTCTGAAGGGTATAGAGATCCTGTGTAATTACAGGCTGTGAGACATTCCATCTTAGTCCCCAGAGGTAACAACGCATCTGTAGCTGTCTTTTGTTTCAATTTGGGGCAAGCAAGTAGGCTGCAGTAGACATACCATCCAGTTAAGCATTATGAAGACAGAAATATAACACTGCATAACAGAATAAGACGTTATATGCAGAAATACATTATAAAAAGAATTTATAAGTAATTGCTAAAGTCCACGTGTTGTGTTTTACTTGCTGAAGAGCAGCTCCTGTCCTCCTCTTATAGAGGCGAAACATATATCATATTATCGACTGTAGTATACATAGTATTTACTTGACACACAGGCAGACACACACACACACACACAGACAGACACACACACACACACAGACACAGTGAGATACAGAGAGAGACATACACAATATCGACCACCAACCATCCACCGTCGCGCTGAATCAACGTAATCGTATATCTATCAGAAATGAGAAACTATGAAATAGGACGCATTTCAATGATTTAATGATTTAGTCATCACAAACAAAGAAAGCAATTAAGCTATGCACAATAAATTAAAACAAAAATAATTGGCTAACGCAAATAGGCTAAGTAACTTTCTTTTGTATTTAATAATTTGAAGGCCCTTTTCCTTTGGTCGGCATCACAATAATGGAACATTAGTACAGCCGAGGTCTTTCCAATATTTACTCCACCTATGCCTCGTGGTATTTGACCATAGTTATACAGAAACCGCCCAAAGCCTAATTTCGCAAAAATGAGTTACATACGTCATCGTGAACCAAATTTTTTGTTCTATATTCTGCATAAGATTTTTTACGTGATAGAGCCAGGCTGCAGCTATATTATGATTGTAGCATGAATGGCTCGACCGGGGTAGGATCACGCTCTCACAGCATACCAGCGTAAAATAGCAGCTTAATGCTGCTGTGTTTCGTATGGTGAGTGTAGAGAACCGGAAACCCTTTTTACTGGAAACAAGGCATTCCATCGTAGTCCTCAGGGGTGACAACGCATTTGCATTTTGATTCTTAATCGATGATAATAAATGTAGATGTCTCTGGGCCACAGCATCCACTTACCGTCAGGTGGACTCTCGTTTGTCACCCTTATACTATTAAAAAAAATAAGACGACAAATTTTTCGCATTTCATCATTTTGACATAATATAATTATGTTAAGAACGAGTACAAGCATGGTCTTTGAAAGTGTTAGAAGCAAACCAACCTATTCGATTTAGTCTCTATTGCCTATTCTATATGTCCATGTTTTTAATTTAGAAAGACCGATTCTCCGAAGCTTCAGTTGAATCATTCATTATTTATCTGAAAACGATCAGAGGGTTTTTTAAATACCCGTTTATTGGTCGCTTAAACAGAATGTGTATACCAAACGTATGGTAGTTTGATTATTGTAGAGTAGAAGTGTATCATGTAAATAATTTACTTGACATGAATGATTTATTACAATAATTTGTATTTATTGTCAAATAACTTTTGTTATTTGTCTTTATTGTTGTTTGTTAATATTTTTCGTTTGGTAATAGCCTGATATTCCAAATGGGTGTTTTATTTAAAACAGCTAGCTTTTTATATCTGCTCCAGATAAATAGAAATATTTAATATTGTTATTTAGCAGATGACTACTATAAATAATATGGTCGTTATAATTTTTGCAATTTCAAAACTACATTCTGCAGAATACGACCAACTATTTTGTGTTTAGGTTTTACCAATAAACAACAATAAATTTATAGAAAATTCGTTTGATGTACTACTTTACCAATTTACTTCATTAAGCACTAGAAACACAAAAGGTAATTCATAAGAAATTATTAAAACTTAAAACCCTTTACCCCAAAACTGAAAATATGTAAATTATTGGTCGCTTTCTGTATAACTATGGTCATTTTTTGGAGTAGTAAGGATGATAAGCATACTCATTGTCTCATTTCACTCTATTTGTAACAACCTATAAAGTTCACAGCTGGACAAAGGCCTCCCGCAGATTGTCTCATATGAGGTATTTTGTTATAGTTACCACGCTTGGCAGAAGATTTGAAACCGATATTTTTGCTATAACTTTGAGTTGTTATTAGAAGGTGCTGGCGCCTGTCTCTTGGTAAGCTACCCTGTGTTGTCTCTTACGACATCCAACGGAGGATATGGGATAGTGGATATTGTCTTATACTGCAACCCGGTTAACACGGCTCACACACATACCATAATCAATTGCCCTAAGGAATAGAGTGCATCGTCACAAGTGGTTTATTGTTCTCAATACTTATCACACACAGCATACTCATACTGCTATTTTACGCTAATATTCTTTGCGAGAGAAAAAAATGAATAATTCCATCCTATTCTGCTTATGGGTTGAGTAGATACGACACTAAGAATACTTATATACTACACTTAGAATTGATTGTCGCCAGTGATTACGCCGGACAATATTTACTCATTGATAGATACTTACACGTGGTAGAGCCATGCTGCAGCTATATTAATAGTATAGTTGTAGCACGAATGGGTCAGCTCGACCGGAAGGAAGACCACGCTCACAATACCAGGTAAAATAGCAGCTTAAGGCTGCTGTGTTTCGTATGGTGAGTGTAAAGAACCGGAGACCCTTTTTACTGGAAAAGAGAGATTCTATCTTAGTCCTCACGGCTGACAACGCATCTGTATTTAAATTCGCAAACGAATGTAGATGTAGATGTCTATGGGCCACAGCAACCACTTACCATCAGGTGGACTGTGTGCTCGTTTGTCACCCTATTCTATAAAAAAAACCTTAAATGGTCAGTGACGACAGTACTGCCAAATCAGTCGACATTTTTTTATGGAAGAGGAGGCAAACGAGCATACGGCTAATTTGTCGCCCATGAACATCTGCAACACCAAGGGAATTGTAGGTGTGTTGCCGGCCTTTTAGAAAGAAGTAGGCTCATTTCTTGAAGGTCCCAAGTCGTATCGGTCCGGAAACCACTGTCACAGTAAATTCCACAGTGTGCGAAGCATACCAGCAGTGAAAATCACAGTTTTGGACTGCCACACATCGAGATGATGAGGATCTCAACTCTTTAAGTTAACGGGCGTGTCTTCGCAAGCCATGTTAAAATATGAAGTCCGAAAAGTTTTTGGTTGCTAGTAGTTTTAATTCTTCTACTTTTAGGAATATCCGTAGTATAGTTTATTCATTTCTTATTATTTATAATGTATAACTAATACTTCAGAAAGGAAGATTAATTCTACACTTTTCAACAAAACTTCACATCATTCGTAGTGGCGCTGCCCTGGTGGCCGAAAAATCTGTAGATTACCTAATTGGCGAAGATATCACGTAACATACATACAAAAATACAGTCAAATTTAGAACGTCTTCTCGTATAAAACTAATCTTTATCTCGTTGAAGCATACACATTTACAAAATGTTATTAATAGGTCTTACATAAGAAATTGACGTTTTGGGAGGAATATAAAGTCAATTTTTTTGTAACATATATTAAATTAATTAAAATATGCATTGTTGTTATCTATGCCTTTTGCCATCTCATAGGTAATTCATTGATCCCTTTATAAAAAAACCATGGGGTGAGAATCAATAAACTCTTTGAAGGTGGTTTTGTGCCGCATCGGAGTTGAATTTTTTCCTTGTAAAGTTGTGTCCAAAATGTAATCTCTTGGACCAAGGTCCGGGGAGTACGGTGGATGTCGCAGACATACCAATTGTAGCTCTATATTTTAGTTCATTATATATACACTACAATAAAAATTATAAACATGATTTAATGAGAGAGGGTCAATAGCACTGACAATTCTACCAGTAAAGCCCAGTCCGTGTGTGCAATATTAAACAAGATAAAACAAAACAAAAATATTGAAAATGAGTACTAATAAAACTTCAAAAAACCATACAAACTACATATTATCATTAACACCATTACTGCCTATCAAAAGTTCACTGCTGAACATAGACTTCTCCCATTGATTGCCTCATAGGGATATCAATGCCTTAGTTGCCACACTTGGCAGGTGAGTTAACAACCGCAGTTTTTATTATTTAAGATTATTATCAGGAAGAGTTACTGAAACAATGTATTTTTTTTATAAAATAATGATGACAAACGAGCACACAGTCCACCTGATGGTGGGGGATGTTAGCCATAGACATCTACATTTATCTTCGATTAAGAATCAAAATGCAGAATGTTGTCACCCTGAGGACTAAGATGGAAGGCCCGCTTCCACTAAAAGGGTCTCCGGTTCTGTACACTCACATACAAAACGCAGCATGAAGCTGCTATTTTACGCTGGTATTCTGTGAGAGCGTGGTCCTGCCCCGGTCGAGCCGGACCCATTCGTGCTACTACCATAATATAGCTACAACGTGGCTCACCACGTTTAAAATGGATGAGGTAATGAATGGCGTATTGATTGGGATAGGGACAAACGACAACCTAAAACTAACAAAATAAATTAAATAGTGAGATAAAAGCTATAATCGCTCTACTCATCCTATGGAGCTATGAAAAGGGCTATATTATACAGGGTAGAATAAATATAATATCGAGGATATTCACATTACAACAGAATGAACGAGATACACCATTTAATCTATAATGATGTTAAAATATCTACTGTGTTGGTATTTTGTGTCAGTAAGCATCGATTAGGGAGTCCCACTAAATGATGACTAGACCAATTATGACCAGCCAGGCATATAGTGACAGGCATATTGACGAACCCGTTTTGTTACAATATATAAACGGGTGTAGTTGGTTTCTGCAGTGACGTGATGGGCACTAATCATACCAATGAGCACAGCTTTATCCGTCCTGGCCCTAGCTCGGTAAAATATATTTTTAAAGAAATGTTTCATAAAAATATACGAAGAAATATTTGTATAGAAATACTAGAAAGCATATTTTGTCCCTTTCAGCGTTTCTAATCAACTTACTTAATTTATTAGAAAATAAATTACTTTCAGAGCAATTTATTCAGTAGTATTTCGATATCTGTATTTGCTTTAAAACTTGTATATAAACATGATTTTTTATAGAAAAAGGGTGACAAAAGAGCACACAGTCCACCTGATGATAGGTGGATGCTGTGTCCCATAGACATGTCTATATTTCTATCCTCGATTAAGAATCAAAATGCAAATGTGTGACCGCTGAAGACTGGATTGCCTCGTTTCAAGTAAAAAGAGTCTCCAGTTCTGTACACTCACCATACGCAACCCAGCAGCATTAAGCTGCTATTTTTCACAGTGGTATTCATCTTTGTCACTCTACCAAACCGAGCGGCAGACCGATGTCGAAAGGTGTTTGCAATAATTTAAACTGAGACAGGCAAATGTATGAAAAGGAAAAAGCACGATGCCATTAGCTAGCTCTTTCTTTTCTTAAAGTGTTGGGACACTCTTATTCTAGTGGAAATAGAGTTAAAATTAGATAAAAGTCAAAAAATGAAACACTTCAACTTCATCCCAAGGTGGGACGGTGGCGATACGTAAATTGCAAATCCACTCACCGTGGGTGGGCTGGTTCTCTAGAGGAAAATGGAGACGCTTTAACATAAATATAGTTACAAGGTGGTCTCATGCGACTTAATACTAGTTACGCGATCTTGTATAAATCCCTCAAAACTTATTTTTATAGGAGTATATTAGAGAAAGGACAGATTATTTAGTGGTACAAAATTATACTTTTATGTTTAAAAAAGTAAAAACCAACTTCAAATAACTAAAAAGAATAAACACTCCCAAAAAAATGTTAAATGCGATTTACTAGAAGTTTTTTTCCTCGCACGATTTCCTTGTGGAATTAGATACCATCAAAATATTTTCAGACTGATACGACCGATGGACCTTCAAGTAAAAAGCTTTCTCCTTTTCAAAAGGCTGTTAACGCACCTGCAGTTCCCCTGGTGTTGCAGTTGTTCATGGGCAGCAGTCACTTAACATCAGGTAAGTCACATGCTAGTTGGCCCCCTTTTACATAATAATAGTAAAAATTTGTTTAAACGTACACATTACATATTAACGTATATATTACATATCACAACGGTTATGGCAAACTCTCTCATGTATGGGAGAGACGCATGTCCAAGATTGTAACATACTATTATAGTAAGGTTTCCAAATAAAAAAAACAGCATTCAGTATATAACTTTAGAAATGTCCTAGTGCTTCGTACAAAAGGCTAAGCACGTTAATAATTCAACAAAGAAGTACTGACATTCACTTTGTTACTAGCGCAACGCCTGTAACAATGAACTACACTTATGAATTTTCTCTGCAGACGTGTAAAGTAGGTCGGGGGTGACAGCAGTTATCAATTAACTGCGAATTAAAGTAATAATAAAAGACAAATTCAATTAAATAAGTTTTCTAATGTAACTTTTTCTTTGATGAACAACGCGTGTACAAGAATAGAAATAAATTGATGTATGGGATATAGGATGTCTATACCTGAGTGTATTCTTCTTCATAAAATGTCTTTGACAGATATATATCTAGTTTATCGATGTCTCCTCTTAAGCGTGTCCTGGTTGAAATGAATGTATGTGATGGATGTATAATTTATAGGATATATTTTCCTGAGCGTGTTCTTCTGGTTGCGAGATTAATGACTGACAGACAGACATGAATATATCGAATATATCTAATTTAAATTTACCAAAATCATCTTTATAGTCCCAGACGTATATGCCTAGCTTTATTTCGTAACCTAGATGTTACCGCATTCCGGCTTTTAGCCGTGACATTTATTACATAAATATAACACAAATTAATGAAATTCGTGCTTCAGCCGTTTTTCCTTTACAGTGACGATGTTTTAGTGAAAATATGACCTAAATTTTAATTAAAACTTGCTGCAAAACAGAAGATTAAGAGAAAAGAAATGGACTTCTACCAAGTAAGTGCAATGAGTAAAATCCTTTAAAACTAATGAAAAAATAACGGACCTCTACGTTATTTCTAAGTACACTATGTGCAAACTTCCATTACGTGGATATTTTCACTTCACTTTCGCCGAGATTTGCTGCTTATGTCACTAGCATTCGTCAGAAATATTTCAGATCTCTTTCTCACAAATTTTGCTTAGTATATGTTTCGTTAAATCTAGGTTTACTAGGTGGTAAGACTACTTTTCTGCCTTGGAGTCCGTCTGGGTAGGCTTATATTTTATTTTCTTTTATTAGGGATACAACAGCCTTCATTCTGTGATACATTATTCTTATATAATATGTCTTTACATAGGGCCAATAATAGTCATCCAATTTCACAATTTAGCACGAATCAGAAGTAAGAAAAGGAAAAGTAACAGAACGTTTGATCAAAAACAATACTTAATTTAAATAGTTTGTCATGGCTGACCTAGGAAAATATTTATGCTTCTATAAGATAATATATACATATACACACACACACACACACATACACACACACACACACACACACACACACACACACACACACATACATATCTATACATACGTATACATACTTCAACATAACATATAATCATATTTTAATTAAATACTTACATATATAAACACACACATACACACACACACACACACACACACACACACACACACACACACACATCATCATCATCATCATCATCATCATCATGAGCCCTTCACAAGTCCACTGCTGAACATAGGCCTCAAAGGATGCCATAGCACGGTCCTGAGCCACCTGCATCCATCGACTTCCTGCAGAGCACGAGGATCTGTGACAGTAAACACCTGGCTGCCGAGCTCCAACACGTCAAGCAAGTTTTGCACGACAATAAGCTTCCAGGTCCCGCGTCGTCACGATGAACTAGTGAAGCCGGCCAGTCGACGAGTGCCTGCTGTACTGAGGTGTTACTGACAAGATTGGCTACATCCTGAAGCGTGCTTCTATTAAAACATACTTCAAGCCGCCGAAGATTAGTCAGTTTTACCATCAGTCAAGTGTAATGTGCCTCTGCAAGATGCAGGAGTGTACAAGCTTGATTGTGAATGTGGTCTCTCTTATATAGGACAAACTAAAGATCAATAAAACCCACGTTAAAGAACACATAGCTGATGTGAAGAATCGACGCTCCGGAAGTCTGCAGTCTGTGAACATGTACAGGATCGCCCCTGTCACTACATTAGATTTGATAGACCACAAATCTTCCAAGGCTATTGAAATCAAAACATCCTAATTTCAATAGAAGATGGCTGGGTGCTACCATCTGCTTGGGATCCTATAATTAATAATTAAATCCCAACCCAAGCATACAACTGCAAAACTTCAAGATACTGTAAGTTCATACTGCGTAGATCGGAACAAAATTAATAATTTTTAATCTGGAGGTAACCGTGCCAACTAAGACATTGGGACGTCAAATACCCTCAGTCCCCCGTGACCATGGGTGCTGTAAAGCTTCGAAACGTCGGGAATATAAAATAAGTTAATATACGCGATAAAATCCGTAAAACTAGTTTTATTTAAACGAGGTACCCTAAATCATCAACAAAAGATATCGCTTAATTATCTATAAAAGATGAACTGTCGACGTGCGCAATACAATCGTTGAAGTCCCATCTGAAATGCGGTGTTATAATCTCCCACAAGTAAAAAATATCCATAGGATAATTGTCAATGCAATGCGATAATTTTTGCTTAATATATGTAATTCAATCCACTCTGTATTACGTTCGATTAGTGGAATGTACGCTAGCTATATGTAAATCGACTGAGGACCCAAGCGTACGTGCAGGTAAAGTCACGCACACAGACTCGTGTGTTGTAGGTGCACTAAACCATTGGCCGCATAGATTTCACCCAATTCGCGACGTACGCACACTAACACTCCGCCACCGACATTTTGCCTGACAATAAAAAATACGATCACTTCGAAAAATATCATATTATCTAAGATCACATCGTTCGTTGTTATGTATATCACTTTTTAATCAGGTTTCGGTTAATAAGATTACGTCATAGTCTTGAGATAAAATATTGTTATATAGTTCTAAACATTACAGGCTTAATACCATTTTAGATTATTATAAACGACTTTTAAAACAAAGAACAATCCATGTAAATAATGAATCATAAACAAACAAAAATAATGTGTAACGAGTTATGTTGCTGTTTATAATGATACGCTAGTTATGCAGTCTGGAAATGGCCTTAATACCTGTTGATCCCAAATTGTCCTGACTAAGCTTTTGATATTAGATTACTCGTAAACATGATAATTGCACTATAATTTTATAGTTCATTGATCCTTTACTAAAACCATGGGGCGAGAATCAATAAACTCTTTGAAGGCGGTTTGACTGCCGCATCGGACTAACAACGTCAATATCTCCATCAAGCCTCCAGAGAGAACGGAGACAAATGGAAGTCAGGTGTGACGAATTTGTAACAGTTGCGTTTTTGACTTTGACTGTCACATTTATCAGCCATTATTAAACACACTTAGAATTTTGTTTGTTGGTTAAACGCTGGTGATTTTGTGTGCTGGTCTTTTCTCCGTCCACTGGTGTATGCACATATTTTCAATGTTACACTAAGTAGACTGCATAGTATTTAAAGTCGACCCTCGTTGGTCAGTGGTCGTAAATGCGCTTGCTGACCATGAGGTCAGGTATTGGGTTTTTCTGTCAAGAAATTCTCAGTAGTAGCCCGAAGTCAGGAAGTTGGCGGTGTTTCTACCACTTACCTCAGTAAGCACGTTAAGGCTTTCTCTGGTTCTGCGCCTGATCTCTCGCCTGTCATGTCGGTTACCGTCCCAACGGACTATGAGAGTACGACAATAGAGAGTGCACTATAATCCTGTTCTGCGCAGATTGCTTGTCTCTGTTAAAACTGGCCGCCGTGACCCAAATACGGTCTGGAGGACATTAGGGTCCGTCCACGGTGGGCAGATAAGTGAGTGACCTTAGAGCCGACAAAACCTTTCAGTAATGATTTTGATTTTCATAATCAAATTGTTGGAATTTTACCCATCGAATCAAAACTTTTGAAATGTTATTGAAAAGGACGGGGAGAGCAAGGGGACTATAAAACTGAATGTGGACTGTATGACTATATGTCTTGACTGACCGAAATGAGTTGACTGTTTGCCTAAGTGACTAGTTGACGAACTCTAAACTAAGGGACTGTTCTATTGAAAGAATATATATATATAGAATATATATATATATATATATATATATATATATATATATATATATAACAAACTAAGAAACATTTATTTACTATGTACAATCACAGATGTTTAAATATATAGGTAACTTAAATGTCTTTGTGTACAATAATCGCAGTTACACTATTTACACTAACTACGACTATACTATAGGGAGCACTATTGGGCACTATTATCCTTTTTTTCTTTCTTTTTTATCTGGAGCTCTTCTTTGCCGCGAGTGAATCGAATAATTTTCACCGGCCAGATGCTCTTCTTGTATTCCCACGGCGGGGGTCACACAGTTGGTGTCTCCCACACGGGCTCGCTGCGCGCTAATTAATTGCGTGCATCGTATGATTGTGTGGCGGTGTGAGGAGCGTGCGGGATATGGTGGTTGATGGGGAACGGCTTCCCTCGCTGTCCGTAAAACATATTATAAGTCTTTTGAAAAGTTTGAGTTATGTAAAACAAGATGTGAAACTCGAGTATTGAAACCGTTTGAAGTACTTCAATTTCTATTTTACCCGTATCAGGTTCAGTCGATGAAGCACTTAAAATTTAAGTTTTTTTGTTTCACTAGGCATACTCGCTACCGCTTTAGGCCGTATGTGGGTTGTAACTTTTTTTTAAGCACACACGCATATATTACGTTTGCTTAAGTTATTACCACGTAAGTTGGATACTTGGCACTCACGGTTTGAAACGACATGTTCGATTTTCTGTACGCTACTGCCCTACGGTAATGCGGTCGTAGGTGCGAAGTACATAGTTTTGTGATTGCTAATCCACATGATAAATGATGTTAAATGTTTCGATTACAACACTTTTGTTCTTGAAATGATTAATATGACAATAGTTTACGTTTTAGCAGCTTAAAACTTCCAGTGATCTGCCTTATTATGTAGCCACCCACGAATGAGCCACCCGCATAAGAGTTGACTTATGCCGATTCCTATATTCAACGTTTCGTTCTCCGTAACAATCTGTTTTATTACATATGAGGTGTATGTAAAAACAGTTTATACTACAAACTATTCATTCAGCAACTTAGGATAACTTAAAATGAAAAAAAAAACTTTAATCAGTTCATAAATATAAGCTGGTATTTCGTTTTGAAAAAAGGATTTTCATGCTCTTCATTTACTGAAAAACGGCTCGTAAAAGAAAACGAAGCGTTTTTATATATATAAACCTGGCATTAGGCTCAGACCTCGTACGCAAGAAGTGTGCTTTGTGTTGGTTAGAGTGATTAATGTGAGTGCATTCGTGAAAAGAATGGAATAGAATGATTTTTATACAATATACATCACAAGTATTCTTTAATAGTTGAATAACTTTTCTCACAAATATTTTCATTATTTAGGTTTCTTTATACACTATCGCTGTACAATTAATTTCCCCCGAGTGCTGGAATGGAATTAAAGCTCGATATCTGTAAGGAAGCAGCTCTACAATAAGAGGAAGGCATCTGATTTGTATTTTTCCTTCGGAAATGTAGTCGGTTGGTGCTTTAACTGTTGCTACTTACAAAATTCTGGATTTTTATAAAGCTTTATTTGCACAAAATTGCATACGAAAAACCGGACTTAAAGTCACAAGAAATTATTTCTCAATCCACCTCTAGGCAAAACAGAATATATATATAGGTTGTAAATTTCTAACGTTTTAAAAATAATTTTATTAATAATATATTACTAGAGAAAAAATATTTTAATTATATCATTAAACAAATTAACTAAATATACAAACTTATATTCGTACATCCGAAAGGTTCTCTAGTTGCAGCCACGTATTGGTAAGCAAAGTGTAAGGCGGCCTCCCACCAGATGGAGTGACGACCTGGTAAGAGATGCAGGAAGTCAATGGATGCAGGTGGCTGAGGACTGTGCTTTGTATTTTCTTCAAGAGAGGCCTATGTTAAACAGTAGACTTATGAAGGAATGTAATTATAATGATGATGATATCTGTACATAATATATACACATATATTACACATTTATGTAGGGACGGAATATAAGACGATGAAAGAAATGGAATGTTACACTGACGATAGGCACAGTATGAGCAAGAAAAGATAAGGGAGAATGAGGCATAAGTGGTAATAGACAAACAAAACGTAGTGATTTATTAAATTTTTGGTATAGTTACAGAATTCCTGTTGTATATGCTCTATGCTTAAGATATAGAACCATAAGATAAAACCGTGACACTTGACATAAGTCGTTAACTACTTATGTCAAGTGTCACGGAGTGAATTATTTCCTTTGTTTTGTTAAATATACTTGAATATAACATATATAAGTAAATTCAGTGAGAGCGAAGTTTATTTGAAGACTATACTTCATATTTCCATATTTATATAAATACATCTGTTATGAAATCTCTCAAAATTATTTAAATAAGAGGAATATTTCCCAGTTAACGACTTTACGTTAAAAAACATAAAACACAAAAAGTAGAAAGAATTAAATAAATAAAAAAACAATTACAAGAAGTTGTTCTTTGTAATACCTTCACTTCGGCAACAAAGCCTTGACATGCATACATACTCGTACATATTGTAGACTAAAAGTGACAGATTACTCTAGTATGGCATATAGTATGACGTCTGTCAGAGGTCTTAGCGCATTGAAACTTAATTAATACAGACTTGACACTGGCAGAATTCTATCATGAGAAGCCATAATTTAAAAGAAGAAGAAGAACTTTATTAATTTAAATCATACATTAGATGACTCTAGTTACACATATTTCCGTAAAGCATACTTCATGTGATCAATCCCCACTTCAAATGGCACTGCAGTATATCTTCGGTACATCAGTGATCAAAAAAAACGTACGGCAGAGTAAGCACATGCAATCCTGTTAATGTAAATGTACCTACTCTCATTAACGCCTAGCTTTTTCACAAATACTGTCTCTAGGGTTACTTCATACATTTATGTGGTAGAGCCATGCTGCAGCTACATTATGGTTGTATCACGAACGGGTCGGCTCGAACGGGAAAGGACATCATTCACACAGGAATACCAGTGTGAAATAACAGCTTTATGCTGCCGTGTTTCGTAGACGAGTGTAGAGAACCGGAGACCTTTTTAACTGGAAATGAGGCATTTCATCTTAGTTATCAAGTGTGACAACGCATGTGCATTTTGATTCTAAATCGAAGATAGTATATATATATATATATATATATATATATATATATATATATATATATATTGAAGATATATATAACCACAGTATCCACTTGCCATTAGATGGACAGTTTAGTTTATTTAAAAAAAAATTACCTCCACACTAGGATTTTCTCCTGTATCGTGGGGGCAGTTTAAAAACATAAATTTCACAAGGACAAACATCCAGACCCGGCACAATTACAACAGTGTGCTCGTTAGTGTAGTATTTATTCTCTAAATTATCTTCTCTCCCATATTCTCTAAAAAATGCTAGAGTACAGAATAAATAATAATACAACGTACAGAATGACCTCTTTTTGACCTGACTTACCTCACCCCATCCACAATTCAATAGACATTTAATTTGCTCTAAGCGAAGGGACGTCCGTGCGTGTTCTATTTTAACTCTCTCACACTTACAACGGCTTCATTTCAAAATTAAAAAATGCTGCTGTTGCCAACCCGCCTGCCACGCGTGGCAACTCTCTCTCTCAACTCAACAGTGGGCTTTTATAAGCTTTAATGGAAGGATGGATGGATTTAATGTAATGTCTTTTTCATACACCATAAAAAGTATCTTAACATTGTGAACCTTATACATTAAAGGATAAGATACCGTAATAATACTCAAAAAGTTCTTGTAAGCGTGTAACGCTTAACGCCGAACTTTAATTACTCGTAATATACTTTTTTGTATAGAAGAGGGAGCAAACGAGCATACGGCTCACCTGATGGTAAGTGACTACCGGCGCCCATGAACAACCGCAACACCGAAACCGAAATACAGATGCGTTGCCGGCCTTTTAGAAAGGTGTAAGCTCTTTTCTTGAAGGTTCCTAAGTCGCATCGGTCCGGAAAAATCGCCGGTGGTAAACAATTCCAAAGAGAAGTTGTATGAGGAAGAAAACTCCTATTAAAACGCACAGTCGTGAACCGCCAAGCATCCAGATGGTGAGGATGGTATCGTGAATTTTGACGCGATGTGCGTTCGTGAAACTTGGCAGCTGGAATTAATTCCTCAGAGCACTCCCCGTGATAGTTTCGATAGAAAATGCGAAGGGATGCAACATCCCTACACAGCGCCAGTGTATCAAGCCAATCAGAAAGAACTCGGTCGTCAACGATTCGAACCGCTCTGCGCTGGATGCGGTCAAGTGGAAGGAGCTGGCACTGGGGTGCCCCGGCCCAGAGATGAGAACAGTATTCCATGTGAGGCCAAACTTGCGCTTTGTAAAGTGGCAAGCGATGTGCCGGCATGAAATACTGTCTCGCTCTGCTGAGTACGCCAAGCTTTTTAGAGGCCAATTTGGCCTTCCCTTCCAAGTGACCACGAAACTGCACACTATTCGATATGTCGACGCCGAGGATTCCGATGCTAGCTGAGGCAGCAAGGGGAGTGCCTTGAAACTGAGGAGATATGACAAAGGGGTTATTTTTAGCGGTAAACGCGCAAACTTGTGTCTTCTGGGGATTGAACTGGACTAGATTTAGTCGCCCCAATTCGAGACTTTGTTCAGCAAAGACTCGACTTCAGACACAAGTTTTTTCCGGTACTCGGCGACGTTTTGCCGAGAAATATTGGCACGGCCGGTGTACAAGGCATCACCAGTGCTGTCGTCTGTATAGCAATGAATGTTACCAGCTTGCAACATATCTATATATATATGTATAAAAGGCAAGCCTGACTGACTCATCTATCAACGCACAGCCGAAACTACTGAACGGATTTCACTGAATTTTGGCATGCAGGCAGTTGTAATGACGTAGGCATCCGCTAAGAAAGGATTTTTGAAATTCGCCCCCTATGGGGTGAAAAAGGGGTTAAAAGTTTGTATGGAAGTCCGTCATTTTTAGAGCTAGAAGCCTGAATCTTTATTTTTAGGTTAATGATTAGAAATAAACACTTACGTGTCCTAGGGTTTTTGAAAATTCTACCCCTAAGGGGGTGAAAAAGGGGTTGAAAATTTGTACGGGTATACAAGATTAGTTAAACTATTTTATTCGAAACTTCACAGAAGTACTCCTATCAATAAATGAGTAAACAAGTGTTTCAGGCCCTTTCAGAATTAAACCCCTAAAAGGTGGAAAAGGGGTGACAAATTCTGAAAATCAACATTCGTATCCTTTTTATGGTTTATCGGGTCGCTGATTACGAAAACAACCACTATTTCAAAATCCAACGTAGCAGACGGGAAATACCTACCATCATCCCCTGTGGGGGTGCGATGTGGTTGAAACGTCAATATGGGTGTAGTTTTATGGTTTTTTTGGGACGTTAATTACGAAAATGACATCGATTATGGTTTGAAACCAACATGGATGGAAGGATGGATGGATGTATGTTTGTATGTAAAAATCATCATGGGTTGGCTGACTTGGGTGTCATTTTTAAGGTTTTTGGGTCGTAAATAACGTAAATGATATTGATAAATATTTCAAACTTAATTTATTAGAATAGAATAGAATATACTTTTATTGCACAAAAACATAAAACAAAATAGACAAGAAGATTTGTACAAAAAATTTGCACAAAAAATTTACACAAAAAATTTGCACAAAATTACACCTGAACAAAAATATACTAATTTAAAAATTAAAAAACAAAGAAAATAAACAATCAAGCCAAATATATTTTTTTACAAATTAATAAAATGGCAAAACCAAAAGAAATACTTAGGTACCTACCTATTTTGTATTGATCTTCAGGTTCCAATCCCTACCAATAGAGGGCGTTGGTATCGTTTTAGAACGCGGTAACGTTGTGTTTTTTCGAACTAATATAAAGTGAATGGTGAATGAGCGCTTCTACCTGTACCAGATACGATACCTATTCACTGTTAACGGATATTTGACTAGACTTCGACTTTGTTTGCTTGCTTACGGTTTAAGATTTGCTTCGTGTTTTGGATTACTTGCTTGATTTTGTCTTTCTTACAACCACTGTTCAAACTTGGAATTCGATTTGCTTTGTGATTAGGTATTGTTGATAGAAGTATTTTTTCTCACTGAAAAAATGACTACAGAAACTCTTAATATTAAAGGAAAAATGGAAAAACATACTGCCGTCCCCATTATAGGTGACGGTGCCTGTTTGTTTCGTGTCCTTTCAATTTTAATGTACGGAACTCAAGAAAATGCGATGGTGGTGCGTTCAAAAATTGTTAGATTTGTGGTAAATGATTGGCCTAGGTTTTCAGTTATGACCCACGACAGAAATGGCGATAATTATTCAACAGCAAATGAATATTCAGCCGATATGTTAAAAAATTAAACTTACGGTGGACTTTGTGAATTGGTAGCTGCAGGATTAATATTTCCGTTTCGGTTTGAAGTATATCGAAACCAGCTGATTAGTGACCGCCAGTACGGTTTCCATCGAGGTCGCTCAGCTGGTGATCTTCTAGGTTACCTAACTCATAGATGGGCGGAGGCAGTGGAGTCCAAGGGAGAGGCGTTGGCCGTTGGTTTGGATGTAGCGAGGCCTTCGATCGGGTTTGGCACAAAGCGCTTCTTTCGAAGCTCCCTTCCTATGGGCTTCCCGAGAAATTGTGCAATTGGATCACCAGTTTTCTTGCAGATCGGAGCATCAAGGTCGTAGTAGACGGTGCATGCTCCGATTACAAGCCCATTAACGCTGGTGCTCCACAAGGCTGCGTGCTATCACCAAGCTGTTTCTTCTGCATATCAATGATATGTTGCAAATCGGTAACATTCATTGCTATGCGGGCGACAGTACTGGTGATGCTTTATACACCGGCCGTGCCAATATTTCTCGGGAAAACGTCGCTGAGTACCGGAACAAACTTGTGTCTGAAGTCGAGACTGTTAAACAAAGTCTCAGACTAGGGGCAACTAAATCTAGATCAATCCCCAGAAGACACAAGTTTCCGCGTTTACCGCTAAAAAGAACCCCTTTGTCGTATCTCCTCAGTTTCAAGGCACTCCCCTTGTTGCCTCTGCCAGTATCAGAATATTCGGTGTCGACATATCGAGTGATGTGCAGTTTCGTGGTCACTTGGAAGAGAAGGCCAAATTGGCCTCTAAAAAGCTTGGCGTGCTCAGCAGAGTGGGACAGTATTTCATGCCGGCACACCGCTTGCAACTTTACAAGGCGCAGGTTCGGCCCCACATGGAATACTGTTCCCATCTCTGGGCAGGGGTTCCCCAGTGCCAAATCCTTCCACTTGACCGCATCCAGCGCAAAGCGGCTCGAATCGTCGACAACCGAGTTTTTTCCGATCGGCTGGACTCACTGGTACTGCGTAAAGATGTTGCATCTCTTTGTGTATTTTATCGCATCTATCACGTGGAGTGTTCTGAGGAATTGTTCAGACTAATTCCAGCCGCTCAATTTCACCATCGCACATCGCGATAGAACTCGAGATACCATCCATACCATCTGGATGATTGGCGATCCACCACTGTGCGATTTAGAAGAAGTTTTCTTCCTCGCACAACTTCCTTGTGGAATTGATTACCACCAGCGATTTTTCCGGACCGATACTTAGGGACCTTCAAGAAAAGAGCCTACTCCTTCTTAAAAGGCCGGCAACACATCTGCAATTCCCCTGGTGTTGCAGTTGTTCATGGGCGGCGGTAGTCACTTACCATCAGGTGAGCCGCATGCTCGTTTGCTCCTTTACCTATAAAAAAAACACAGGGTCCGGAACAGATATCTGTCCAGTAAGGCGATTAAAATTCAGCCATGATTTATCTAATGGACATTTTGACGCCTATCTGCCTATTGTTGCGAAGAAAATTACACAGCGTCGCATGGAGGTACCTGTTGAAAAGCGTGATCCTTTTTCACCCAGATCATGATCATTTTATGGGTAATATTCGTAAATATAATGCCTGTTTCCAGATGACTTCCTTTGGTGGTAAACAGGTAACAGCAGATGGTTTTTCACTGATTTTTAAAGTACAAGGCCAGGTCTACCATTTAATTGGAAGTATATTGCCAGAAGCCGAACATGACGCTCAGTACCTTCAAATATATTTTGTAGGTGAAGGTGATCGAGAAGCAAAGATTCGGTGTTCTTAATTTCCTATTTTAAAGCCAAATTTAATCAAACAATTTCAGAATATGCTGCATCAAGTGAACCCGTATATAAAAAATCTGGAAAGTGCCATTGATAAAGCCCCTCCTTCAGAGTCATACAAAGTTGTCATACATGCTGATAAAAACCACCAGAAGAACATAGAGGTAGGTACAATGCACCAACTACAAATGAAGTGGCTTTAGTGTTAGTGAATCAACAATTTGATCGAAGGGACACCATCCTCGAGAGCCGAAGTAATTCACTTCAGCGTATTAGTGAGATACATCGAGCATATAATGCGCTACAGTATCCATTGATGTTTTGCTGGGGGGATGATGGGTTTTCCATCAATATGCCACATCGCGATCCCACAACTAAAATGCCGTTTAATAAAACTGTCTCTTCTGCAAGTTTCTATTCGAGTAAACACAAGGAAGATGTGTGAGGAAGAAAACCTCTTGTAAATCACACAGTAGTGGACCGCCAATCATCTAGATGGTTTCATTTTTATAGGAGATGGGGAAAACGAGCACACGGCTCACCTGAATGCAAGTGATTACCGCCGCCCATGAACAACTGCAACTCCAGGGAAATGGCAGGTGCGATGCCGGCCTTTTAAAAAGGTGTAAGCTCTTTTCTTGAAGTTCCCTTAGTCGTATCGGTCCGGAAAAATTGCCGGTGGTAAACAATTCCACAGAGAGGTCGTACAAGGAAGAAAACTCCTAGTAAAATTTACAGTGGTAGACCGACAAGTATCCAGATTGTGTCGATGGTATCGGGAGTTTTGCCGCGATGTGCGTTCGTGATATTTGTTGGCTGGTATTAATCCGAACAATTCCTCAGAGCATTTCCCGTGGTAGATACGATAGAATACGCAAAGATACAACATTTCTTCGCAGCGCCAGTGAATCGAGCCGATCGGAGAGGACTCGGTCGTCGATGTTTCGAGGCGCTCTGCGCTGGATGCGGTCAACTGGAAGGGGCTTGCACTGAGAAGCCCCATACCAGAGATGGGAACAGTATTCCATGTGAGGCCAAACTTGCGCCTTGTAAATTTGCAGGTGGTGTGCCGGCAAGAAATACTGTCCCGGTCTGCTGAGCACGCCAAGCTTTTTAGAGGCTTTCTCTTCCAAGTGACTACGAAACTGCACGTCATTAGATATGTCGACTCGGCGTATGCTCGGCGAAGTTTTTCCGAGAAATATTGGCACGGCCTAGTGTTGGAAAGGTGTTAAATGAAAAGGGGACGTGTTGCTCAGTTTAAGACTTTAATTATACTGCACCTAATTCTCAACTTAACTTTAATATATAATTATATCGTGTGGGCTATAACACTACATCACACCTCCAACCGAAAAAATAATAAAAAAATATTATGTTATTTTTTTGATGCATAATGTAATATTCCTATTCTAATTAATAAATTAACAATTACTATCTAATAAACAAATTACTCGTAAATCAAGTTAGATTAGAACAGGCCTCATTCAGTTTATACATATGTATAAGACGACGTATTGTTAAGTGTACACACTTATTTGTCAAAATCAGGGATTATTACTTTACGTTATTACATTGGTGAACCATTACAATTTATTCATACGATTTCTTAGTAGTCACCAATTCATCTATCTTGTCATTTTATCACTTAGCTAGTCCAGATATTTATAATACATTATAATATTTTCATTCTCATATTTTTAAATAATTCTCTTTTGTTTTATACTTCATTTATTTACTTCATTCTTGGTTAACCATTATTTATTTTTCATTTCAACCGATAGCATTTTAGCTATTATTTTTTAGATACTTCTTTCACGTACACGGCTCGCGTACATGATCAAGAAAATGACCTATTGGTCATTTTCTTTTCATTTCATATACCTTTTTGTATTTATAGCAATTTAGCTCATATGATTTAGTATACAATTGTACCATAACTTTCACGTACACGACTCGCGTACCTATATGATCAGATAATGGCCAATGTTATACAGTTCCCAACATAATTCACTTAATTAACAATAGATAATCATTACGGGTTTTATCGCATCCGAAAAAGTTATAAAATTAATAGGTCATTAGGTTTTCCAAACTCTCAGCTGATCTGGCTGATTGTATGTGGATATGCTAACCTTGGATTTGTGCATCTACATCGTAGATGGTCGACATCGTAAATTATTTACATTCTACATCGCAGATATTCTAGCATCTGTAGATAATATAATAATAACAACAGTACTATAATATTTTCGTATGTCAAGTTCTTACCTCACACAACATCGAAAATGTGTTCTAGTCCAAAGCTGGACAAAACCTTTTCAAGAAAGAGCATGTCTGCATGCAATACTTGTAAGATCGGCAATGTGCTTTGTTCACATAATATGTCAAAGTACAATATTATTTTTAAATATTTAATTATTGCACCACGTAGCGGCGGTGTAAGAATATCGCATATCGTCCCGTTGGTGTCGTATGAGACGACAGAGGGAAATGGAACAGAAGATTGTCAGCAGCATCTCCCTGATAACGACCTAAAAATAGTAAAATACTGCGATTACAAACTCGCTTGACAAGGCAATCTATGGGGTAGGCCTATGTTCAGCACCGGACTTTTGATAGTCTGTGATGGTAATGGTAATTTTATCATCATAATCTAAAAGATCCCAACAGCACCCTTGTTGTTGGGATCTATTTTTATCCACTTACAGTTTTATTTAATTTCCCCTGTCATCCCGAACAACATATAGCGCGCAGTGAACAATGCTGGCGTCGAAATAAGAACATTTGTCTCGTTTCTTTTTTTAATCCTTAACGTTTTTGTTTGTTTATTATCATACAGAATAATCTAAAATATTTTTTTAATTTAATTATTGTGCAAACTAAATGTGAGCAGGAATTACATGCTTTAATTCCTCCCTCCCCTTCCACCATCGGACAACAGGCGGTTGGCGGGTCTTCATCCCTTTGTTGTCGACATTCCACGCATCGGATCCAAACCGTTTGCTTCGTCTTTCGTAACACAAACAGCAAAGGAGTGGAATAATTTGACGGCGTCTGTTTTTTCATCCGAATGAAATCTAGACGTCTTCAAGGCAAGAGTGAATAGGCTTTTGTTACGCTAAAACAGTGTGATTTACCATCTAACACTTCATCACCACATTATGTAATCTCTAATTGGATTCAAATCAGTCATTATCGCAACTGTCAGAATACACACGAAGCAATATCATAAATTATGTTGAAATTAACAGTGGTAGAGCCGCGCCGCAGCTTCTGCTGTAGCATGGATGGGCCGGCTCGAACCGGGGCGGTACCACGACCTCACAGAATACCAACGTAAAGTAGGAGCTTTGCTTCTGCGTTTCGCTTGGTTAGTGCAGGTGGCCGGAGGCCCAATCTCCCCCCCCCGCCCCATAACATGGTAGCGGAATTTAAAAGGAAAGAACTACCCCAGGAGGGTACCAGCACCCCTGGTAATGGAGAATCCTCACTGAGCATCCACGGTCAAGCTACCCTCTTCCTGAGCGTGGGTGCTCAGGCTGCTGCATATTCTGGGGGCAATCGCTCTATACTAACACTGCACGGGGCAAACAGAGCAATTAAACCATGGCGACCCCTGCCGCTATCCGTGGACTTCTGCAACATCAGGCGACTACTCGAACCTTAACGCCGTCCACTACCATCTAGAGACGGCGAAGCCGGCCTTGTCTTTTGACCGAGACGCAGGTGTCCTCTCCGGCTGATACTTCGTACCTCTCCTACCGGGGTACAAATTAGAACACTTCTTTGTACCCCGGGCTGGAATTGCGTATACGTCAGAGGATATCTGTTCTCGACGCCTCGGCAGTCTTGAAGGTACGGACCTGTCCATCCTATGGCTGCGCGTAGACAGCGACGACCATCCCGCGTCTACGGGTGCCTGTATAGGTCCCATAGCGGTAATGCCGACACAGACCGACTCATCGACCACGTCCAAATGGCTACAGATTTCTTGCTACAACAGATCCCATCCGTAGAGATCGTGATACTTGGCGATTTTAACGCCCACCACGCTGAATGGCTCGGTTCACGTTTAACCGATCATGCGGGGAGATCTGTTTATGACTTTGCCTTGGCATATGGTCTGACACAACTGATTACTTCGCCTACACGGATTCCAGATGTGGAGGATCATACACCTTCCCTGTTGGACCTTCTGCTGACCTCTCATCCGGACGGATATCAGGTTTCCGTCGATGCCCCTCTTGGCTCTTCGGACCATTGATGATCTGATCCGGAGTGTGGTGCCACTCACGCTCTCCTCGCGGTTGCGTTCTGCAGGTTGCCGCCGTGTTTGGCATTACAGGTCGGCGGATTGGGATGGAATGCGGTCTTTCTTTGCATCCTACCCATGGGGGCGAGTTTGCTTCTCGCCGGATGATCCCAGCGCTGTTGCTGACTCTGTCACCGATGTGGTGCTACAGGGAATGGAACTATTTATTCCATCATCTGTGGTACCCATCGGTGGCAGATCGCAGCCTTGGTTTGGTCGCTCCTGTAAGACTGCATTACGCAGTAAGCAGGAGTGTTATCAGGCCTGGGCTGAGGCTTATGTAAACACCAGCATGCTTAAAAAGTATAACTTCGCCTCCAGGTCCTTCAAAAGAGTTATTGCCAAGGCAAAGTCAGAGCACATAGGCAGAATTGGCGAGAAACTAGTTCGCCTTCCTTCGGGAACCCGTGCATTCTGGTCTCTCGCCAAGGCTGTCCAAGAAAATTTCTGTAAGCCATCACTACCATCTCTGCACAGGGAGGATGACTCACTGGCCCACGACGCAAAAGAGAAAACCGACCTTTTAGGCTCCCTTTTTGCGTCCAACTCGACTCTTGATGACAGGGGAACACACCGCCGACCATCCCGCAGTGTGGTGCTCTATGCCTGATGTGCGATTCACACAGTGCTCAGTACAACACTCCTCTCTGGACATCCACAAATCAGTGGGCCTGATGGAATCCCGCAATTGTGCTGAGACGTGCGCTCAGAGTTGGCACCGGTTCTAACGCGTCTTTTCGGTACTCCTACTCCTAGGCGTTGTCCCGAATTCATGGAAGACAGCTTTCGTGCCCGATCCCTAAAAGGTAACCGCTCTGATCCGTCCAATTACAGGCCTATCGCCATCACCTCCTTGTTCTCGAAAATAATGGAGTCAATTATTAACTGCCAGCTCATGCGGTGCCTTGAGCACCAGCTGATTAGTGACTGCCAGTACGGTTTCCGTCGGGGTCGCTCAGCTGGTGATCTTCTTGTTTACCTAACATAGATGGGCGCAGGCGATCGAGTCAAGGGAGGCATTGGCCGTTAGTTTGGACATAGCGAAGGCCTTCGATCGGGTCTGGCACAAAGCGCTTCTTTCGAAGCTTCCTTCCTATGGGCTTCCCGAGTTGTGCAATTGGATCACCAGTTTTCTGGCTGATCAGACATCAAGGTCGTAGTAGACGGTGCGTGCTCCGATTACAAGACGCTGGTGTTCCACAAGGCTGCGTGCTATCACCAAGCTGTTTCTTCTGCATATCAATGATATGTTGCAAACCGGTAACATTCATTGCTATGCGGATGACAACACTGGTGATGCTCTACACCGGCCATGCCAATATTTCTCGAGAAAACGTCGCCGAGTACCGGAACAAACTTGTGTCGGAAGTCGAGACTTTGTTGGACAAAGTCTCGGATTGAAACGACTAAATCTAGTCCAGTTCAATCCCCAGAAGACACAAGTTTGCGCGTTTACCGCTAAAAGGATCCTTTGTCGTATCACCTCAGTTTCAAGGCACTCCCTTGTTGCCTCAGCCAGTATCGGAATCCTCGGCGTTGACATATCGAGTGACGTGCAGTTTCGTGGTCACTTGGAAGAGAAGGCAAATTAGCCTCTAAAAGCTTGGCGTGCTCAGTAGAGCGGGCAGTATTTCATGCCGGCACACCGCCTGCAACTTTACAAGGCGCAGGTTCGGCCTCACATGGAATACTGTTCCCATCTCTGGGCAGGGGCTCCCAGTGCCAGCTCCTTCCACTTGACCGCATTCAGCGCAGAGCGGATCGATCGTCGACGACCGAGTTCTTCCGATCGGCTTGACTCACTGGAACTGCGTAGGGATGCAGCATCTCTTTGCGTATTTTATCGCATGTACCACGGGGAATGCCCTGAGGAATTGTTCGGACTAATTCCAGCCGGTCAATTGCACCATCGCACATCGCGACAAAACTCGCGATACCATCCACACCATCTGGATGATTGGCGGTCCACCACTGTGCGATTTAGAAGATGTTTTCTTCCTCGCACAACTTCCTTGTGGAACCGATTACCACCAGCAATTTTTCCGGACCGATACGACTTAGGGACCTTCAAGAAAAGAGCCTACTCCTTTTTAAAAGGCCGGCAACGCATCTGCAATTCCCCTGGTGTTGCAGTTCTTCATGGGCGGCGGTAGTCACTTAACATTAGGTGAACCGCAGGCTCGTTTGCCCCCTCTCCTATAAAAAAATAATAATAATAATAAAAAGTTAAAACTGATTTCAAATAACCAAAGAGAATAAAACAATTTCCTCCGGGAAGTTATATCCTAGACGGCCCTCGCCATTACATCAGATTTGATAGACCACAAATCCTCGCGAAGGAACATCGGTTCCTACCAAGTATGATACGTGATGCAATTGAAATTGAAAAACATCCTAATTTCAATAGAGAAGAAGGCTGGGTACCATCTGCTTGGGATTCTGTAATTAATAAAATTAAATCTAAACCTAAGCATAGCACTGCAAGACTTCAAGGCACAGTAAACTCATTCTGCGTAGATCGGACCAAAAGTAACAATTGAAAAGCTGAAGGTACTCCTGGTTAACTTTGACATCTGTACCTATATCATCTCCCTCCGTGACTATAGTTAAAAATCCGTAAAAATAGTTCTGTTCGATTATTTCCTTTAGTTCTTTGAAAAAAACTTATAATTTATATACAAAGTTAATTTACACTTAAATTAATAGCTTCTGTAGTCGATACTTTTTATAACTTTAATTTTTGACCCTCTTGAGTAGACTAAGGAATATCACAAGCTCAAGGTATGAACTAAAATGTAGTCTAAATAGTCACATTAAACATTTCAGCTCCAATTTTTAACCCAATTAAGGATGGAAATTAATGTTTAAAAAAATAGGATCACCTCTGAAGTATAACCTATAAAATAATAATAAGAATCATTAAAATCCGTTTACAATAACGAAAGTATCACTTAGCATACATACAAAAAAAGGAGGCGAAAAAGAACATAAAATCGTATTGAGAATTTGTTGGTGTCAGCGTAGAATGGTACGAATTAAAATGATATTAAAGTAATTAAGTTTGTTAATTTTATTTACTTTTCAAACAAACAAAGAACAAAAACATCTAGAAAAATAGGTAGGTGTAAATCTCTTTCCCTGAACAAATCTGATTTAGGCACAAGTGCTCAGTAAATAGCACCGTACTCCACTCAATAACTCTCAATGCTTCTTTACTTTACAATGGCTGACAGCGACAATGACTAAATAGCGAGGTACTGTTATGCAAGTTTCATAAAGTGAAGCACGTTTCATCATAATCATCATTACAGACCTTCACAAGTCCACTGCTGAACATAGGCCTCCCTCATGGAATGCCATAAAGCACGGTCCTGAGCCACCTGCATCCATCGACTTTCTGCATCTCTTACCAGGTCATCATTGCATCTAGTGGGGGGTCATCCTAAACTTCGCCTACCAATACGAGGCTGCCACTCGAGAACCTTTTTTCCCCATCGGTTGTCGGTTTTTCGACCTGTATGGCCGGTTATACTGCGGATATCCTCATTTCTAAGTTTATCACGCAAAGAAACCCCAAGCATAGCTCTCTCTATCACGCTTAACTGGATGTAATTCACTTTACGAAATACTTTAGTGGGCGAGGTTCAAAAACATTGATTATAAGTGAATAATTCGCCACATAGACACCTACACCTCGATTAAAGAATATAAATGAAGTTTTTTAAGAGTGACAAATGAGCACACAGTTTACCTGAAGGCAAGCGGATGCTGTGGATCATAAACATCTAAATATTTACCTGTATTGGCTCTACCACGTTTGAATTCTGCGCTATTTCACTATGGTATTCTGTGAGAGAGTGGTCATTTCCCGGTTGAGCCAACTAAATCGTGCTACAATTTTAATACAGCTGCAGCATGGCTCTACCACATATAAATTCTTCATTTTAGAGATGACAAGTTGCGTGGTCACCCCTAAGTTGATAAGAAGATGAAATGCTTCATTACCACTAAAAAGGTTCTCTGGTTCTAAGTATGTAGATATCATAAATATAAGGAATGTTCTCCAGACCGAATGACGGTCTTACCGTCAGAACAGGATTATTGTGCACAAGTCTTTGTGCAATGTTTTTACGTTTAACATTTTTACGTGGTAGAGCCATGATGCAGCTATATTACTGGTATAGTTGTAGCACGAATGGGTCGGCTCGATCGAGGAATGACCACGCTCTCACAGAATACCAGCGTAAGCTTAACGCTACTGTGTTTCGTATGGTGAATGTATAGAACCGGAGACCCTTTTTACTGGAAACGAAGCATTCCATCTTAGTCCTCACGGGTGACAACGCATCTGCATCTTGATTCGTCATCGAGGACAGATGTAGATGTCTATGGGCCACAGCAATCATTTATCATCAGGTGGACTGTGTGCTCGTTTTTCACCCTTATCCTATAAAAAAAGCACAGGAGCACTCTCTATTCCCTTACTCTCATAATCTGATGGAACGGAATCCGACATGACCGGAGAGAGATCAGGTGCAGGATCAGATGCAAAACGGCTTTAGGTGCTTTACAAGACATGGGAGTGAAATTTCAACTTCCTGATTCCAGGCTGATACTGAGAATTTGTTAACAGAAAAGCCCAATAAGTGATTTTGTTCCGACCCGATACACGAACCCAAGATCATGTGACGCCTCATAATTATTATTAATAAATAATATAATAATTAAATTCAATATAAAGACATTTAAAAATGTTATAGAAATTATATTTTAAACAATTAAAATGCATTAATAAACATAAAGTTCAAATATATTAATTTCGAATATTATAGTAAAGTAAACGCATAAAATTGTCTTCAAAAATCTCTTAATTTATTTAAATTCTGATTAAAATATTCAAAATGTATTAAATAATATAAGTACAAGTCGTTTATATTGCAACAATAAAGATAAATAACATTTGTAATATAATTGATAAAAATGGGTCAAAAATTTTCAAAAGTTAATGAAGGTGTTCCTGTATTACTCAAAAAGTTCATGATGGTGTTTTTGTATTACTCGAAAGTTTTCAAAGTTCTTGTATTACTCAGAAAATTTCTAAATTAATGAAGGTGTTCATGTAATGATTGCTTATATGAAGGGCGTTGCCGGAGATATATACCCATGGGTGTACATATATATGGGGTGGTCTGCTGACCGACTGCTACTAGTATTGTTGCACAATGACTGGTCCTATATTAGGGACTTATGATAGTAAGGCCTATGATATAAAATCATTAATATAGAAGGCATCTATGATGCATAAGCAATATGACAGAGTTATGACTTGTAGTCCCATATGTATAAGATATATAATAGTATGGCCTTTTATAATAGTAAGGCCAGGTCAAGAGTACCCTTAACCGAAGAACATGTATGAAGGGAATAATGAAAGTGGACGAAGCGAAACAAGTATGTAAGGATCGTAGCAAGTGGAAAGAAGTGGTCTCTGCCCACCCTTACGGGAAAGAGGCGTGATTATATGTATGTATAATAGTATGGTCTATGAAATAAAGCAAATATGTGGAAGGTTTCAAATATGTAAAAGCATTATATTGAAAGAAATGGGACTTGAAAAGGATTATTATAGTGGCGTGAAGATTGCTTCACAGGGTTCGAGACCGAAGTAAACTTGGACTCGCTAACCGATGTGTCCTAGACATATGATCTTAGTGCCGGTGGTAAGCGGGTTTGTTGTAGCAATACGACTTGCCCGTGGACATCGCACACCCCTACCGTTTGTGGGCGGCATCTTAGCGCATAGCGTTATGATACAATATGATTTATCTAAGAGTGCGTGTCGTTGAAGCAAATTAATTGGCGAAGATTCCACATCAGGTGCAGGTAGAGAGTGTAATGGTAACGTATTCAAAAAATATGCGGGTGCTAAAGCCGTCGGTTCAGCTGAATCGGAGCTAAGCACAGTGAGAGGACGAGAGTTTAGTTAACATTCTATTTGAGCAAGGACTGTGATTATCTCCTCATATGCAAGGAGCTGCTGTCCAATAACCTTAAAAAGATGGTTCTATACACATTTTACCACACTCTCCCAACAACCACCGAAATGTGGGGCGGCAGGCGCTATGAACTTGAATTCAATGCGACTTTCGGCCAATTCTTCTTCTAAACGCGGGCGGTATTCCCTTGTGATAAAATTAGGGATTGCAATCCGGAAAAACGGATCCGGTAATCCGGCGGATCCGGCATCATTAAACGTTTACCGGATCCGGTACCAATATACCGGATCCGGCGACCGGATCCGGTGCTAGCAATTTTTGGCAAAATAATAGAGCTGTTGCATGAGTAGGCACTTTAAATGCGTGGTGTTCATGCGTGCGAGTCGTTCGACGCTGAGTCGCCCCACCCCACTACGCTGCGCCAGTACCGCGCCGCTCCCCACATCTCGCATCCGCATCTCACCACCTAGTCAGTTCAGTATCATTCGCCTCACTCGAGGCAAAAAATGTGTGTTTTGTTTTGTCGGTGCTTGGTCAAAATGTAAGTAAATAGACATTATTTTCTTGTATTTACGCGAGCGATAGTATCTGTTGAAACGTGTTTTATTTAAATAGAAATAGACTTTGTTTTTGCTCAATCGATAAATAAATCTTGTTCACTTAGGAGTGTGAGAATTATATAAAAGATTATTAAATAAATAAACAAGTAATGCTGGATAGTTCACACAAATTATCTGAATTATTCGACTTCAAAATGAGTTGAGTTACGTTTAGTACAAACGAAAATTTGAATTAAAATTGTAATTAAATATTTTTTATCTTTTGTTACAGTTTATCCTAGTTATCCTAGTTAAAAAGAGTTTCAAAACATGTCACTTTCAAAACCAAGTCAAAATGACGAGGATTATGGTGGGGACAGTGAGAAAACTATATGGCATTATTTTAAAAAAATGCAAAAAGACAAGTCTGTACACACGGAATGCACATTGTGCTCTAACATAATAAAAATAAGTAAAGGTTCTTATAAAGGCTTAAAAACACATTTGAGAACAAAGCATTGCATTTGCATTGATCAAAGTTCTGAAAATAGCCAATTAAAACGTCCGAATTCCGATTCATTCTCTAAATCATCCACATCAAAAGCTGATTCAGCTAATATTATTTGTGTGGAGGAAATACCCAAGAAAAGTCTAAAACAATTGAGTTATTTTAAAAAGGAAAATTCGATGGAAAAGATAATCTCTAGAATGGTCTGTAAAAATGGTGTGCCCTTCAGTTTATTTTGTACATCGCCATCGCCAGATTTGAGATATTTGTTTTCGAAAAGCGGATTTCAACTTTCTAATTCACTAAATACTATATCAGATTTGATAATTTTATATACATGTTTTATTTTTTATAAACTTCCTATATTAAGTACAATGACACTTGAATAACTTACTAATAGTTCATTTTGAACCGAAAATCATCCTTATTTGATCAATACGGCCGGATCCGGTCTGATCCGGCCGGATCGATGGGAATCCGATCGGATCCGGCCGGACTGAAAATGACGCCGGATTGCAATCACTAGATAAAATCATTTATGTCTTGTAGACAAGATCGCGTGCCTACAAAATTTGTTCCACGATCAGAGTAGAGGCATTTCACGGACCCCGTTGCGATAGGAAGCGCTTTAAAGCTGCGATAAAACTCACAGTGGAAAGATCCGTGACTACTTCGATGTGGAGTGCGCGCGTAGTAAGGCAAGTAAGCCTTGCGAGTTTTAACACTGCGAGTTCGTATGGGCGTATACGATATAGGGCCACAATAATCACAGCCAGTATGAGCGAAAGCTTTCTCTGCTTACGTGACTCTATGTCCCGGTAGTGAAGCCATTAAAGGAAAATGCGGGCGCGGTTTTAATTTAAAGCAAACGTTTCACTTATTAATTCTAGACCGAATAATTCGTCTAGCAGACAAGATCCAAAATCGTTGCCTTAACAAAGACATGAGCAGCTCTGGGCCGGCATGTTTTTTTTAATGCGCTAACCGCGGTTACGAATGTATGTAAAAATAATTCTAAGTTTCGAGCAGAAGAGTTAGAAATTGGTTCAAAGTCGAAAATTTGATTAAAATAGGGCGAAGCTAGCATGCGTTTATCATCGTACTTCTCTATAAGCGCGTTCAAAATAAGTTCATAATTCTCAGCACAAGTAGTAATACCGGCGAACACAGAATGCGTTTGTGGCGGCGCTGTCGTCGCGCCACAAGCGAAAATACATCGAAGCATAAATCGCGCTATCAAAGTTCCGAAGCGAAAACAGTATATATTGAATAGCTCCGAACTACCACTCGGAGCGTTGGGCGCTCCCCGGGCCGATCACCTTGCCCGGCGGGAGATCTCCCCTTTTCCTTCCACCCGCCACAGTGGTGACCCCGACGTGATATGAACACGCAACCAACAACCTTCGGAAAACTACAACTTCAAGCCTTCGTCATTATCCTCAAGAACCCCTACCATTCACTCCCAAGAATCGTCTTCTGCAGTCTTCAGCTCCTGCAAGCCAGTCCAACTTGTCTTCATCTCGACTCACCGCAGATTTATAAGGCAGACTTCTGGCACTTACTTCGGCACATCGTTCTCACCGGCATCACTTTCCAGTGCGTAGTATGGCATGCATTCTACACCGGCATTAAGGACGCACCGGCAATCGGACTGTACCATCGACTTCCGGTCTGAGCAGGGGGGTGATGTGGCGGCGCTGTCGTCGCGCCACAAGCGAAAATACATCGAAGCCTAAATCGCGCTATCAAAGTTCCGAAGCGAAAACAGTATATATAGAATAGCTCCGAACTACCACTCAGAGCGTTGGCCGCTCACCGGGCCGATCACCTTGCCCGGCGGGAGATCTCCCCTTTTCCTTCCACCCGCCACACGTTTTGATTGTTAATTTACCTAGCAGGTAATACAATTTATCGGCGTCTGATAGGGATGGATTATCATGCACAGTGAATTTGAAACTTGCATAAAATAATGACCATGAGCGGATATCACCATCAAACGAAGCTAGCTCTATAGGCGGTAAAGACGGTCGCGATATTGTGGCCGATTTCGGACATTCATTTTTTATTCGACTTGTAAGACGAGACATTACACGTTTTATATGACAGTATAATTACTCGAACGCAACCCATAACTGATATTCCACCTTTGCTCCTGGGTAGACTTGCATATTATATAAATTGTACTCGGTTAATACCTTTTCGAAATCAGTTCGTAATGCATCAATCGAAATCGCGCTAGAAAGAAACTCTTCCCTGTCCACCTCGCTAACTATTGTTGATAGCGATCATAAATTGTTTGTAAGCGGTTAAATAAATAATCGCGCCTAGCTATAGCTATAATCAATAACATCATTAATTTGGAGTCTGGCGTTTCAGCTCTAGTTTCATTCGTTTTTGACGTGCTAGTTTTTGACATTTTTATAATAAATATATAAATAGGAAATATTAAGGTTATAAGTAATGTTTTAAATTTAACTGCGAGCGATGAACAAATACACAATTTATTAAAGTGTAGTAAACACTAATCTATCGCGGAAATATCAGGTAGATTTATTAAACTGATCTAAATTTGTTTGTGAGCGAGCGGGTATATAGACATTTTATTATGTATTGCGGTAAGTATATGGTAAATTGTATAATAGCGATGAATATACGGCTTTAAATTAATGTAATAAATATATAATGCGTATATATATGCGAGAAATTAAGTAAAATATTATATTTAAATGTTTCTAAGTATATATATGGATTTAATTAATATACTCGCGTGGAAGAAATATAACGAGTTTATGAGAAAAATCACGTCGTGAAATGTGATAGGTTACCTCAATGTTATATATATATGTGGGTATATAAAAAAATATTAAATATTCCAACGAAGTGGCAAAAAAAATGGTTGTCGAATTGAAAAAGTTTTAATACGGTCTAATGGACCGGAGAATATGGTTCTAATCCGGGTGAAGTGACCAAAATGGTGATGCGTGGTTTAAAATGGGTATAAATTGGACTGTAATAGGTAGATGGAATTGGGTTTCATTGAAATTTGCAACCGACACATAAAACTGAAGGTACGCACCCGGAGAACGCTAGCAGCTTCTCTTCGTACTTGAGGTTGACACTCGAGTGGTACACTCCAGTTCCAGTTCTACAGTTTTCTTGCGCGATTTACACTTATTTGATACAATTCACGGCCGTGATTTTAAGTATATGATAATTAAACAGATATAGCGAGCGTGACACAATATGCTTCTGCGTGCGGGAGTGTGTTTACTTAGACTCTTCTTCTACCCGGTTGTCGGTCGCAAGAAGGAATGAATGGAATGAATGAAAGGTATTATAGAGGAAATCTAATTTGTCAATAAGATTGACCAAAATAAAAACGCGGAATATTTCAATTTGAGAAGTGGCGGTAACATTTAGCGATATCAATTATCATGATAATTGATATCGCTTTAGCAAAGTTTTAATTATACAGACTTCACTTTATAATGTAATTTTAGATGTTTGAGGGAGTTGATTGTTTTCACTTCGGGCTTGCTGGCCTTTGAGTTCAAATAGCTTGTATAAATTGATATTGTAATTTGATATTCCTTAATAATTGGTGAAAGATTAGATCTAAGCAAGAAACTCATCGCTATGAAAAATTTCTTTATGAATATGAATCGATTGAAAATATTACCAAATTGATAATGTGTTCAAGTATAATCTTGTTAACCAGCGCGTCAAAATCCACTGCTATATATGAGTCTCGTGGAAGGGAGGATTTACCTTAATGATTATTATGATAAATGAGGGAAATTCTTGGCTTCTGCTGGTTAGGTACAACCCTGATACCTATTTCTGCCGCAAAATGGCAGAGCATTCACTGCTGTATTCCGGTCTGAATGGAATATAGAGAGACAGTATAATAACAGGCTGTGAGACATTCCATCTTAGATTTCAGAGGTAACGACGCATTGTAGCCTTCTTTATTTGAAGTATGTTTCAGATGTCCATGGGCTGCAGTGGCCATTCTGCAACTATACGAATGGGTCGATTTGACCGTGAAATAGCAGCTCAATGCTGTTCTGTTTCGTATGTTAAGTGTTTTACAGAAAACAAGGCATTCTATTTTAGTTCCCAGGATAAAGGATAAAGCATTTTGATTCTTAATCCAGGAGAGATATATACGTCCATGGGCCACAGCATCCATTTACCATCAGGTGGACTGTGTTCTCGTTTGTCACCCTTTTTCTCATTTTGTAGTTTTGCTCAGAAATTGACTTGAGCTGTTATGCAGCTTTTTACCTCTCGAAGGTAAGTACTTAGTAAAGATGGAGACTGAAATTATGCATGTATGTAGCTGAACCCGCCAGACGTTGTCCTGACAGTTAATATCATAGGTTGTGTTTAGCAACGTTTTTTATTAAAGCGCATGCAATTTGCGCTTGATTGAAAAAAAAAATCAAATAAAATTATTTTCTAATTTTTTTGATTTTTTTTCAGTTTATAAATATAAACCTTCTCTATTAAAAATACATATATATAGAAACCAATTTTAATGGTGATCGATCAAATAGATTTTGAGATAAACGATTTCATATATACAAACATCCTCTTGTATATGTAGCAATTATGAAATAATATAATATCCACCTCTATGATGCAATCTATGGATAAGGCTGTAATAAATGTATGAACAAATGAAAATTAAAATCTGTTTTTCTTTTCTGTGACTAGTTTTTTTTTTATAGAATAAGGGTGACAAACGAGCACACGGTCCAACTAACGGTTGGTGGTTGCTGTGGCCCATAGACATCTACATCCATCTTCGTTTTCGAATTTAAATGCAGATGTGTTGTCAGCCGTGTGGACTAAGATAGAATGCCTCTTTTCCAGTAAAAAGGGTCTCCGGTTCTCTACACTCACCATACAAAACACAGCAGCATTAAGCTGCTATTTTACGCTGGTATTCTGTGAGAGCGTGGTCCTTCCCCGGTCGAGCCTACCCATTCGTGCTACAACTATACTATTAATATAGCTGCAGCATGGCTCTACCACGTAAAAGTACAAGTTCACAAGTACAAGAAAAACAAGGCAAGATGAATCAAAAGGACGTCCTCTTGTACACAAGCAGCGCGCAGCTACACCGCTTGTAAATCACTCAAACTGGCACATAAGGACATTATGTTGGACTCGAAAACACTAAAATTTGAAACGCGAGAGCGCAGGCAAGACAGTTATATTATCATCGTTTGCTAGTATTTCATTCGCTAACTTAAATATTCCTGAAATTGCTTTGCTTTTAATTGTATCTGAATACAATTTTACTCACTAATAATACTGGTCTACAAAAACTCTCTTATTTTAATAATTATTTGGAATAATTTAAAAAAATGTATGTTGTATTTTTTTTTATTAATAAGTTTTAAATAAAGCTCATTTTTTCTTATTATTGCATTTCCCACGTTTGTAAATCATAATAAAATAAAATACAAACATACGTAAACACTTATGCTTGTCACCCAGAAGGGTAGGCAGAGACTTTAATTTGACATGATCCTGACACCTCTCTCGGCTCCTTTATACCCATATACCTACGCATACGTTCGTCGGGTAAGGGTTCTTTTAATGTAACCTATCTTGAATATATCCTCAACTTGGTCAATAAACTTCCATCTAGGGCGTCCCTTGCCGATGTTCACTTCTGCAACATAGCTTTGTCACTCTTACCTAATTCATTCCTTCTAAATTTCCAAACCACCGAAGCATTCCTTTCTTAATCCTCGTCACAACACCATCTTGCAAACTATACTTTTCTCTTATCACACAATTTCTCACCTTGTTATTCTGATTCCTCCTTATCATGCTCCTTAATGACCGCATTTCTGCAGCATGTATTCTACTCTCGTGCTTCTTCTGCCACAACCAACTTTCACTACTATACATTTAAGTAAGGACTATCACAGTATTGTGATTTGCCATACGACGAATATGCCTTTTTGACACATTCTCACTACCCACAATAGAGTAAAGAGCACTATTTATAAAATAATATCCATAAAATATTTCGGAAACCCCTACCGTTACCGTTACAGCATAATAGGAACATACATAATAGGAAATCTAAACACATCAATAAAATTGTATGAATATATATATATATATATATATATATATATATATATATTCATACAATTTAATATATATATATATATATATATATATATATAATATATATATATATATATATATATATATATATATATATATATATATATTTATCATCTTTACATTTAATGAAAGTATGCTGACTGAAATCAAGACTCGTGAAACAAGAAGTCACAGATTTTTTGTAGTTTCAAAACAAAAAAATCTCTTATAGATTACGTATGCACGAACCTAAAAGAGAATAAATTTCATCTTGCTATTCTGACGCCTCATAATTATTATTAATAAATAATAATTAAATTCAATATAAAGACATTTGAAAATGTTATAGAAATTATATTTTAAACAATTAAAATGCATTAATAAGCATAAAGTTCAAATATATTCATTTCGAATATTGAATATTATAGTATAGTAAACGCATAAAATTGTCGTTCAAAATCTCTAAATTTATAAAAATTCTGCATAAAATATTCAAAATGTATTAAATAATACTACAAGTCGTTTATATTCCAATAATAAAGATAAATAACATTTGTAATATAATTGATAAAAATGGGTCAAAATTTTTTCTAAGTTCATGAGGGTGTTCTTATATTACTCAAAAATGTTCAAAGTTAATGAGGGTGTTCATGTAATGATTGCTTATATGAAGGGCGTTGCCGGAGACACATACCCATGGGTGTACATATATATGGGGTGGTCGGCTGACCGACTGCTACTAGTACTGTTGGACAATGACTAGTCCTGTATTAGGGACTTATGATAGTAAGGTCTATGATACAAAAGCAATATAGAAGGTCTCTATGATGTATAAGCATTATGATAGCAGAGTTATGACTTTTATTGCGCCTTGTGATGGATCTGCATGTGTGCTGCGCCTGATTCGACGCATCTTGTGGTTCTGGTCGATGGAGGTATGCGGGTGGTGATGTCTGCTGGGATTGTATGGGGGACCTTGATGCCTTACACTTACATCACGTCTGCAGGAACGGCAGTCTGGCAGGTGGTGGCGCTAACAGAGAGCTTTTTATGGCCAGTGTGCCTATTGTCGTCTAACCCGTGTGACGTACATTCACTGTGGCTGGATTTGATCGTATTCTGTATGGCTTTTACACGCATTGGCATACGCGACTTCGGTCGATGTTCATGCTTACGCACTACCAAGGGGCCAAGCCCTCTTTTAACTGGTACGCCAGTTATTTTGCTGTGGACTCCGGTCCAGTTCCCAACCTAACGTTCCCTTCTGGGGGAGCGCGTTGGTTGGTTGGCGCTCACAGCACACGGCGTGTGTGGAGCCGTGTGCCTCCCCCACATTTTTTTTAAATGTGGGAGAGTGAAGCCCTTGTATCTGGTATTTTATATAAATATTGTGAGCCTTTTCCAAGCGGGAAGGGATTAATTAATAAGGAATTGACTGATGTGAACCTGATACAGGTGGAAAAGGGACGATTTAATGTTCTTAACCTTTTTTGAGCCCTGTCTTCGTGAACAGGGTTCTTTAGCTTATAAGACACTACCAACAGCTTTTGACTGCTATGGTGAATATTCATTCTTCCAAGAGATACCTAAAAGAAGTAAGTTACTATTTAAACACAACGTAAATAAGGGTCGTAACTAAGACGATCACGCCATAAATTTATTAAACGGCCTATATTTAAACCTTTAGAAAGATCATTATATAGTTAATATAGTGGTCACGTAAATTTTATATATCTTAAAGATATAAATTCTTAAGGAATAAAACGAGAAGAGGGGGTAGGAGTGTTACAATCACAAACCAATATATATATTTTAAATCTTTTATATTTATTTAAAAAAAGTTACCCCCACACCAGGATTTTCTCCTGTATCGTAGAGGCGGTTTACAAACATAAATTGCACAAGGACAAACATCCAGACCCGGAACAATTATTTGTAGGCCATATAAATATTTGTACCGTGCGGGATTCGAACCGGCGGCCCCCAGCGCTGTAACTCATTGCCAAGCCACTGCGCCACGGAGCCGTCAACAATATATACTACAAAATATATACAAACATAAGTACAACCTTACGAAAATAGCGTATCTTCGTAAATTTTATGTATATTTTGGTACAAGATGATCCCTTAAATAATGTAGCGAACCGTTTCCAACGTTATCGATACTGTCACATTTTGTTCAACGACACAAACAAATCACACCCACACTTCCCGCATATAAAGGAGTTGACTAGCGACAAAAGTTAATTTTACTTGATGAACACAGTAACAGCAGTTTCCTAACATGCAAATTAGAGTTACGTGTAAGACACATACTTTCTTCGAAGTATACGTCTACTTAACATCTAAAAAAATTAACTTCCTTGTGACTTAGTGATCGGATTACCTAACAGCAATACCGCCTGAACTTAGCATCGAATTATGGCTGCGGCCAACATTTTGCATGAATATAAGTTGAATTTCTCCAACAATCAAAATAATAAAATCCGCGGTCGCCAACCCGCTTATCAAGTTTAACAACGACGGCAAATAAGTGGCAACCTTCATGACTATGTTGAAATCTATGGGGAAGGCCTATTTTCAGCAGTGGACTTTTGATTGGCTGTAATGGTAATTGTCGTGGTAATTTTATTATCATCATCAAAAAGATCATAACAGCACCCGTAGTTGTAGGGATCTATTTTTTACCATTTACAATTTAATTTAATTTCCCTTGTCAACCCGAACAATATGTAACAAGTAGCTGATACCCGCGACTTCGTCCGCGTTGCTTACACACATCACTGAACACGTAGTGCTTATAAAAATTGTTGTTTCTCAAAACTTTAATAACTTTATAATAAATGAAGATATCGCAATAGTTTTTTTTTAGATAAGGGTCAAGTGTCTAAGAAATAAAACATAGAAAACTTAATTGATATCTATCTAGTGGTTTTCCGTGATGCGCGTACAATTGAAAACCTCTATCGTTTTATTTTTATAGATACGAGTCTATATAATATCTAAAATATTAATGGTAATTTTGTTATTTTACAGTACGCAAGCAAGCCAGGTTTGATCCCCACCGGCACCAATGAAATTGGTGACTACAATTTCAAGTGTTGTAGCGACGCGGCAGACTAAATGGAAGAAGAAGTCTGTGACCAGCAGTGTGACGAATATAGGCTGTAACATAAACATTCTATGATTGTAGAATTTAACAACGTAATTAGCAAAACTTTAATTTATTAGGCCTTCCATAAATGTAGCCAGGACATGTCCATTCTTTGCAAAGATAAGGGCCAGGCTAGTCCGCTCAACTGCCTGTTCATTGCAGCCTGTTGTAAGGCAATTGCTGAACAAGCCGCCCGCATAGATTTTCATTCAAGATTGTTCAATATGCTTTGTCTTCAATCCTAACAGTATGTTAAAAATATTTTTGCTTAAAATATGTTCTTATTTACTAAGAAATCATACTACTTTGTAGTTATTACTAACTTTTACTTTTGTGACTGGTTTGGGAAACAACCGTTGTCTCCTGAAGAACTAGCTATAATCCCAAAGTGACATTTCGTTTCATTTTATAGTGACATAGGCTATACAATTAATTATCTTTATTTAAGAAACAGCTGGAAAACCAGGAATTACTTCATGCATCCATTACAGCCTTTAAAATTTCACTGTTGCACATAATTACCAACCAATTATTTCTTCTTAAGGATGACTTCACTATAGTTTCCACACCTGGCAGGCATGTTGGCAACCGCAGTTTTTTTTAATAATTTCGAATGTTAACAGAAAGGTGCTTCTGCCCATCTCCTGTTTTAGTTTTCCCTCTGTCGCCTCTTAAGTGTTGCAACTATGGCAAACTCTCCTTATGAGACAACCAACTGGTAGGTCTAAGTTCAGCAGCGGACTTTGATAAAATGTAATGATGATAAAATAAGTCAAGAAGTAATAATTTGTTCAGCATTTTTATAGGAAATAGAGACAGTAAAATTTACGTTGCAGTTCGAGTAAAATATTGATGATCTCTTCAGTGAATTGAAAATGAAGGCCAAGTGAAGAGAGAAAAGTTAGTTTTCGAGTGCTAAACAATCTTATACAAAATAAGATTAGTTTGTCTTTCTATTTTATTGAGATATTTTAGTAGTATTCTCCTCTGGTTAAGACTTTGGTTCTTTGGTTAAAGAAGACTACCCTTAACTTTTAATTATTAATTTTTGCTCCGATCTACGCAGATCAAGCTTACAGTGTCTTGAAGATTTGAAGTACTATGCTTGGGTTTGAATTTAATTTCATTAATTATGGGACCCTAAGCAGATAGTAACAACCAGCCATCTTTTCTATTGAAATTAGATCTTTTACGCGTATAACCTCTGAGTGTACTTTACGCGTCGGGCATGTAGAAACCTGTGATAGGACTGCCGCGCTAATGCAGTACGTCTAACATGGTGCAATTCTGGGTACCTAGATGATTTCCACAACATCATTCACAAGCGCAGCGCTTTTCTGCAGAGCCGTTATTGCGGCACAGCATTCTGTAATAGGATTTGGGATTTTTGGGACTGCCTTTCGCCTGCTCACTTGACACGATTAAATACTTCCTTGGCCTACGACACTGCCAAATTTTTCAACTAATTATATATAACTATAATTTAACTAATAATCTCACTTTAATTGTTTTCGCTTGAGGTTCAGTTTGATTTAACTAGATTTGTTCAACATCATCATTACAATCCTTCACAACTACAACAAAAAATGCTGATATTGAATTTCCGTAAATGTACTAATCGTGACTGAAAACAAACTGACTTACAATTTTCTTAAATATCAATTATAAAACGTGAACGAGTTTGTTTAAGTCCTTTCCTTTGGAAAATTTTCTTTTGAATTCGTCGCAGAAAAGCTGCTTCTCAATTGCATGTCAATAAAGAATTAGTAAGGAAACTACTTTCTCTATTCATTTACGTAAAGATGATTTTCATAGGTAGGAACATAGAGCCGTGATAATTCAGTGGCAAAACGCACGTCATAAAATTTACAGTATATGAACAGCCCGGGTTCGACCCTCACCAGAGTCAATTAATTAAATGATATAAAGAAAGATTATAAATTTATTAACCAGGATAAGGCGTACACTTATGAAATTTAAGAAGTAGCAGAAAAATAACTTCTGAGATGCAGCAATAAACACAAAAATATAAATAAGTAATGGAAGCATACCTTGTACGAGGCCTATTTTCAGCAGTGGACTTGTGAAAGGCTGTATTTGTAATATAAATGATGATATAACACAAAGAAGTAAAAATCTGTACACAACCAGACACTAGAACACATAGACGAGGTTTTGATGACAAACTAGACGAAAAATTCGCAACTTAATTTCGCAAATATGTGATATGGAATACCAACATTTCCAGCATATACCGACATTTCCAGCGCTACGTTTAACAACACATCTGTCACACATCTTCAAAGTTATGTTTTGGTAACAGGCGTATTCTTGGAAAGACCTATATCCAACGGTGGATTCAAAGGGTGATTATTCATTCATTCATTACAGCCAGTAAAAAGTGCACTGCTGAATTAACGCTTGGCAAGCTAGTTGGCAAGCGCAGTTTTTAATTATTTCAGCTTTTTTTTTAAAGGATAAGGGTAACAAACGAGCACACAGTCCACCTTATGTTAAGTGGTTGCTGTGGCTCATAGACATCTAAATTTATCCTCGATTACGAATCAAAATGCAGATGCGTTGTCACCCGTGAGGACCAAGATAGAAAGCCTCGTTTCACAAAGTTCTAGTTGAACAAAGATACGTGGTAGGGCCTTGCTGCAGGTATATTACAGCACGAATGGGTCGGCTTGACCGGGAAAGGACCACGCTCTCACAAAATACCAACGTAAAATATCAGCTTAAGGCTGCTCTGTTTCGTATGGCGTGCGTAGAGAACTCGAGACCCTTTTTACTGGAAATGAGGCTTTCCATATTAGTTTTCAGGGTCGATAATGCATCTGCATTTTGATTCTTACTCGAGGATCCACTTATTTTCAGGTGGAGTGTGTGCTCGTTTGTCACCCATATTCTATAAAAAAAAGATTCTTCTTCATTACTACCAGCACATAAAAGTTCAAAACTGGACTGGGACCCCTTCCGTTGTAGGGAAGATTTGCCTTAACCATCTCACTTGGCAGGCAGATTGACGATCGCAGTACCAGACGTGAGTAAATTTGTTGCTACTAATCTTGCTAATTTAGCCTTGACCATGAAATATGATGATAAAGACGAATTCCTTGTAAACATTATTATATCATAAACAAACATACATTGACTGGAAAGGATACGATATTAGCATCAATGACAAATACATTACTCACCTTCAAATTGCCGACCATGCAGTCATTATGGCAGAATCGCTGGAGGACCTTAAGACTATGCGTAGGTGTGGATTGCGGTGGGCCTATCCCAATAATATTAAATTTATTTAGAGGTTTTACACAGCAGAAGTCATATATTTGTTTGTTTGTTTGCTTAGTAACGCGCGCCGTTCATATAGAACTGGCAGTTGATCTTAGCACTTCCGCATTTATTAACACATTTAAACTTTTGACAGTGCTCTCACAGGTTGAGACTATTATGAATTCACGTCCTTTAACAGTTTTAAACTCCGAACCATCTGAATCAACCGCTTTGACCCCTTCGCATTCTTTAACATTACGACCTATAAATTCCTTACCGCATATAGAAATCGATACTCCTATAGGTATGCTGCAACGCAAGTTTTTACTTGATCAAATAATTCAGTCTTTTTGGAGACGATGGAAAACAGAATACTGAAATACACTTCCGACTCGACAGAAGTGGAATACTCGAACAAATACTTTTAAAGTAGTACCTACTTTAATAGGATTTGTAGATGCGCCATCACATCTGAGGACTATGATGGAATGCCTCTTTTCCAGTAAAAAGGGTCTCCGGCTATTTTACGCTGCTATTCTGTAAGAGCGTGGTCCTTTCCCGGTCGAGCCGACCCATTCGTACTACAACTATACTACGAATGTTGCTGCAGCATGGCTCTACCACGTATTAATTATATATAACTAGTTATAATCTATTTTAAATTTAAATAATATCTAGTTACAGCTAATTTACAGCACTATGAATTTTCATTAAATAGGGTAAACAGTATAATGATTGGCACTTTAAGCTGACTTCTACTTGTAAGTGGTTAGTTCTCGTAAATAAACAAATTTGTTATATTTTTGATTGTTTTATTGGATTTTAGTTTACATAGCCATAAATAAAATAACGCATTATGTTTAAAAATATATGTTTAATTAATTTAAAAATGTAATTAAACTTTTTTCTAGGGAATGTTGCAATCATTGGCACTTTAGCATAGCGAATGGCACTGTAAATTAAGTATAATCATTGGCACTATTGAAAGTCTTAAAAAGTTATACTTAGATCTTTCTAAGCTCCATTTTATTGTTATAAGACTTATTTTGAACAAATATTTTTCAATATTTTCCTTAGATCTTCATCTGAAAGCGGTTTCGTTGGTCTACCATGTTTTTTCTTTCTACGGATACATGTTTGATGTGCCTTTTTTAGTAAAACCTTTCGTGTTTTCTCGATATTTTGTAGATATAGACATTTATTTCGGTTTTTACATTAAACATTCAGAGAGTATTATAATGTCAGAGTTTTTGGCTTTGTTCGTCTTGTTTTGTTTGTCAGTTTGTTTCTATATTTGGCGGAATAATTCAATTCTGCTTTTTCCATTTGTGCCCAATTTTTTATTGTTTTTTTAGCTCCGCTGCTTCCGAATCTTCACTTGTTAGCACAAAAAAGGTGTTATATACCTGCTATTTGTTTTTTGATACGTATTTGGCAATGAAAAAAATCTATAAATATTTTTAGGGCTTTCTAAAAGATTTTTGTTTGCTTCGACATCCACGATCACCCATCTGCCTAGTTGATTAAAAACATAAGGGTTAGTTTTATTTCTGATATTCAACAATAATCTTTGCAGCTTGTATACGCTCTGGTACTGATAAATCATTATTAAGTGAAAGGATACAAGGCAAATTTGATACAGGTATTTCTGATTCAGTCGTTATTAGTTAAAATATTTGGTAATTCATATGCACGGAACCGTGATCATCTAAAATAGCTTGCTGTGATTTCGAGGGCATCAGACACTTTGTGTGATCCACTTTGTCTGGACTAAATGGGAACAACCTACATGTCTCAAAACCATTTCATAACGTGGATTTATTTAAATACGGTAAAAGTTTTTTTTTATTTTTTATATAGAATTAGGGTGACAAACGAGCACGCAGTCCACCTAATGGTAAGTGGTTGCTGTGGCCCATAGACATCTACATCTATCTTCGTTTGCGAATTTAAATGCAGATGCGTTGTCAGCCGTGAGGACTAAGATAGAATGCCGCTTTCCAGTAAAAAGGGTCTCCGGTTCTTTACACTCACCATACGAAAAACAGCAGCATTAAGCTGCTATTTTACGCTGGTATTCTGTGAGAGCGTGGTCCTTCCCCGGTCGAGCCGACCCATTCGTGCTACAACTACACTATTAATATAGCTGCAGCATGGCTCTACCACGTGTTGCCAATATAGGCCCGCATCTGTTTTAGTAGCCTTTTTGTCAAATTGTTTTGTCCGCCATTCGAAGACAGGTTTACGCCACATATCTTTGATGGGCCGAAATGCAGTGATATCAGCTGGTTGCAATAGTCGCGTTGCATTCAGGTGAAGGACTATAAGTATTATGGCGAGACTTGGGCAAAGTTGCGCCAGCTCAAGATAGGCGTGCCTCTTATGACCATCTACAAAAATAATCACTGAAAAATGACATTCTTTGTTGTTGGACTAATGAAAAACGTTTTATTCGTAATGGATAAAAAGTTCTGCCTTTATATATCTATTTTCTGATAAGTAAATAACGTATTTAATATAGTAAATACCCCTCTCTCTACACACTAACTTTGAACGTCTGCTCGCATTGATTGATCAATGTCTGCTCGCATTTTCTATAGGGGGAAAACAGTCGTAGGTTTTACCGTCTACTCCAAAGAACAGTAATGCAAGACTTCGATTAGGCATGATCCACCTCATAGACGTTTTATTCTCCCTCTATAAAACGGTTCAGTATGGGGTTTTTATTCAAAAACCCCACATCATTGACATTTTTATAACATCGAAAACTGTGTCAGGACCAGGTCGGCTTTTCAGCTTCTTAGTTTTTTTTTTACTTTACTTATTTAGCGGAAACTATATATATCCACGCGTGGAATGTTAAATGTTTGTGCGGCAGTTATTTTTCCATATCATTTTCATAGCTTGCAAAGCGTCCGCTCTTTACTATAGATATTCTTCATCAATTCAAAAATATAAAAAGGTCAGTCATAATCATTGGCACTACTCAAAGGATACAGTAATTGGCAGTGTCAAGAATAGATTTTGGACAAAAGAAAGAAAGTATAGTGATTGACATATAGGCCAATGATTATGTTATCAAACAAATTAAAGTATAGGCATTGGCACAATTAAAAAAGTCGATGCATCTTTTCCACAATGATAAAATAACGTTTAGTATATTTTAATATTAAAAACTATAATTAAAAAAAAACTAAAACTAGTAATGTAATTATCAAACAGTCCTACTCCACGCGGTATCGTGCCAAGAACGCTGGCTGCGTTTCCCCGCTGAATGGCTATACTTAGCCTTTGAGCGAGAAAAGAGCCAGCCCTCTTATCACCAGCAGCAACGACCAGCCGCGGATGGAGTTCCTTTAAAAACTACACGTGGACCCCACGGACCGATAGTCTCACAGCAAATGGCACACATATGTAGTCATCTCTCAGAGACTCATATTTGCGCCACTTACTCAGTTCAGCTGCCTCTGATGCCGCCCGGCTCTAAACGAGGTACCCCTGAGATGAGAGGCTGCCAAAGTGTCTGCACGCAAGTAGCATCACACTAGGGCTTTACCTCTCTCCCAAGGGACCAATGTCATACCGTCGGGTCTCCTGCCATCGTCTCTAAATATTCCACAAGGCTCTAAAACCGAGGGAACATTTATAGAGACAAAGCCCTTCGGATGACATCGTTCAAAGAACCGTGCCGTGAAATACCCAGCACTTTTCTTACAAGAAAGTCCGTGGAGCTAAACTTGTCGACGCTGCTACCACAGGGGCTGATGGGGTTGAAAAATCGCCGCTCCTAGTCAGTTCCTACAGGCGTGCAAACTTTCCCATCAAGTATGCCGAGATTACTTGATGGTAAAGCGTAACCAACCGTGACTAGATTCCTTAGTCGAAACAGCTAGAAGGCGTGCCTTATCTTGGTCACTATGGAATTATGAAACAAATCTTTCTGCACCCTCTGTACCAACGGAATATCCCTGTTTTTGTTGGTTAACCAGTGGAACATTTCGCCGGGACAGAGCGTTTGCCATGTCTGCCCTGCCTCCGTAACACAGGTCTTTATTATTTAAAATTATGTTACATAAATTACTGACACTATGCACGGAAGCAAGGAAAGCGAGCAATGCAACGCTAGAAATTTCTCACCAATACCACCAAATTTTATAGGTAAAGTATCTTGAGTCCAGGCTGTTGTATTTAAAGTTAAAATTAAATTTTTCTAAAGCTATTTTAAGATTATTATCAATATCTTTTAAAATATCCGAACATTTCAGACTGGACTCGAGCGGAGTAAGTATGTAAGTCTAGGTACAAGGAGACAATATTTTAAGATAGTAAGCACAATGTGGGGCTTAATTTATACAATTTATCAACGTGGTTTAAAACTGATCAAATTTTGTTTTTAAAACAGGTTTAATACTATCGAAAACAACGGAGCACCTAGCAGGTATAGTGATTCCGTACTGACAGTTTTATTCCTGGAGAAATATGATTGAAATTTTGAATTAAAGTGTCTCTCTGAGAAGAAGATAAATTATTGGAAAAAATATTTCACATTTATTGCTATTTGGTTCTAGACCAATATTTTCAAAATTTTGAAAAATATAAGTAAGATCACTGAGGACGTCATCTGCTCTACCTCCCAGTGTACCGTCGTCCAGGTACCAGACATTCAGCTGATTTCAAATTTGAAATAATGGGTTGAATTCCAAACTGAAAAGTGCTGGACCTAGTGGGTCACCCTGCTGAACACCGACTGCAGAATCGATAACATGGTTTTCGTAGAACAAGTTAGTATTTTGACTGTAAATGCCAAACGTAGTGATAAATTTGGGGTATTGTTAGCCACTTCTTTCAGCAGGGTTACCCTATCGATAGAGTTAAAAGCATTCCTTAGGTCAACCTTCACAAAAACATCTGCATCAGAGTTTGTTAAAAATAACGTAAATTGATAAAAATAGATAGAAACTAGCATACAAACTTACCTTAAAATCAATTTTTTGTCTCAAAATCTAGCCACCTAACCTTAGCTTTTGTTAACTTTTAACGGGTTTGTCCAAGCACATTTTTAAAACAGCCTTCGTAGCAAAATAGTTGACGCTTTAAATAAAAATGTGTGTTGTTAGTATAAGTAATTATATGTCCTAGCAATATCTGTGTTGCTGTGATATAGAAAAAGAAAACATTCTTAATACTCAAATTAAAATAGCAAAGTGCCAATCATTGAAGGAGTGCCAACATTAGTACTGTTTACAATAGCTAAGTTTTAATGAGCATGTGAAGCTATAGTAATAACGACTAAACACGTTTTTTTAAAGACTAGCGACCAGTTTTATCCGTGAAGTTTCATTACAATCGGTTCAGCCGTTCTTTTTTTCTTTTCTTTTTTTTTTTTTTAAAAACGTTACCCCACACTAGGATTTTCTCCTGTACCGTGGAGGCAGTTTACAAACACAAATTGCACAAGGACAACATTCAGACCCAACAATTATTTGTAGGCCATACAATATTGTTCCGTGTGGTTCGAACCCGCGGCCCCTTTTTAAACAACTCACGTTGAAGTCACTGCGCCACGGAGCTGTTCTGAAGATAAGTCCGGTCAGACAGACAGACAGACAAAAATCAAAAAAAATATTATTCATGAATTAATGGCATGCAAATAACTCTCTCAGTTCATAAGGCAGCTATTTCAATATTGCAGACAGACACTCCCATTTTATTTATATGTCTAGATGTGTATACAGATAACAGATCACCTGATGGTACATGGATAATGTGGGCCATATACATCTTCTATCCCTGATTAAGAATCAAAGTGTAGATGCGTTGTCACCCCTGATTACTAAGTAAGAAGGATCTTAAGTTCCCGATACTCACCTTACAAAACACAGCAGTATTATGCTATATCACGCTTCCTCTACGAGCGTGGTCCTTTTTTATAGAATAAGGGTGACAAAAGAGCACGCAGCCCACCTGATGCAAGTGGATGCTGTGGCCTATAGGCCACAGCCATTTGGCTACATTAAATGGATAAATGTAGCCATATGGCCGTTGCCATATGGCTACATTTATCCTCGATTAAGTTTGTTAAGCGTTGTCACCCCTGAGGACTAAGATGGAATGCCTCGTTTCCAGTAATATGGGTCTCCGATTCTCTACACTCACCATACGAAACACATCAGAAATTAGCTGCTATTTAACGCAGGTATTCTGTGAGAGCGTGGTCCTTACCCGGTCGTGCTGACATATTCGTGCTGCATTATAATATAGCTGCAGCGTGGCTCTATCACGTTGTTCACGACGACGTTGGTCGACGTTGTTCACGACGACGTAGGTCGTGACGTTGTTCACGATCTTTCCCGGTCGAGCTAACCCGTTCGTGCTGCAAGCAGCTGCAGAGTACCTCTAACATGTGTTTATTTTATTATTTATTTCAGACACAGGCCCATACATGAACATTCCATTACAACCAATAAAGTCCACTACTGAATATAGGGTAGGCTCATAGGGACGATTTTGCCACAGTTGCCACGCTTGGCGGGCGGGTTGGCAACCGCGGCTTTTAATTATTTTGAGTTGTTATCAGGAAGATGCTGCTGCCCATCTTCTGTTTTAGTGTCACCTCTTATGTTCTTCACCGTTTGCACATACATAATAAAAAATACACATACATAATTATAATACAATTATAATTTATGAAATAATTAATAGTAAAATTATCTATACAAATAAATAAAATTGAAGTGTCTGTTTGTAATGTCAAAATAACAGCTTTATACTAAATACATATCAAAATGTATACGGTAACCTTTAAAATGTTTGTCTGTCTGTCTGTTTGGTCCGGCTAATCTCCGAAATGGCTGGACCGATTTTGACGGAACTTTCACTGGCAGATAGCTAATGTTATAAGGAGTAACTTAGGCTACTTTTACTTTAGAAAAAAACTAGGGTTTCGTGCAAAAAAAACCTAAATTACACGCGGGCGAAGTCGCGGGAAATAGCTAGTTTATTAATAAAACTATATTTATTACCGTATTGTCTGCATCGTGTTTCGCTGGGTGGTATTCCGTAATATTCCGCTAAGAGGTCGGTACACGCCAAAATTCTTCCTTCATGAAGGTCTCAGTTTGGCATGTTATTTATTTATTTTTATTTATTTATTTATTCGGCCAATCTCATCACTAATATTGCAGGCTCCTAATGCGCTAGTAAACATTTTACTTTCCCACTTTAATTATTGTAACATACGTGGTAGAACCACGCTGCAGATATATTATGGTTGTAACTCAAGTGGGAGTAACGGACCACGCTCTCACAGAATACCGATGTAAAATAGTAGCTCAATGCTGCTGTGTTTCGTATGATGAGTGTAGAGAAGCGTACAAACGAGGTATTCCATCTTATTCCTCAGTTACGCATTGTTACGCAGGTGGTTACGCATTTGCATTTTGATTCTTAATCAAGGATAAATGTAGATGTCTATGGACCACAAAATCTACTTACCACTGATTGTGTGCTCATTTGTAACTCCAAAACTATAAAATAAAAAATAAAAAAGTTCTTCCCTTCCCCTCCCTTTCCTATCTCTCTCGTTGTCAAAAGGATTCTTCACAAAATGCAACCTTATATAAACACCCTCACAGATTGTGAAAACTAAAATTCTGATACTGATATTAAAGATTAAAGTGCGTTCAATATAATGCAGACACATTTGCACAGGTATACGTTCCATTATTCATTAGAAAAATCGGAGACATATTGCACTGCTCTTTGAGTAAACACAAAATACGTGCACGATGAAATACCAGTTCTTAATATAGACGTATGTTTATGAATGTGTAGAGTTCTCAATAACGGATATTGCGATACTAAATAGAGTTCATAAGCTTTGAATTATTTTGAAACATTGCTAGTATATCTGTCTCTTAAGTCCTCTGACCTAAATTAAAAAAAAATATCTTTCTGATCTGTAAGAGCATATTGTGCGCAATTGTTATTTCGGAAAACAAGCCTTAACTTTGCTTTAAATTTGTAATTAATATCTTTTGGGAAATTACTTACAGTACTTTCGTCATCATTGATTAATAACTAAATCATAATATTTATTTAAATTTGCTTCTTTTCGAAGTTTCTTAAAATTTTCTCGATTTTCTTTTTCAAGTTATATAAGACTTTAGTATAATTTAATTTTTAAGCCGTGAGGGCTCAGAGGTTATGCACTCGTAAGTGTCACAGCACGCGAGCAACCTAGGTTTGATCCCCATCGACATCACCGAATTAAGAGCTAAGTTACCACGAGCTCGCCGGTGAAGGAAAACACAACGCGGCGACTATAATATGCATAAATAAGTAAACTGTACTTTACTGTAATTTACTTTACTTTTATCTTAAGACACCTGCTGAGTTTAAAAATGTTAATGTTGCTTAAAAAATCACGTTAGTTTCGTTAGCTGCTTTAAGCTGAATGGGTGAACTTTATGTTCTTTCTAAATCTTTGCCACACCTGACGTCCTCGGTAGTGCGTTTTATTATTATGTCCCTACAGCGTAATACGAAATTCTTTCTCAAAACGAAAGTTATTTCATAACAATATATTTCTTCTAAGTAGACTTACTGAAATAAAAATATTAACGTTTTCGACCGTTTACAATTTTGCTGCTGAGAAAATAATTAATTGTAATAAAACCAAAAATTTTTTCTTCCCAACCCAACGGAATTCCGTATGAATATGGCGGGCCTTATAGGAGAAATCTTGAATATTGTTTTTGGCATTGTTTTACGGTTTTATTTAGTTAGGTTCATAAGTACATGAGACGTACACGATCTCAGACATATACAAATAGCTAGTACACGGGACGTACACGATTTCAGACGTATACAAACCCGCATCTGTACAAATTACATTTATAATATTAGTATATCCCGTTCCGTTCAGAGATTTTTTTCCAAAGCAGGTCAAAAGTTGAAAAATTTAAGGAGTAACCGCATGCTGCAAAAGCATCCATTTTACATAATTTTTTTACACTGGTAAATATGTGTTATAATGCTGTTATTATTGTTTCATTTTTATAATCTGTAGATAAGACAATTTTCAACTATTTTAATTTCGAACTAATAATCGAACAAAGTCGATTAAAAACCGATTAATAATCGATAGCCTTAGTTCTCATTATCGATTAATCGATTACATAAATAATCGAATCGACACACCATTGGCGCGTGACGGTCGAGTAACAGAAAAGTGTGACGATTTTTTTTCTCCGATACGTCGATATAGAAGTTTCACTTCAATAATACAGGAAGTCATGTGAATGCTCGGATAAGGATGATTTAACAGGAAATAGAAGCATAACTAATGAAATATATTATGAAACGCTTACACTATGGGGAAGCCTATATTTAGCAGTGGACTTTTTATAGGCTGTAACTGTGACGGAAGCGGTTTAACTTTAGAAATAAGTTAATCCAAAAATCGGGTGCAAATATAATTCAAAATTGTATATTTCACCGATTTTCCATTCGATTTCTAGACGCACTATAGAAACATTTGCGTAAATAAAATTCCATTAAGTCACAGGTGAGAAAAAGCGTCAAATTCGATTGCTTTGTGACTCTAGCGTGCGGAGACAAGTCGTAAACTACATATGGCGCGCGTGTGGAGTTTAAATAAATATTTATATTTGAGCTGGTTACTACAAGGTGAACTGTAACTCCATTCACTTATACGATTACAAAAAAGACAAATACGCACAGCCTAAGTAACAAACACAAACTTGAACTCGCTAATTAACGAACTATATATCAAAACTTCTCCAAACGAAATGGAAGTGAGCGGGGCATGTAGTGAGACTGTCAGAAGAGATACCATAAGGGTGACACGGTGGAGAGGCCAAAGTGGAAAACGCTACAGAGGAAGGCTGCTTACGAAATGGACGGATGATATAAGCAAAACGGTCGGACCAAGCTGGATGCAAAAAGCCCAAGATAAGCTCAAGATAGAGATTTTAAAGAAGAAAATAAGAGAAAATTTAAAGAAATAAATATATTAACTTTGGCCTCTCAGTATATTTACGAAAATTTTATGTACGTTCACAAATACAAAAATAGTTTTAGTAAAACAAGTGATACATCAGGAACAAACACAAGCTAGTGATACCAGTTTCTCGACTCCACAGAGTCAGTAATTCATTCTTGGGGTAATGTATACGCTATAACAACGAAGTCCCAAAAATATACAAGGTTACCAAGTTTAAATATTTTATGAAACAAAAACTGTGTAAAAAGGGTTATTATAATGTAAAATATAAATTATAATATAAATACATGGTTAATAATAACCCCTGGTTATAAGGTGGTCGCTTCCAAGTTATTACTTAAATAAATTTTGTAAATAGCTTGTACAACCTTTCATATTGTATAATTTACTTTTAAAAAAAAGACCCGCCGGGTTTCTTGCTGGTTCTTCCCAGGACAGAGATTTTTTTTTACAAACCAGTGGTACCAGTGGTAAAGTAAAAAATGACTTTCAGTAAGAATTACATGTAATCTATATTGAATAAAATGATTCTATTCTATTCTATTCTAATCCATTCTACTAATTATGGAAAACAAATTTACACTAAGGAGTGCAGCTATACAATAACTTTCCAAATGACATTAAAGAATGTGACAATGTTAATATGTTAAAAAGTAAGCTCAAAAAATATGTTTTTCGCACATTACTCTCTTGTACTATTTCATCATAAATTTTATACAATAAGTTAGAATGTATATAAATTGTTTTAAATGAGCGTTCCCGATTGTGCTTGAGATCGAAGTGTCGATGTAAGGATTATACCTTCCCCGCAGCCGTCGCTGCCCGCCGTCATCTACTTTGTTTTTTTATTATAGAATAATGGTGACAAACGAGCGCACAGTCCGCCTAATGGCAAGTATCTGCATCTATTCTCGATTACGATTCAAAGATTTAATGCAGATGCGTTGTCACCTCTGAAGACCACGATGGAATGCCTCGTTTCTAGTCAAAAGTGTCTCCGGACGCTCTACTTACAATACGAAACACAGCAGCATTAAGCTTGCTGCTATTTCACATTGGTAATCTGTAAAAGCGTTTTGGTCATTCCTCGGTCGATCCATAATACTAAACATGTATCCATTCCATTCATACTACAACCATAATAAAGCTGCAGCATGGCTCTACCACGTATAAAATACTATTATACCTACATACATCAGGCACCAGTCTCTCACAAGTTAGGTACCAGTCTAGCACTTCTCTTATACTTATCACTAAGATTACTTATTCTGAAGAGGGAATAAATGGATTTATTTATTAATTCATTCACTTCGTCACTCTTTCTCGTTCATTCTTGTTATTTGTCCAAACCACCTACATAAGTATTCCTTTCTTAATCCTTGTGACCACATCGTTTTTCTTTTTTATCCCCTGATATAATATTGAAAGTATAATATATTTATTTCATGAATAAGAGATACGTGCCTTGATATCTAGTTATTTGCCCCTAGCTGTACGCGTGAAAGTTTCGTACAGACAATTTGGCGCCGGAGCTTGCCTGACAAATTGATGTTACCGCATTGTCTACTTAACAAGTAAACAATGTGACTATTCTTCCTACACACCAAATACTTGTAGCTAAAGATAATTAGTTTATTCATAAAATGTATTTGTTATTTATTTGTAAGGTTTTGATTACAGGTTAAAAATATTTTCGTAATATTGTGGAATGAAATGTAACTTAAATATAGTTTATTGTTAATGATATCACTTGAAGGAGTTAGAATAAATGTCTTTATGCGGACTCATAAGCTCATTTGCCCCTTTAATCTTTACCGTTACCGTTACAGCCTATTAAAGTCTACTGTTAAAGTCATAGGCTACCCCCATATATTTCTTCATATATTAGGTCCTTACATATGAAATTAGCGTTTTGTCGTACTGACCGCTTTAATCTGTAATATCTCCTATTTGGATAAGAATTCGAAATTCAAATTTATAAATTCATTTAGCTAGTACATTTGAGTTTTGAAAACAGTCATTCATTTGTTTTTTCCTCATTATTTTATTATTTGGCGTCGCTTATTACCGCACAATGGAAAACATGAAATATCGGTATATTTACGAGTACGAGTTCTACCGTGGTACCAGTGCTGCAGAAACAGCTCGAAGGATTAATGATGTGTACGGTGCTGGTGTCGCAAAAGAAAGCACGGTACGTTTTTGGTTTCAACGTTTTCGTTCTGGAAATTTCGACCTTCAGAACCAACCCCGTGGACGGTTGGAGACCAAAGTGGATAATGAAGAATTAAAGGCTATTGTGGAAGCGGATCCATTACAAAGCACTTCAGAGATAGCTGCAGGCTTTGGGGTAAGTGATAAAACTGTAATCCACTTGAAGCAAATCTGAAAAGTAAAAACTTCAACGATGAGTACCTCATGAATTGAGTGAATCGAACTTGCAAACACGCGTCGACTGCTGTGTTGCTCAACCGACACAATAATGAAGGGATTTTAAATCGAATCATTACTTGTGATGAAAAGTGGATACTGTACGATAATCGGAAGCATTCGCCGCAATGGCTGAACCCTAGAGACCCAGCCATATCCTGCCCTAAACGCAAATTGAATCAGAAAAATTACTTATGAGTGTTTGGTGGACTAGCGCCGGTGTCGTTCACTACAGCTTTCTAAAATCTGGCCAAACGATTACGGCAGATATCTTTTGTCAGCAACTGTAAACCATGAAGGAAGAACTAGCTGCTATATAACCGAGATTGGTCAATCGCTCTAGGCCACTGCTGCTTCACGACAACGTAAGACCACACACTGCACAACAAACAACCACTAAGTTAGATGAGCTACGATTGGAATGTCTGCGACATTTACCGTACGCCCCGGACTTTGCTCCAACAGATTACCATTTTTTCAGGAATTTGGACAACTTCTTACAAGGAAAAAAATTCAACTCCGATGCGGCAGTCCAAACCGCCTTCAAAGAGTTTATTGATTCTCGCCCCCATGTTTTTTGTAGTAAAGGGATCAATGAACGACCTATAAGATGGCAAAAGTGCATAGATAACAACGGTGCATACTTTGATTAATTAAATATATTTTACAAATAAAAATTGACTTTATATTCCTCCCGTACAAAACGCCAATTTCATATGTAAGGACCTAATATTTGTCATAGTTGCCACGCTTGGCAAGCGGGTTGGCAACCGCAGCTTTTTTTTTGTCGTTATTAGGAAGAAGCTGCTGCCCATCTTCTGATTTGTTTCTCTCTGTCGCCTCTTTCGACACTCACGGGATGATATGGGGTAGTGGATATTCTTACACCGCCTCTACACGGTAATCTTTACATATAAAAAAATTGAAGTGCCTATCTGTAATTTCGAAATAACTGGCTTCTAATAAGCCGGGGGAGTACACACAGGGCCACCGTTTGTGAAATCTATGTGGGAGGCATACTGGTGATAGTAATTCGGAAAAAAAAAAAACTCATTCAAGATTTTTCAACTCTTTTTTATCCTTGTTGTTAACAATTGATACTAAATCCTCGCCATTTAAACAACTGCAGTAGGTTCAAATCACATTGACTAAGTGCGCACATAAATTGTGATCGCGTTTCCTTAGTCACATAACCCAAATAAAATCAGTGTTTGATTGTCGGAAACAACGTTCGCGATTTATAAATAAAAAACTAGTCTTCGCGCCCGCTCGCAGCCGACTAAAGGAGTTACGGAATTGAGCGTAACTTAGTGCGCAATGTATTAGTATCCGTCTAGTAATATACCAGTAAATAGAAGTCTTTGTATAAAAGCGTTCTCTAAATACACAAGTACGACATTCGCTAAAGACTTTGTAATTAGCAGAAAATTTAACTCATGTTTAATTGCTTCGGTGAGGGTTAAACGCTCTCGAGAGCCCGCTATATAAATTGAATTTAAAATAAAATCGTTACTCTTATTTTTGTCCTTATTCTATTGTAACATTTCCTGCCTATTGTTTAATGAAGATTACGTTAATTTTTCTAAGGTGAAATATATATTATATTAATTCGTTAAGAGAAAATTTTATACCCCTAATTTATATAAAAAGGGTGACATATACAAACTTTAAATGAAACTGAAAACGTAAAACATCTTTGTACCAAGATAAAATGTTCTAGTGATTGTCAATTATTGAGTGGTGGTGGCGTAGCCATTTACTTGCGATCGGAATATGCATATGATGTCATTGCAGTGTCACCATCGGAGTATAGAGGATCTGCTGAGTACCTATTCCTAGAAGTAGATATTAAGGGTTTGAGAATCGTGCTCGGAGTTGTTTACTGCCCTCCTTCAACTGATTATTTTTCCCATATTGAATCTGTGATCGACTCCATCAGCACAATTAACAAACGTATAATAATAATGGGTGATTTCAACACTAACTTACTAAAAGATTCCCCTCAGAGTCGCAAACTCAAAGCTATCATGGACTCAGCAGATCTCTATATTCTACCATCTGGTCCAACTCACCACAACGTGGACTCCGAAGATTCATGGCTCGACATCGTTTGCACTAGTTCAGCGGATCATGTTATATATCATGATCAACTGGCTGCTCCGGCGTTTTCGCGACACGATCTTTTGGTCATGTCGTATAAGATAAAGCCCCTTAAGCCAAGACCAGTTATTGTGTATTTACGTAATTTTAATAAAATCGACACCATTCGACTAGACCGCGATGCTAAGAATATAGAATGGGGCCCATTACTGGAGGCAAATAATATTGACGACAAAATTGTTTATTTGAACACCCAAATTCTCAACTTATTCGATAGGCACGCACCAGTTCGAGCAGTCAGGTTACGCCGACCTCCTGCACCGTGGATAACTGATGAAGTGCGTGGAGCAATGGCAAGAAGAGATCGAGCTTTTCACGTTTTTAAAAAGAATCGGAATAGTCTCACCTTTCAACACTATAAGCGAGCACGAAACCGCTGTAATCAGGTGGTAAGAACTGCCAAAGGCCGCTACATCCACAATAGTATTTTAAACTCCTCTTCTACAAACATATGGAAGTTCCTTAATTCCCTGGGAATCGGAAAATCACATTCCAATCCTCTAACCCCAAATATTTCACTCAATAACTTAAACATACACTTCTCTTCTGCTTTGCGTCTGCACTATTCCACCAAAGTTACGAGTATCCAGGAACTTAATTCCATGCCTTATCGAGTAAATGCCAGTCGTTATCAGTAATTCTTTCAACTTCAGTTCAGTGACTGTTAAGGATACTAGAAAAGCCATACTTTCAATAAAATCTTCCGCAACCGGCTATGATGGGGTGAGCAGATCTATGATACTTCTCATACTCGATATAATTTCTCCAGTTCTCACTCACATCATCAATTTCTCACTTTCTACTGGTGTCTTCCCCAAGTTATGGCTAAACGCTTTTGTCTTGCCCCTTGCTAAAGTACCAAATCCATCGCTTCCTTCCCATTTTAGACCTATTTCTATACTGCCGTTTCTTTCCAAAGCACTTGAATCATTGGTACAAAAACAAGTCACCTCTTTCATTTCAAAATGCAACTTTCTTAGTACATATCAGTCTGGCTTCCGTCCGGGACACAGTACAACCACAGCATTACTTCAAGTTACAGAAGACTTTAGAGAGGGCATGGAGAGGTCATGTTTGACTGTTCTTGTCCTTATTGACTTTTCAAACGCATTCAATTGTGTCGATCACGACTTACTCCTACTACTTACATTACTACATTACTTTCACGACTAAATTTCTCCTCGTCAGTACTGAACTGTAAAGTAAAGTAAAGTTACAGCCTATATACGTCCCACTGCTGGGCACAGGCCTCCTCTCATTTCTGAGAGGGTTTAAGTTTTAGTACTGAACTGGTTTTCCTCTTATCTTCGCGGTCGCCAGCAGGCTGTTCGCTTTGGTCAGGATTTTTCCGACTGGTGCGATCTGTCTCTAGGTGTACCGCAAGGCGGCATTCTTTCTCCTATCTTGTTTTCGGTGTTTATCAATCTTCTAACTACCCATCTTCAATGTTCTTACCACCTCTATGCTGACGATCTCCAATTATACTCACAAGCGTCCTTGGCTGAAATTGATACTGCTATTGCAGCTGTTAATCGTGACTTAAAACGTATTTCAGATTGGTCACAGCGCTATGGTATAACAGTAAATCCCAGTAAATGCCAGGCTATTGTCATTGGGAGTCGTCGATTGGTGTCACAACTTAACATATCTGAACTATCATCTATTCACTACGAAAACTGCGTAATTCCCTTCAGCTCTAATGTCAAGGATCTAGGTTTGATTATCGACCCGTCTCTTAGTTGGACATTACAGGTATCAGAGGTATGTCGTAAAGTCACAGGCATACTTCGTTCCATCTATCGCCTTAAGTTCTTTCTACCTCCTTCAACTAAACTTCTTCTCGTCAAATCTCTAATTCTTCCATTATTTGACTATGCCGATTTTGTCTCATTAATATTTCTCAGGAGCTGCTAAACAGGTTGGACAGGTTACTTAACAACTGTATTCGATTCATCTTTGGCCTGCGAAAATATGATCGCGTTTCAGAATTTCGCTCTCAGTTAACGTGGTTGACTATACGCCAGTGCAGAGATTTCCGGATCTTGTCCACCCTGTTTTCAGTTCTTAATGATTCTTCTTCACCCCTTTATCTAAAAGAAAGATTTCAATTTCGTAGTGACACTCATTCCCTCAACCTCCGTTGTTCACACAGTTTATTACTGTCTACTCCTCTCCATCATTCTGGGTTTATGTCAAATTCTTTCACAGTTACTTCCATCTCCCTCTGGAATAAATTGCCTGTTGACCTGCGAACAATACCTGCCAAAAATGTTTTTAAAAGAAAACTATACGAGCATATCCGTAGCCTACAAAGTTGAGTCAACTTACTTTATTTGTTTATAGTTATTTATATATACATTTATTGAGATATATATTTATAAATGTGTGTATTTATTTATATATGTGTATCAATTATATATATTCTATATATATATGTGTATATTATATGTATGTGTTGCATGTATATATTTTAACTTAGTTTGATTTTAACTACTTAACTGCCCATAACTCACTCTCTGTTCTACCCAAGGTTAGCTGGTAGAGAATGCCATATAGCATTAAGCTCGCCTTTTGTACACATATTTGGTGCAATAAAGAATAAATAATAATAATAATTATTATTATTTTATATGCCACATTTTGTATAAAGTTTAGAACATTTCAGACAGGGCGAAATAAAAATTATACAAAATGTTATGGGAATGATTTATTAATAATTATAATATTAATAAATACCTATAACATTTATAGGTATTTATAATAAAAAGCTGCAAGGTTCAACTGATAGTGTTTCTTGTAAATGCAATTGTAAAATTGCTGTTCTCATTTTTATCAATGGTGAATTGAAGAAACGTAGTCAATTTTACTTCATATAAAATATATTTAATTAAATTGGCACATGGCGTATTTGACCTTCAACTTTTAACTCGGCGCAAATTTTAAAAGAAAGATTTTCTCTGTTCTTAATTCTCGTGTGTACACCATTTTTCACAGAAGTATTGTTTACAACTGGCCTGATTTCTAAAAGCAGGATTAAGTGTCAGCTATATATCATCAATTAGATCCTGAACTTTTTTGACATTTATTTTTGTTTTTTTTTTGTTATATCTTGTAACCTTTTTAAAAATTGACGCAAACTCATTAGTTTATTATTTGTTATATTTTTTTCTGTAACGTATTGGGTATCTTGGATAAGTTTGTATTTTTTTCATCTTGGATAAGTTTAACTTTATCCCAAAATTTTCGCAATAAATTATTACGTTTTCCACAGTGATTCTCTCCTCTTAGTTTCGGCGTGATTGTAGGATGTTATATAGGTACTGAGTTACCGTCAGTTACTAAGCGGCCATAAATCAATATATTATGTATGTATAGACATACAGATCTACATTTTTTGATTTTATTATTTTTGATTTTTTGAATTTTGATTGATTTTTTGAAACCTGATAATTTTTTTCCATAGCAATTGATGGGCCTGAGTTTAATGCTAGTTATGGTCTTTCGCTGATGTTATTTTTTATTATATGCACAATTGAAGACAAAACAGTATTGATTGGGCATATCTGAAACAGAAGTTTAAAGACCCTTTTTACTGGAAAAGAGGCATTCCATCTTAGTCCTCACGGGTGACAACGCATCTGCATTTTGATTCTTTATTGAATATAGATGTAGATGTCTATGGGTCACAGCAACCACTTACCATCAGGTGGACTGTGTGGTCGTTTGTCACCCTATCCTATAAAAAAAAACTTCTCCTCCCTCTAATAATAGCTCCTGCACCTGACACGGCGGAATAGTTTTTTCTAAAAGATCATTTGCAGTAAAAATTTTTGGTAACAGTTATGAGTGTAACATTTATATCATCAGCTTTATTCATAATGCCTTGAGCAACACTTTGCCGGGTTTTTTACAGAAAATGATGCTGGCTTTGGTATTTCTTATTTGAAATAATTCGTAGGCGTAATGCTCCAGAAAATGTGTTGAAGCTCCGCTGGTATATATATATATACAGGGTATTTTTGAAACGCTCCCGAAAACGAAGACAGACGACAGTACTAACTATATCTTTGATGATGGGAGAAATATAAAATCGATCCTGATGGAAAAAAAAAATATCTTTTCACAACGTTTTATTAGCTTTATTCACGCTCCATCGTGTTAGTATAGTTAAATAAAACGTTAATGTCATTAAAAAAAAACATGAAAATACTTAAACATAAAACCAGCAGTGGAATTTAAAATAAATAAATCATAAAATCAGCTGACTAAGGTCAATATCCGCGTCGAAGCCAAACTCTTTTATCTAGCTCGGTACAGGTCCCGTCACGTACAAAGAACGCTGAGCGATAGTGGAGGGGGTGTGTCTGCGCATGGGTACAGTCGCGTTCTAAAGTACTACATGGTACTAGGCTATTGTTTTATAATATTATAATAGTAATTAATGGTTTTATTGTAGAATCATAATAGGTACCTTACTAGCTACTTAGAACTTTGGAAGAGGTTGAAATTAAAAATGGATAATGTTTACTTGAGCATTATTTTTTATTTCTATCGTAAAATAAAGTAGTTTGTAACAAGAAAAATTAAGCTAAGGGTGACACGCCGTCCATTATACAGTTGGAACATGTAACATGGAAGCCAGATGTCGATGGTGTGTTGGTGTTACTGGATGCTACTTCATCATCACTCATCAGAATCGTCATCATCAATGCGGATGATAAATGTTTCCATCATCAGGTTGACCACATGGTAATTTTTTCGGTATTCTTCCTCAATACATTTAACTTTACTGCACAATTTTTCCCATTCACCTTCTATTTACCTTTTCGTTTACTATTTCAGTCATAAAACAATAGATATAAATAATTTTTCTTTCCTTCCTTTTTAAAACCATCGTCGCGCGTCGTGCAAAGAAAGCTGTGTGTGCGACTGTATATTGGGAAACATCGCTTTTTCAAAGCGCGGGAAGAATGAGGAACCAATAGCGTGCGCGCACAGTAATACTGGCGAGCATTCCCCCGTCGCGCCCCCTTCGTTCCACGCGCTGCCGCCGCCCGGCCGACTGTGTATCACCTCGCGTCAGCGTTACCAACATATGAGAAATTCCCCAAATTTACCTACTAAGATTTGTTTGCAAGCGACATAAGAATTAGAGGCGGCAATTACAATAAAACTTGCAAGTAATTTTTAATAGTTTTGACGTACCTCTTTTCAAATCAAAGTATTGGATGGATTAAAAACGGAAAGTCAATAAAAGTTAGTTTATTAATCTAAGTTAACTAATCTAAAAAATAATTGTTTTTAGATTAATTAACTGTCGATCATAATTGCAATTGATTTTAACTATTAAATTATTCAATACCATTTTATTTCTATTTTCTTGTACAAAATCAAAGATAACGATAAAATAGTGTTTATAATTGTGTAAGTGAGTACCCAAGTAAGTACGTTTATTAATTTCAATATCATTTTTGTATTAACGAACTGCTTGTTTCGTCAGGGTACAATTGATTGTCTAATTGTATTAAAAAAATTACAACTGTAACTTCTAAATTCCATATGAAAGACTAGTCGTAGGGATCATAGGGAAACTAAACTTATAAAATAAAAGTTGACAATGTCATAACATTTGACGGTCTGTGGGAATGTTCAAAGTGTTTATCGCAAGGACGTTAGGACGCAGTAGGCTTCAGTTTTGGTGGGATTCATTATTAATTTTAGTTTTTGAGACAGTTCTGTGTTGACTTTGGACACGCATGCGCGAGCGACAGTTCATTTGTTTTGTTTATTAAATTCTTATTGTTATTACTTGGTATTACGTACTTGTTATTACGTGTTATTCTTGTTGTTACGTTTTGTGTTTCTTTTTTGTTTTAATAATGCCTAACGCGTACGTTTATAGTGCTCGTGAATACGGCAACATGTTAATGTGCCTTGGAGAAGCTTGTGGGAATGCTTCGCGTGCATTACGAATTTACCGAGAGAAATTCCCGACCGCCTGACACCCAGCTGACTCTCGTCTGATAACAGCAGCATTTCAGCGAGTGTTGGAAAATCGGCCCATTGCTCCGGTAGCGGCAGGAGGTGGAAGTCAAGTGACTGTTCACTCCGAGGAGCGCATTTTAGATGTCGTTCGCCGGTATCCGAACCTAGGTACACGAAGTATCGCTAAATTGTTAAGACGTCGGGATGGAACAAGTGTGTCATACTGTTCAGTTCACAAATTGTTAAAGCGTAACCGAATGCGGCCATACAAAGTGCACAAAGTGCAAGCTTTAGTTCCTGGCGATCACGACCGCCGACGAGTTTTCTGTCGTTGGTTATTAGACCAACAACAACGTGTGCCTGGTTCCATTGAGCACGTTATCTGGACGGACGATTCGACATTTACCAGAAACGGCCTGTGGAACCGAAGAAATACACACATGTATTCAGAGGTTAACCCGCACGCTGTTCGACAAACCGGGCACCAAACCCGATGGTCGGTTAACGTATGGGCAGGTTTATTTAAGGATCGCATACTGGGACCAGTGTTTCTGCCACAGCGACAGCGATACCTAAACTTTATAAATGAACTGTTGGTTGACATTTTAGACGACCTATCGTTGGATGAATATCGCCGCACATGGTTCCAGCATGATAGTGCACCTCCACATGTCGTGAGGTTCGTCCGTGAGCGCCTCAACGAATTATTTGATGATCGCTGGATTGTCCACCTTGTCCACCTCGCTCACCAGATCTGAACCCGTTAGACTTCTTTCTGTGGGGGTATGTGAAAGAAAGTATGTTTAATCGTGAGTGTGATAGTGCTGACGAAATGCGCCAAAGGATCGTGGATGTTTTCGACAAACTACGTGCGGACTGTGTCAAAGACCACACGATGATGCCCCGCCTGCATGAGGAGACGCAACACCGAGCCCACATCTGCCTCGAAATGAATGGAGCACAATTTGAGCCGCATCTCATAAGACCACGGAGGATTTAGAGCGGTAAGCTGTTTCATACCTAATTTTTTTTTAAATAACTTAGTACTGAACTGATCTGAATAGGTACATAACTGAATACATCAGAATAATAAACATACCTACACGATGAATAAAAACGCATGACTCTAATCTTGTTAACATTTCATTTAAGTATTTTTTTCATTAGCGGGGAATCGAACCAGTTATTTGGTTTATTTAACCTGTGAATTTGAATTAAAGTGGCTACGTGGAGACAAGCACAGTGGCAAAATAGTAGGTTAAGTAGATAAGTTAGGTATTTAGACAAGTGTTGTAGATTATTAGGTATTGTGGTACCATCGCTAGTTGCGGGCCGCGCGAATTCGGCGTTCGCACGTACATTGACCCCTAGTCAGTAATTCATTCAGTGATTCCACTGCTGGTTTTATGTTTAAGTATTTCCATGTTTTTTTTTTAATGAAATTAACGTTTTATTTAACTATACTAACACAATGGAGCGTGAATAAATCTAAGAAAACGTTGTGAAAAGATGATTTTTTTTTCATTAGGATCGATTTTATATTTCACCCATCATCAAAGATATAGTTAGTACTCTCGTCTGTCTTCGTTTTCGGGAGCGTTTCAAAAATACCCTGTATAATATTAAAGTTGTTGAAGGGCAAAATAAATTATAAATAAATCACTTTATTAAAAATCCAAATAGCGCAATAGCTTTATTAACATGTGACCCATAATTGTACTTATTATACTCAACATTATTTTACGGAAATCTGAGAAAGTTGAAAATTTAATTATTTTCAGATGCTACTTTGCAATTATTTTCTATTGATTGAATTTAGTGTATATATATTTATATTTATATTTTGTGTATATATATATACAAAATTCTACTCGTCCAGGAGTTCCAGAAGTATTCACCGAAGTAAACCATCAGGTCACTCCATCAAGTTCGGGGGTAAGGTCTAATCATAACTAACAAAACCAGCCCAAACTTGGCACACCCAGTTCTACTCGTCCAAGAGTTTCAGTAGTAGTCATTGAAGTACACCATCAGGTCACTCTATCAAGTCCGGAGGTAAGGTCTAATCATAACTAACAAAACGAGCCCAAACTCGGCACACCCAGTTCTACTCGTCCAGGAGTTCCAGTAGTAGTCACCGAAGTACACCATCAGGTCACTCTGTCAAGTCCGGAGGTAAAATCTAATCATAATTAACAAAACGAGCCCAAACTCGGCACACCTAGTTCTACTCGTCCAGGAGTTTCAGTAGTAGTCACCAAAGTACACCATCGGGTCTGTCCATCAATACCAGAGATTAGGTCTCATCAAAACTAACAAAACGAGCGCAAACTTGGCACACCTGGTTCTACTAGTCCAGGAGTTCCAGTAATAGTCACCGAAGTACATACTTTCTTATGTTATGTTTTTTTTAAGGGTGCGTTTGCAAATCGGGCAAAATTATGCTGTTTTTCGGTACATTTTGTGACAAAACTAAACCAAATATAGCTAATAACTACCACGTATAGAATGGTTCTTCATCTTCAAATGGTAGTAACTTTTTTGTTGAAAATAATAGTTTTTATGTTGTAAAAACGATCTTCCCTAGCCATTCTCTACAAAATTAACGATACCGGCTCATGTTTAGGTACATTTTTTGTTCTATTATCAACATGTATTAAGATTTTTAAAAATACTATAAGTAGGCAGACATATTCAATAAAAAATAGTGGTGTTTACTTTTTATCAAAATGTCACAAATAGTCGTAAAAAAAATAATAAAAACTGATGCTTATTTTTTCACATATTTTGCTAATACGGATGAATCATAATGGATTTCAATAAGGGTTATTTTATTTTTGGTGCCTGTTTTGATTTGTTGTACAAAAATTTCGATGAAACCACAGTCCGCGCTCGGCTGCCGTTGTGAGTGGATACTGTATAGCCCGCCTGATTGCAGCAGCTGAAAGAGATCGCTGCACATACGCAAAATATTCGAATTTGATACATAGGTACTTGACAAGGTAAAATAATATTTTTATTTTTATAATCACACATTTTTATTATAATATTTTGTTTCGCTAAAAGTAAGTTAGAATGTAAATATACATATAAATGCCTATTCGTCTTGGACTTTATGGAGTTGTACATCGGTGACTGCTACTGGAACGCCTAGACGAGTAGAACTAGATGTGCCGAGTTTGGGCTCGTTTTGGTTAGTTATGATGAAACCTTACCTCCGTACTTTGTGGAGAGACCTGATGATGTACTTCGGTGACTATTACTGGAATTCCTGGACTAGTAGAGCCAGGTGTGCCAAGTTTGCGCTCGTTTTTCAATTTTCCGATAATTTTATGTCAAACTTCAATTTAAAAAAATATTTGGTAAATCCAAAAGTGCACGACTCATAATGCTCATATGATCATTATATCATCATTCAGGTCACTCCATAAATTCCAAGAAGTATTTAAGTATAAATATTACACCCTATTTGCTTTTAGTACGTACTACTATTATTTATTCTGTGCTTTTAAAATATTGTAATAAAAATCTCTGATTATTATTATAATCAAGTATGTAAGAAATTTGGTTTTTCAAATATTGTGTATTTGTACAGCGATCTTTTTGAGCCGCTGCAAACAACCGGTACAGTGTCCACTCACGACGGCAATTGACGTCGAACTAACTGAGTGAGTGACGCAGTCTCTATTTAGTAAAAACTAAATTCATACAAGGCTGCTGAAACACCAAATATGATGACATTTCGCAGCCCAAAAAAATTAATTATAACTGAACAAAACAAAATTAAACTGCCATTTACATTCAATGGCTTAGTTGGCAATAGATTGAGTTGAACAATTTATATTTTCAAAAGTTATCGTGTTTACGAAGCCATGCGGACTTGATAAATCCACACCATAAGCCACTAAAACCCCTTTTTTATGTAAAAATAGCAATTAATTGATTAAAAAAAAATATTAATAAGTTCAACAATCATTTATCTTTCTGACAATGTGCTTTTTATATCACTTATATGTACAATATGATTGCTAGATACGATTTCATGTGACAAAATGTTGGAATCTTAATTTTTAGGCCTAGTGGAACATACCGGCGCGCTTAGCGCTTACGGCATGCAATATAAAACCGGAAACAAATTATTACATTTCATAATATTAAAATGAACAAAACAAAGAATTAATAGGATAATTAATAAATCAGGCGTTACTTTCCGGAAATCCATTATATTAAAGTTGTAAATATTAGATTTTTTGAAAAACCATTAGAGACCGCAATTTGATAAATTACGTTTGTTTACTGTCCCATTAAGTAAACAAAATTATTTAAAAGAGCTTAACGTAATTTATCAAATTGCGGTCTCTAATGGTTTTTCAAAAAATCTCATTAGCAATTTAATTAAAAAGAAAGAAAAGCATGCCGTCCGCAATTAATTAAAAATAAAGAAAAGCATGCCGTCCGCAATTCTTTGTACGCGGTTCAACCTCTAAGTGTTCGTCGATATGTGAGCAGTTTGACCTACTTAGGCTCCATATCTGAAAAAATAGCTAATACTCTTCGACAGAGCGGCGTGTACGTTGCGTTCAAAACAAACAATTCTCTTAGGAATATCTGTAATAATAAAGATAAGTTAGATATTCGTCAAAAGTCGGGTGTTTACAAACTTGTTTGTGACGAATGCCACGCCGTTTACGTGTGTCAGACTGGTCGCAACTTTGAGACACGTTACAAAGAGCATTTAGCCGCGTACAGGAATTGCAATCCCGATAAATCCCATTTCGCTAAACATCTCTTGGACACTGGACACAACCTAACCAACGACCACTCCTTTAAAGTTTTACATACTTGTAATAAAGGGTTGCGACTGTGTGTGCTGGAACAGTTGGAGATATTAAAAAATAAAAATAGTAATGTTGCACTGCTGAATGAACAAACAAATGTTTCTAACTCAACTCTCTTAAACATCTTTAAACCTGCTCTCCAATAACGGACAGCCTCGCAATATGGTCGTTCGTCACCTTCACGGTGATTAGCGATTGGTTGCGTGGTTGGAGGGTAGGCGGGCGTTTCGCAGCGGCTTGTTATTAATTTAATAGCAGGCGGCTGCGTACGTCAGGTGGTGATTGGTCGCATGTTCTATCGCATGACGCGGTCGCTCACTACTTAAGTGGGGAGCGGTTGCGTCGGCAAGTCTTATAAAAAGCAGCTGTTTTTGGCTCGCCGCTCACTTAGCGGTCAGCCACCGTAGAGTCTACTACACCTGAAGATGCCTCGTGTAGAGGCGAAACACGTGTCGTATTGTCATCGGTGGTGTGTCTTTACTAGTGTAGTGGTGGTGGGAGTAGTGGTGCTGGGATTAGTGGTGCCGGGGACGCAATTGAGGGAGGGCGGGAGGTGCTCTTCAAACTAGGTAAGACACATTTTACGCTGGTATTCTGTGAGAGCGTGGTTCTTCCCCGCTCGAGCCGACCCATTCGTGCTACAACTATACAATTAATATAGCTGCAGCATAGCTCTACCAATCTTATTAATTTCTTATCCCCATATTTTGTCATATTGAAATGATAAATAAGATATAAATACGTGGTAGAGCCATGCTGCAGCTATATTAGTAGTATAGTTGTAGCACGAATGGGTCGGCTCGACCGGGGAAGGACCACGCTCTCACAGAATACCAGCGTAAAATAGCAGCTTAACACTGCTGTGTTTCGTATGGTGAGTGTAGAGAACCAGAGACCCTTTTTACTGGAAAAGAGGCATTCCATCTTAGTCCTCACGGGTGACAACGCATCTGCATTTTGATTCTTTATTGAAGATAGATGTAGATGTCTATGGGTCACAGCAACCACTTACCATCAGGTGGACTGTGTGCTCGTTTGTCACCCTATCCTATAAAAAAAAAAATGAATATACTAAATGGAAAGGTTGGCGACCCTCGCCTCCATTTAATATATTTATATCCTAGTTTATTAGGGGTCCTTTACTATAATAATACCAACGAAATTATAGGATGGAATGATTTTCAATGAATTCTCAAAACAGTAAGAATATTCCTTTAAAAATTAAATATTAATTTGAAATATACTATATTTTTTCTACAGAATATACTATATTGTTACATGTAAACGCAAACTCTATGTACAAATAATATTTTATGTAAAAAGGTGGCTACCCTAATAATAAACAACCTAAAAATCCACCTCAATATAAATGCAGGGCCTATGGACACTACTACAAATAAAGTATACCACAGTGCATTGTCACCTCCGAGTAGGGTTATTATATGACCGGATAAATTCGGTATTGCCCGGATTTCAAGAACAAGACCGGACACCACTCGAATTTAAATACAGACTGGATTTTTATCACACCAGCTATACTTGTTTATACAACTACACGTGTGTAAGTGGATACGCCTACAAACACGAGAAAAATTTGCAATAAAATTTGGGTACATACCAACTTTTTGAAATTTATTGCTAGTGGCCTAAAATATAAGTTCATTTATATGCATTTTTAATTATATACAACTAAGTTTTATTTTCGTGTAAGAATATCCACTACTCCATAATGTCGTCAGAGACGACAGAGGTAAAGAAATCAAGAGATGGGCAGCAGCGTCTTCCAAATAAAGACTAAAAATAAAAAAACTGCGTTTGCCAACCCGCTTGCCAAGCGTGACAACTATGTCAAATATATGAGGCAATCTATGGGGGAGGCCGATGTTCAGCAGTGGACTTAAATAGGCTGTAACGGTAAATTTCAGTTCCGGGGTGTTGGCTTTTTTAATTAAGGATATTATTGCCACCTTCAATCGGATAACCAATTCCCAGCCCTGGGAACCGTACTTCCGCGGACTAAAATGAGATGCTTCACAGTCTGTAATTAGACTTACTCCCGTATCCTCTAAAACGGAACACTAAAAAATACCTTCATATTAGAACATGTACATTTAACTAAGTAGTTAAAGCGAAACGTTAAAAAATACCTTCATGTTGTAAAGATACTTTTAAACTTTAACAATGGACACTTATTTTTTGTAACACTAACATGGACATGGGGTCTGACAGACTCCTACATTGATTAGGGTTATTTGATATTAATTGTGCAAATAAATAAATGAAAAAGAATTTGGAATGGATGCTTGGATTGTAAATAATAAGATTTTAAATAGAAATGAGAAACATTTATTTCATCATCATCATTACAGCCTTTACAAGTCCACTGCTGAACATAGGCCTCCCCCAAAGAACGCCACAAAGCAGGGTCCTGAGCCACCTGCATCCATTGACTTCCTGCATGTCTTACCAGGTCGTCACTCCATCTAGTGGGGGTCACCCTACACTTCGCCTGCTGGTACGAGGCTGCCACTCGAGAACCTTTTCCCCCATCCGTTGTCGGTTCTTCGATCTGTATGGCCGGCCCATTGCCACTTCAGCTTACTAATCCGTTAGGCTATGTCTGTCACTCTGGTTCTAGTGCGGATATCCTCATCTCCGCATAGCTCTCTCCATAGCTGGTTGAGCGATCTTGAGCTTTCTCATACGGCCAACAGTGAAGGACCATGTTTCATTTCCATAAGTCATCAGTGATAACACGCACTGATTATACAGTCTCGTTTTCAAGTTTTGAGGTATATCTGACGGTCATTTTGGATTACCGTCATATCGGACTGTGAGAGTGAGGGAATAGAGAGTGCAATTAAGCTTTCGCATACACTTGGGTACTACAATCTGAAACTGGCCGTCGTGACCAAAATTCGGTCTGGAGGAGATTATTGTTCTTAATTTGGCCCATTTTAAATATATCGCCAATTTATTTGATAAAATTCAGTCTGGGCCGACTTTTGCTGACTCTGTCCCTCATTGTCTGCCATCTCATATCCAGCAGTAGATTTTTACCAGCTAAAGATGATGAAGAAGAAGATGACGAAGAAATAATCATCATTATTTTTACAGCCCATCACAAGGCCACCGCTGAACATAGGCCTCCACGAGGAAATGTCACGTAGCAAGATCCTGAGTCACCTGCATCCATTGACTTGCTGTATATCTTACCAGGTCGTCACTCCATTCAGTGTAAAGGCTGCCCTACACTACGCTTACCAGTACGAGGCTGCTCATTGAGAGCCTAATCCATCCCCATCGATTGCCGGTATTTCGAGCTATACGGACGGCGCATTGCCACTTCTGCTAACTGATTCGATGGAATATGTTGGTTACTCTGCTGGGGATATGCTCCATATTATATAATAAAAAAAGAAATCACCTATTTATTCTTCATGGCTTGCAATAGACGTTAACCTGCTAAGCGAAACCATTAATTTATTTAACAATTAAGAGTTCCAAACGGTATTATGTATTATTTAATGTGCTTGCAAATAGTTTCCAGAACTAAATTTCGTTTGTCTTTCTAACTTTATTCATTTTTGGCGCCATAACTTAACTATTACTTAGTTATCCTTTAACTGTTGGCATAGGGTCTCACAGACCTTTCGCACTTGCTGATTTCTTAGAATAACATATTTACCGCGGGTGGGCGTCTCAGTAGCTTCTAGTTTAGTCACCAAACGCTCGATGAAGAAGGGGTTATGTCGTCCAGTGCCATAATCGTAAGTTACACGTATTTAAAATTTAGACGGTGTCTGTGAGACCCCATGTCCATATGGACATGGGGTCTTAAAGGAAATATTTCCTTAAGAAACAATTTATATTATATTACCAACTTTACTTTTGTTTTAGATTTTCGCTGTTTAAAATGGCCGAAAATAGTCGACCAAGTTCTTCCGGGTCAAAACGACCATTAGAACAAAAAGTCTTGACTTGAGTGGTATAAATGATAGCATGTTATATGCTTAATATCAAAACAAGGGAATAAATAGATCGAGGTATCTTTATAAAACAATTAGCTCATTTTCTAGCAGTCCCGCATATGCAAAGACGTTATATCTCGACCAAAGGATTACCAAGAGAATTCAGAATCACCATAAAGCACGTTTTAGGTAGTTCCGCGCCCCCAAATGATACTCAAGCTGAAGAAGACGAGCAAGGGAAGAAAAACCTTGTAAGCTATGCCCACCAAGACTCCACAGAAAGACTGCTTAGAAATGTGTAGAATGCAAAAATCCAATATTTCTGCAATTCTCAAGCCCCCTGTGTAAAGCATGGCAATAATTATAGGGTAATTGACCCTCTGTCAGTTATTTTCATGTGCAATTCTTAATTAAATATTATTAAAAAAATATAATTACGTTGATTTAAAAAAAAATATTAATAGAACTTTAAGTGATCTCAGTGCCAATTAAGACTGAAAAGTGCCTTTTCTTGATCTTTTGTAATTATTTGTTTTTTCGCTCGCGAGGATGAAAACTGGTAGCGATCACCAAGTCGAGACGTCAGCAAGTCGAGTGGGCCTGACGGAGTCCCTCCCATTGTGCTGAAGACGTGTGCTCCGGAGTTGGTACCGGTTTTAACGCATCTTTTCCGGTACTCCTACTCCCAAGGCGTAGTCCCGAATTCATGGAAGACAGCTTTGGTCCACCCGATCTCTAAAAAAGGCGACCGCTCAGACCCGTCTAACTAAACTCTCCGATCACACTCTTAATCTCAGGCCTGCTAGACGGGAAATGAAGCTGCAGTCTTCAGTAGATTTGACAGCATATAGGCAACTGAAGAGAAAGACCTACAAATGAATGCGGCGGGACTTACGCAATTTCAATACAGCTCGTATTGAAGAAGATCTAAAGAAGAAGAGAGAGAAAGAGCCAACTGTCAATACTTAGGACCGAGTGTGGCAGCATCGTTTCCGGGACACCTGAGATTTTGAGTAAGATTGAGAGGTTTTATGGGCAGCTGTACACGTTATCGTTGGAGCCACACGCAAGTGTGAGTAACAATGCAAGAGCAAGTCTTATCCGACACTATTCCGATGATATCCCCGACGTCAGTCTGAACGAGATTAGAATGACTCTCCAGCACCTTAAACACGGCAATTCCCCGGGCGAGGATGGAATTACAGCAGCGCTTCTGAAAGCGGGTGGAAAACCGGTACTTGAAGTCCTTCAGAAGCTCTTTAATTCCGTCCTCCATGGTGACACTACTCCGGAGGCGTGGAGTAGAAGTGCGGTGGTCTTGTTCTTCAAGAAAGGCGACAATACTCTCTTGAAGAACTACAGACCGATTTCCCTTCTGAGCCGCGTCTACGTGCTGTTATAGATCATTACAAATCGTCACGCACGCAGACTCCACGACTGCCAGCCTCCCGAACAAGCCGGTTTCCGAAAAGTTTTTAGCACCATAGACCACATACATACCCTTCGGCAAATTGTACAGAAGATAAAAGAGTACAATCTGCCACTTTTCCTTGCGTATGTGGACTATGAGAAAGCCTTTGATTCTGTCGAAATTTGGGCGGTGCTACTGTCCCTTCAGCGGTGCCAAGTTAACTGTCGGTATATCGAAGTGCTGAAGTGTTTGTACAGTAGGGCTACGATGGCTATCCGAACCAGAGTACGAAACCTATCCAACTGCAGAGAGGTGTAAAACAGGGTGACGTAATATCCCCGAAACTCTTCACCGCTGCCTTGGAAGACATTTTTAAGCTACTGGACTGGAAAGGATACGGTATTAACATCAATGGCGAGCACATCACTTACCTTCGATTTGCCGACGATATAGTCCTTATGGCAGGATCTCTGGAGGACCTAAGAACTATGCTCAATTACCTCAATAGGATACCTGAAGATCCTCTCAACGGATAGGTCTTAACACTTTCACCGTCCGATTTTCAGACACAATAGTAATCATAATCATAATTATAATCATAATCATAATTATTTATTTGCATAGAATGTAGGTAAATATTACAAAAGTATTATTAAAAATATAAAAGTTTCGATACATTCTGCCTTATCAAGGCGTGCAAATTTTGACTGAATAGTTATAAGTCATAATACATTTTCTTTACAATTATTATTGATGAATTTTAGTTTACTAATATAAATATGTCCTAATAGTACTAATAAAAATGTCCAATTAATAATAAAATAAATGTCAAAAGAATAATTACGAAATACAATGTCACACAATCGTTTACAAAAATGTCAAAATATAAATGATCACATGAAAAACAGTAAAAATAACCAACTAATATTTATTCTATCGAAGTCTTATTTTATTTACTCCGAACAAAAAATTCAATCAATTTAGATACAGATATTAAATGTGTAATTTGTTTTGATTTTTATGATCAAGATACTCATTAACGGTATAAAAACAATTGAGTAAGAGCCATTCATGAAGTTTGTTTTGTTAACTTTAAACTCGTCGGGTAAAGAATTAAAGATTTTAATTGCCATTATGTACGAATTTTTTTGAAAGAACATCAATTTACATTTTGGAAGGTATATTCTGTTATTAGAATTTTCTCTTAAACTTCTATCTCTAAAAATATTACTAGTAAGACAATAGCAATGACCTATAGTACACAGGACAGCGAATGGGTTAAGATGAACATGGACAAAACAAAGATCATGTATAACGTCCATGTCACACCTATGCCGGTAGTTGTTGGGAGCACTAAGCTCGAAGTTGTTGACGAGTATGTTTACCTGGGAAAAATAGTCCGACTAGGTAAGTCCTATTTCGACCGAGAGGTCAATCGACGGATTGAACTCGGCTGGGCAGTGTTTGGGAAATTATGACACATCTTCCTGTGTATGCGCAAGCACAATTGTACTCCTATTTCCTCACTATCATAGTCCGATGTAACGGTAATCCAAAATGACCGGAGAGAGTTCAGCGGCAGGACCAACGGCTTTACGTGTTTTCCGGAGCGGTATGTTACTTACGGACTTCGGGCTGCTACTGAGAATTTCTTGCCAGAAAAACCCAATAACTGATTTTGTCTACCAGGAATTCGAACCGGGATGTTATGTTCAGCAATCGCGTTTATGACCACTAGACCAACGAGACAGTCGTTGAAATTAAGAATACCCTTAGCTGGCGAGCATGTATGCGATCTACAAATAAAACAAACGAGATAATTGTTTTGAACCGTACTGTTCTGTGATCTGCCTACTCCTGTGGGTGATAGGCGTGTGAATGTTTGTATGTTATGTATGTAGGCTTATTTTCGAGTGCTTCATCACAGTGAGAGAGTTTACGCTTAATTTAAATGACTTTGCTATTAATATAAAATGATATATTATTCCGTCACTTTAGCATTTCAGTCCGTAGAAGAGAGAGAGAGAGCAATCAAACGTGCTATTCAATACTGTTATTGCAATTCCATTTTTGCTTATAGCTCCAATAAGTATAAATTCCATCAGAAAAAGAGGAGGTTTACCAATTCGACTGTATTCGTACGTTTCTTTTGTATGTATGTTACGTGATAATATCATAGTTAATTGTGAACTTATTTTGGTGATTATTTTTTTAATAAATAGGTATACGTCAGGTATTACTCATATAAATATGGAGAAAAAATTAAATCCCTAAGTGTGGCAAAAGAGGAGGTGAAATTCTTAATGTAAATATTTAGATGATATTGATGTTGAGACTTTTTTAGTCCACATAAAAGTGTAAAAAATGACATTGATAAAAATTAAAAGCCAACTTCAAAGTACTTAACATAAGATAACTTCACATTCTCTTCTATACACTATGTTATAGTACCAATATTTAAAGAACTTATGTAAAATCCGACTATTGAAGTAGGTTTTACTTGTTATTTAAAATAATGGAATTCGTTTGAAATTGATTCGAATAAATGTCTTTCTTTGTATTCATATAACGCGAAATCTTCGTCAAGTAAAACCTACTTAATTTATTCTTTTTTTATTAAATAGGCAATAAGTAAACTTCCGAAGTACAAACATGCATTTTGTCTTAGCACCGACTTCTGAAGCTGTTAAGTAGAAATAATATTATTTATTTTTAGTTCTTTAAAGATAGCTCTTACTTTTTATTAAAGGTTTTATTTTTAAAAACACCACACTTAGGTTATCGTCTTTATCGTGGAGATGTTTATCGTACACTTAATTTTTAAAATGAAAAATATACAGAACAATTTTATTTAAATATATGGATAAAAAAACGTTACCCCCACAGTGGGACTTCTTTCAGTATCGTGGATGCGATTCACATACATAAATTGCACAAGGATACATCCAGACAGAATTAATTTTAGACCATACAAATACTCGTTCCAGGCAGGATTCGAACCCGCAGTCCTGCAGCATCCCGAGCAAGCGGGATTATTTGCCACAGCACTAAGCAACCCTTATAAGTGTAGAAAGAGGCCAAAGAAAAGATGTATGGACTGTGTGAGGGATGATATGCATAAGAATGGAGTGAATGACGAGATGACTGCTGATAGAGGAGAATGAAAAATACTGACATACTGTGCCGGTCCAAAATAACTTGAGATAAGACAGGAAGAAGCAAGAGGTAATAGAGTTAGGTGTTACTTTGCGAAATTCATTGTATGTATATAGATATAAATAAATTTGATATGTCTGTCTATAATATTGAAATAACAGGGTTCTCTTAAGCTCAGGGGGTTATTTGCATGCTATCAAGACATAAATAACCTTTTTAATTTTTGTTTGTCTGTCTGTCTGTTCGACCTCAAAATCGAAATTTTGAGTGCTGATTTACCACAGCGGTGACGGAAAACAGTACGTGTGAAGGAAGGTGAGGAAATCTGTACGTGTGAGAACTAAAAAATTTTTCCAAGACATGATTATGTCCACCAACACGCATTGGGTCAGCGCGGCGGACACTTCCTTGCCCTAAAACCCTCTCAGAAATGAGAGGAGGCCTGTGACAGTTGGACGTGTATAGGCTGTAAGTTTACCCACTTTTCTAAATAATAAAATTTATGAGCTAATTTAATCTAATCCAGATAGCACCTCCCTCCCAAAACGCGTGCAAAGTCAGTACCAATCTGTTATATGATATAGTATCTACAATTTATGTAGGGTGTAGTGGTTGTAGATTTAGTTGAGGCAGGCAAGGAGTGAGCCTGTTCAACTAAGCAATATAGGTGGCTTTATTTTAATCCTTTTGCTGTCCCGTGCACTACATATAGGTCATTGCTATTTTCTTACTATGGTGTCTGAAAACCGGACAGTGAATTGTGACAGTTAACATGCGGGTCTTAATGTAAATTTATCATCTTTAAAACTCCGCTCTGTAGTGGCAGCGTAAGAATATCCACTCTCCCATAGTCCTATCCCGTTGGTATGTATCTTAATTGGCAACAGAGGGAAGCTGAAACGGGAGATTGCTAGAAATGCCAATATGTAACAACCGAAAATGATAAAAAACTGCAGTTGCTAACCGCTTGACTAGCGTGGCATCTATTCTATTATATATTTTTATTCAATATAGACAATTATGTAAATCTTATTTAACGTTTTTTTTATTTACACTGGTTCGAAAAATACCTCTGCACGGCTAGCATGGGCTGGGGACAAAAAATTATCCCCCGATTATATCCACTGACAAGAGATAAAATTATCTTGTTATGTCAAACGGGGAGAAGTATATCCCCGTTTGACATAACGAGTAGACATATATCCCCCGTCCGTAGCATGGAGCCAAATGGAAGTTAAAAAATTATGCTTTTTTGACATTTGAAATTGACAATTTTATCCTAGTCCATTGGACGTGGGTTTAAGTTTATATTCATACAAAAAATCTATCTAAGTCTAAGTCTATCTCCCATTTTATCTACTGTGGATATTATATCCAACGGTGCGCCCATGCTCGAAGGGTGGATAAAACTAAACTAGGGGATAAACATTTTTTCCTTTCCCAGGGGATAAAATTGTCTCCTGCCCATGCTAGCCCCGCTGTACTGGGAAAAACCAAAAAGAAACCTAGCGGGTTTAATTTTTAAAACAAAAAAATTATAATAATTTTGTACAATTATTTGTATGAATTATAATAGAACCAGCATGATAACGATCACCTCATTCATTCGATCATCGCTAACACTATGTTATTTTACATTAAAATCACTAAATTATTTAAAATGTGTTTTTGTTATTTTATTACAAACAGTTCATATTGTTTGTACATGGTGAGGAAAAAGTAATGTATATATGTCCCCCAATCCCAGCTCATCCAATTGAGGATGAGCTGGGATTGGGGGACATACAGTAATCGTTTAGCCCGCGGCGTCCTCGAAAAACAAATGGCCTGATGAATCGTCCAGCGTAAACTGCGCACCATACCGTAATCCTGAGCGTGTGCAATGCCTTTTCGTGGAACACACGCGGATTTTCGATGCCCCAGAAGCGATAACTTTGGCGATTCACGTAGCCGCTGAGGTGGAAATGAGCCTGATCACTCATGATGAGTTTCGATGAAAAATCGTCATCTTCTTGGTCGAGATTCAGGATGGCTTTAGCGTAGGTTACGCGCGTTTGACGGTCAACAGCTAACAGCTGATGCACTGTCTGCACTTTGTAAGGGAACATCTTCATGTTTTTCACCAAAATTCGTCGTAGGGACCGCGTGTTAAGGCCCAATTGCGTGGCACGTCGTCTGGTCGATTTTCCAGAGCCCATTTCGACATCTTCGGCTACCGCGGCGATATTCTCAGTAAAACGGCTAGTCCGAGGCCGCCGACGCCGAGAAGCATCTCTTGTTGTCCCAGTCTCTTCAAGGCGGGCGGCCAAACGCAGCAGTGTTTGTCCAGTTGGTGTCGGACGGCCGGGAAATCTGCGACGAAATTCACACTATGCTAACACCATATACGAATTATTGCGCAAAAAATTGGAAACAATTATTCCGCGTTCTTGAGGAGTATAGCGATTCATGGCTTGTCGGCATGTATTTTACATCTGTTTGTATTTGACGTTTGACGCCATTTGCAAAAATTATAGCGTCTTCCAATAGGGTGATTAATTTTGCCTTAACCGTTATATTACGTAAGTGTGTGTAATCGCTTATTTAAGCTGCTAACTCGAATATGAATAAAGGTAGAAAGCAAAACTGAAGCCTGTTTGGGAAAGTTTATCCGCAGTTGCATTAAATAGTAGGGTTCAGTGCAGATCAGAATTTCTAACTAGTGAATAATTAATTTATTTGTACCTTGCAGGTCTATTTTATCGCTTACAATGAAAACGTTCATCAACATATAGTAATACATCCAAAATGCAGAATTGTATATTATGGCACGTTTAGATTATCGGGTGAACAACTCGCCGAGTAACTCGCCGAGTTCTTCGTGGAAGAGTACTACGCGTTAACATATTCGTCTGTATTCATTCAATGTAGATCATTTAAACACGGATGACGTACGTCTCGTTGCTACGAATTTATGTCTACTTAATATTTTTAGACTCACAAACATTTATTTTAATTAATATTTATTTAAAATAGATTTCTAGGATCTCATATCACGGATACTACTATAGATAAAGTTCTATAAATTTAATAGTGGATTTCTTACTCCAATCCGTCGTAGTAGGTAGGTATTTTTATTATTTAGTATTATAAATATATTATATTTTTTAATTTGTTTTAAAAGAAATATAATAACCACCTGCGACAAAGTTCACGGTTCAAGCAAATAATAACGAGTATGTAAACACCGATACAAATACACACGAGCATTCCTTTGACTCGTGACAAAAAAGCGACATCGAATGGAGAATAGGCAAATACTCGGGCCGAGTAGCGAGAACACCCGACCAAGGCGTTTACATCATCGTACTCGTGCCTATTCGTCTGTGCTCGGCGAGTATCTAAACGTTGCATTAGTGACGGCAGGCATGATTAAGGATAGATAAGGATAGATAAGGCAGCGAAACTAAATAGTCGCCGTCGGGACTCCGAAACTGCATCTTGTCTACTGTTGTGAACAATTTTTTTTCAAGGGAAAACGTCTACGCATGACAATTCCCTCCTCCTGCAGTCCAACAAGGTGCTCCCGGAGTGGCTCCCGCTGGCTGGCCACTTGGAGCTGCAAACTCGGGCCACCTCTCAATCTCGGACAAGCTAAGGTGCCCCAGCCAGCCATATAGGTTCCTCTTTGTTTATCCCAGATAACCATCCTTCGAAGGTTGCACTACAGGGCGGAAAATTAAATAAAACCAGACGGAATGACGACCTGTTGGCGCAGGCGTTCGATTGAAACAGTTGGCTCAGGACCGTACTTTGTGGCAATCTATGGGAAGGTCTATGTTCAAAAGTGGATTTATGATGGTTGCAGTAGTAGAAGTAGTAATATTTTTTCTTATAGAAAAGGGGCAATCGAACATGGGCTCACCTGATGGTGGGTGTCGACCGCCGACCACGAACAACTGCAACACCAGGGGAATTTCCGGTGCGTTGCCGGCCTTTTAAAACGGAGTAAGCTCGTTTCTTGAAGGTCGCTAAGTCCTATCGGTACGGAAAAATCGCCGATGGTTAACGATTCCACAAAGTAGTCGTGCGAGGAAGAAAACTCGTAGCAAATCGCACAATAGTGCATCCAGATGATGTGAATGGTAATGTGAGTTTTGTCGCGATGTGCGATAGTCAAATTTGGTGGCTGGAATTAATCGGTACAATTCCTCAGAGCACTCCCCGTACAGTAGGAGTAGTATTTTCGTTAAATAAATTGAAAAAAAAAATTGTTTTTGTACAGAAATTGTAATTTTTAAACATGATCAAATTGAATACCTTGAATACTTGACGACATATTTATAGAGATTAATGTAAAAATGTTTTAAAAAATTCATTAAATGATTGACTTAACTTTAATTTAATATATCAAGGGCTACGTAAACCCTTAACGTAGGCTATTTCATCAACGCCTCACATAAAAGGTCAACGGGTTTTACTAGAGGCTAAGGGATATTGAAAAGATATAAGATAAACGTTTATTTGATGGAATCCAGCAATGTAACATTTATTTTTTTTAGTTTCTGTGAGCTATATTATTAAAATAAAATGTTTAATTATAAGTAATAAAACAAGTTGCCAGTCGCTTTTCTGTCAAGAAATTCAGAGTCAGGAAGTTGACAGTGTTTGAACCCTTTGTCTCGGAAAGCACTTAAAGCCGTTAGTACTGCGCCTGATCTCTCTCCGGTTGTGCCGGATTGCTGTTACATCGGACTACGAGAGTGAGGGAATATAAAGTGCACCTGTGCTTGCACATACACTTGGACACTATATAATCCTATCCTGCGCAGATGCCTAGTCTCTGTTTAGCCTAGCCACTGTAGCCAAAATTTGACCTGGAGGACATTATTATTATTATGATATGACTGTTGGAAATACCAGAAAATTCTTATGGCCACTTATTAACCTAAATTGACGGCTCCGTGGCGCAGTGGCTTAGCAATGAGTTGCTGCGCTGAGGGCCGCGGTTCGAATCGCACGGAACAAGTATTTGTATGGCTTGGAAATAATTGTTCCGGGTCTGGATGTTTGTCCTTGAGCAATTTGTGTTTGTAAACTGCCTCCACGATACAGGAGAAAATCTTAGTGTGGGGTAACGTTTTTAAAAGAATAAGAATAAGAATTAACCTAAATAATTGGCTACTGCAGCCCATGGAACCTACTGCACTTTATGTTCGTTTGTCACTATAATTTTATAAAAAAAAACATACTCGCAAATCCGACCCTTGCGATGACGCGGGGCCTGCCGATAGTTAGTTACAAGGTACATACCAAAAAAAAAAATTCAATACTCCTTACTAACTTGTTTGACACTAGCAAATTATAAAACATCGTAAAGTCTGGTTGATAAATTTGAAAATGGAACGCATATCACATAAAAATAATATTTATTTAAAAAAAGGCATTTTACGTTAGAATCTGGCGGGAATTCTCTGGCAGCAATGTAATTCAGTCGAAGTGATTTTTATGCTATGATTTACTAAGCTGTTTTAAACTTTTGAAACATTATTTTCCTTTATATAACTAAGGTGGCAAACGAACTTACAGTCCACTTGATGGTTAGTAGCTGCTGAAGTCCATGGACACCTACAACCCACTTCATGCCAAGAAGGCCACAGATATGTTGTCACCTCTGAGGATTAAGATGGAATGCTTCACAGCCTGTACTCGCAATTATACTGGCCTCTTACCGTTCAGACTGATACATAGTATTTTACATTATGGTTGTAGCACGAATAGATCGGCTTGACTAGGAAAGGACCACTAGACTTTAATCAAATTACTCGTCGGATATATTTCACACTTTCTTTTTGCCTTTTACACGCCAGGTCTATATAGTAAAAGTTAATTGTTGTTGTTTTTTTTTAAGTAGGAAGGGTTACAAGTGAGCACATAGTCCACCTGATCGTGAGTGTCACTCCAACATCTATTGTAGATTAGGAATCAAAACTAAGATTCCACAAAAAGTTTTATTAAATGGAAATAGTTTGGGGTTATTATCCTACTAAAGAGTACATGATTGACCACTGGGAATGAGGTGATCACGACGTGAAAAACGTGTCGTCTTTATCGATAATGGTATGTCTTTCCTAGTGTAATAGTATTAGAGGTAGTAGTGTTATAGTAAATTCTTAAAACTAGACAAGACACTCCATTACATGAAACTAATTTTACGGATTCTATCACGTTTAATTTAACTTTTTAATTCCCGACGTTTCATGTGCTTTACAGCATCCATGGACACGGGGAGGACTGAGGTGTTTGACGTCCCAATGTCATAGTTAGCCCGGCTACCTTCAGTTTTTAAATATTAATTTCGGTGCGATCTACGCAGAAAGAGCTAACAGTATCTTGAAGTCTTGCAGTGGTATGCTTGGGTTTGGGTTTAATTTTATTAATTATAGGATCCCAAGAAGATGGCAGCACCCATCCATCTTCTCTGTTGAAATTAGGATGTTTTTTTTAAAAATATCAATAGCCTGGCGAATCATTGGTAGGAATCGGTGTTGTTTTGTGAGGATTTGTGGTCTATCAAATCTAATGTAATGGCGGGGACGATCTTGAACATGTTCACAGACTGCAGACTTCCCGGAACGTCGGTGCCTCACGTCAGCTATATGTTCTTTCACGCGGGTTTTATAGATCTTTTGTTTGTCCTATGTAAGAGCTGTACAAGCTGGATTGTGAATGTGGTCTCATTCACAATCCAGCTTGTACACCCTGCATCTTGTAGAGGATATGACACTTGACGGATGGTAAAAATTGACAAATCTTCTTCGGCGGCTTATAGTTAGGTTTTAATGGAAGCTCGCTTCAAGATGTAGCCAATCTTGTCTGTGCCTCCTTTGACGTATAGTAGTACAGCAGGCACACGCTTGACCGTGGCCTGCTTCACTTGGTGTCTGTGACGAAAGCGCGGGACCTGAAGTTTGTTGTCTTGAAATACTTGCTTGACGTGCTGAAGCTGGGCGGCCATATGTTTTCTGTCAGAGATCCCTTGTGCACTCTGAAACAAAGATTTTCCCGCGGTAGCTAACTGTGATTGTGAGATACACCGTTTAAATATCGGTTGGTATGGGTCTTTTTCCTATACAAAGTGTGACCAATAGTGTTATCAGGGTTTCGGGTGAATAAAACATCTAAAAAAACTAAAGAATCATTTGCTTCTAACTCCGTTGTCAATTGTATTTTAGAGTTTATGGAGTTGAGATGGTCTAAAAATGTAGTTACTTTGTCAGACGGTAAAATTGTGAAAGTGTCGTCTACGTACTGCGTATGGGGATGTTAGCTAATTAATTTGATCAAAACTAGACATTCTGGTTGTTGATTTGAGCGTGTGACATTACTTAGCCCACTCAACGTGGTAGAATCACGCTGCAGCTATATTGTGGTTGTAGCACGAATGGGTCGGCTTGACCGGGAAGGAACACGGTCTCACAGAATACCAGCGTCAAATAGCAGCTTAATACTACAGTGTTTCGTATGGTTGAGTGTAGAGAACCAGAGACCCTTTTAATGGAAACGAGACATTTCATCTCATTCCTCCTACCCTTAGTCTATAAAAAAGTGTATCAACAGACAGACGTATGAAGATATTTTATTACATCTAATTAAGTGATTATATAACGACCTGGCAAGACATGAAAGAGGTCGATATATTATGCAGGTGGCCGTGTTTGTGGCATTCCTTGGAGGAGGTCTAGGTTCAGCAGTATATTCGCGAGGGGATGTATTGATGGTGATGATGATAATGAAAAATGAAAGATGGATTTGGTACCTAATTTAAATATCGAAATTCGGATGTTTCGTAATTTGGATGTCTGTTACTCAAGCGCACAATAACGTCTGTACGGCCTGGATTAAAATAAAAATTATGCTTTTTATTCTAATATATCTTTGGATATACGTGGGTTAAACCACGGGCGCTGCTAGTACACAGTGCGGTTAGTTTAACACTTAAACGTTATCTTAAAAGTCGAAAGTACTAAATGTTGTCGTTTTCACGTTTCAGATTTTTCTGTATTTTTTGGAGCTGGGTAAATTTATTCAAAATTAAGTATTATTTGGCATAGGCTAATAATCTAATTATGAAGGTATATAAACTTACACAATTTACAAAACTTCTTGACAACTTGCTAAACTTTAAACTGCTCTCCTGAAAAATTACCACTCCTGTAATTAGCACGCTTTTCTTCTAGAAACCTATTTATTATATTCATGCGATAGTTCACAGTTACACTAGGAACTAATAGGTGTCGCGTCAGGCAAGTTATTAAGAAATTCTATATTAATGGAGTATAATAACCCATATTCACAATTTATGATGATTTAGTGCTAAAAAATTCATATAATCTAGACACGATAAGGAGCGTTGTGGTCTAGCTAAACATAAATTTTATGTTTACACGGTAATAAGTCCGGAATGAATTTATAGTGAAATACATCGTGCCACCTACCTGAAAAAACTGAACAGCGTCACCTAGATCAGTTTTATGAAACTATTAATCTCTTTTAATATTTTCCATAAATTTGCAAAATATTACAAGCCCAATGGTGAAAACAGTAATTGTAAAAAAGTTAACTCAAAACATTAAAAAAATTATAACATATGTCACTTCCACAACTAAGACGAATCTAACGACTACCCATATATTAAAATCCGATTTAGGCTACAGAGCATGCCAAAGAAATAGAAATACATACATACACATACGCGAAAAACAACAAGGAGGGTATCCTTCTGGGGCAGTCGGGTAATAAAGATGATCCATTTAAGTAAATTGTGGTATAAAAATTGGCCGATTTAGATTAAAGAGGAAGGTCTTTCTATCGAAAGTTCGATACAATCACCGAGTTAGTCATTGTTTAAGTAACAACGCAGTATGGGGTATGGGCGTGCATAATTCAACGGCTACGTTGACGAGACGATATAGGAGACAGACCCGTCGCTTGCGGTCGTTTCAAACTGACTACATTAAACCATTTCAAAGCTTTGATTTGACCGTACTGGCCACACTTGCGAGTTAATTGAATTTGTTTTTAAAAACTTTTATTTTTATATAAAACTGAAGTGATAAATAAATATATAGCCCCTCTGTTGGAAATGGCTATTGCAGCTAATGCTTACCTGCAACTTACTTCAAACCTATCTAGACCCTTACCTAGACGGACTCCACAAAAATATAATAAAAGAACACAACAAAAACTGAATAAAATAAACCTATATTGTGACAAGTCTAATGGTTAAATGCTGTTTTAGAAAAAACCCGACGGTAAAAAAATTAACGTACGATTATATAAGAACTTTATCACAGTCTTATTATATATAAGTTTTGAAAATTTAAGTGAGAATGATTTAAAACCAACTTTAAATCGTTAAAGATCCTAAATGGTCATTCAAAACGAAAAATGATTAAAGAAACCTAGAAATAGTTTTCAAAGACCAAATCATCCCGAATTAATTTTAACCGACTTCAAAAAAAGGAGGAGGTTTTCAATTCGACTGTGTTTTTTGTGTGTTACCTCAGAACTTTTTTCTTGGTGAACCGATTTTGATAATTCTTTTTTTATTTAAAAGCTGATGCTTCTCATGTGGTCATATATAAATTTGATCAATATCTGACCAGTACTTTTTGAGTCATCCTTTATAATGCGCATTTAATTGACTTCGACTACATTGATGATGTTTTCAATTTATTTATATTGAAGTCGGTTGCACAAAATTTATAATTTTACCATTTGTTTACAATATGGCATCTGATTGTCTCCATATTAAATTTTGTTTAATCTCTTTAGTGACACTCACACGATTAAGACAAATCGATTGACGTAAGAATCATCAAAATTTTTCTCTTCTCAACACTACAATACACTATATATATATATTGTTTTTTTTTTTGTGCTTGCGAAACGTTACGTTGGTTGGGTAAAAGGCAATAAAACAGCTTTGTCATTATTTGCCAAATATAGTCTCTTCTTCCGGCTAGAAATAGGAAGTAGGGCTCCGTATCTGGGAATAAATCTAAGTAGGTACGTCTTACTTATTTCCTGCGCCAATACCAGTCTGTGCACTGCTATGTTATGGTCTGAAGGGTATAAAGAGCCAGTAACTTTAAAGGCTCTGAGTCATTTGATCTTAAACGTAAACATATATACGTACCTGTAGCCTATTTTTAATTGAAGTTGGTTGCAAGTGTTCATGATGGCAGTTCGTTTGTCACCTCATTTTTTAAAGTTTCTATGACAGAAAATAAAGCCAAAAGTAAATTCAGTTGATGCGACTAACTTTTTACATGCTCATCATTACACAAAGGAACATAAATGATTGAAGCAAAGACTATAATGGAATCACACCGCCGAATCCAGCTGGTAGCAATACTAATAAAGCTTACCGAAATATTAAACAAAATAAGAGAAAATATATTTGAAGCACAGGTTTAAGGAAAATGAAAGCAATAAACAAATTCGATTGATTGAATATTGGATTTGGCGAACGCTGTTGAAGCAATAAAATATTTTGAATTTGTTTGATCGCTGTTAAGCGTAAAAATATAAAACATGAGTCTTTCCAATAAATTAATCACATGGTGGAAAAAGAAATTCAATCATTCAATTCATCTCAACAATTAGGTTAAGCACAACACTCATATTTTAAAAATGTTCAGCCGGAGCTTTCTATGACGGCTCCGTAGCGCAGTGGATTAGCAATGCGGTGCTGAGGGCCGTGGGTTCGAATCCTGCAGGTAACAAGTATTTGTATGGCCTACAAATTATTGTTCCGGATCTGGATTTTTGTGCTTGTGAAATTTATGTATGTAAACTGCATCCGCGATGTAGGAGAATATCCTAGTGTGGGAATTTAAAAAAGAAAAGGAGCTTTGCTTTCTGCTTTTTATCTTGTTGGTAGAACTCTTTTTCTGCTTAGGAGCTCGTCTGAGCAGTGAGTTTACTATTTTTCCGTTATGAAGAGTAACAAGTACCATAACAAAACCCTGTGGTTCCCGTTAGGTGCGTAATAAGAATCAGTACACAAACGTATACAAATAACTTTACATCAGAAAACTCGTCATTATATAAAAATTTCATTTAATTTAAATACATTTTTATTCGCAAATTTTATGTGGTTTTATATACCGGGTACGTGGTAAATTATCTAACACTTAAAATTGCAAGTTCATCGTTGCAGGCGAGAATTGAACCCGCTTTTGTCAGTGCGCTCTACCATCTTCGGCTGCATTACTACTTACCATCAAGCACTGCTTTATAATAGAAAAAAAAAACCGCGTTAGTACGTAGTACTATTATTTATTCTGTGGCGTTAGTCGCATACTGTAAAATTTACAGCGAGCGGTAGCCCCGGAATTAGGAATTTCGTATTTACCGTGTAGTGCCGGTGTAAGAATATCCACTACCCAATATCATACTGTGGGTGTCGTAAGAGGCAACAGAGGGAAACAAATCAGGAGATGGGCAGCAGCGTCTTCCTAATAACGACTGAAGATAAAAAAACTGCGGTTGCCAAACCGCTTGCCAAACGTGACAACTATGGCAAATATCCCCCATATGAGGTAATCTATGGGGGAGGCCTATGTTCAGCAGTGGACTTTAATAGGCTGTAACGGTAACGGTAATTTTACCAGTTGCTTTAAATGAAAACTTTAGCACTATCTCTGCAAAAAAAACTAAGAGATATGTTTTTAAATGTATTAGAGATATGTTTGTTGTCGCCGTAATGAAATAGACAACTTGAAGCAACGATGCTTTCAGCTTTAGAAAATTGAGTTTCGAACGAGGTAGTATTTTGCTAGCTGCCATAGCTTTTCTTGTTAATTTAGTAACAACTGAATTGTCCTAAGGTGTTATAATTGGCTTTTTTATACAACTAACAGAAAAACCAGGACACAGTCCTATAGGTAGTAAGTAGATACTGTAGCTTTCTTTTTGGGATTTTATTGGAGTTTACTCCTTATGAATCATTTCACATATAGCACACGGTATGAAAGATAGATGAGTAGTAAAACCAAGCGCTAACAAAAAGTGGCCGTTAAGGTTTTCCTCTGCGCAACATACTCGCGCATTTCATAGGGCGAAATGAATAATGTAATGTAGATCATAAATTTTTATAAAATATAATTTATGTAATATATTTTGGCAAATTAATATAAATAAATATATGGGTTCATTTACTTCCTGTGCCTATTGTATATATTTTAAGACAATCGATTTTCAGGAGTAAACTTCAGTGACGCGTCGGAGCTGACACGCCCATTTTTTTTATTTTAAAAAACGGTACCCTTAAAACTAGGATTTTCTCCTGTATCTTGAAGACAGTCTTCATACATAAATAATTATACAAGCACAAACATCCAGACCAAGAAAAATTATTTGTAGGCCATACAAATACTTGTTCCGTGCGATATTCGAACCCGCGAGCCTTAACGATGAAACTCAATGCTAAGCCACTGCGGCACGGAGTCGTCAAGCTTTTAATAATTATTTCTATACATCGGTCCTCGCTTAAGAATCAAAATTCAGAAAAAGTTCCTAGATGTAGCAACTACCTATGCGGACTTAGATGCAATACCTCGTTAACTAAAAAAAGGGTTTCTGGTTCTTGGTATCCTACAAAGGAATCATAGCAATAATATGCTGCTATTTTATGCTTTTAATTTGGAAGAACGTAATCCGTTGTCGGCCATTGTACTGGCTTGCCTTCCTTACTTTTCTATCGCATCCTTCCTACCAATTATATGCAAAACAAAACTTATGGCGCCATCTGTTGGCCCACGACAAAAGCGTCTGCAAAAAGAAGTCGACGCGATCGATACCCACATGTAATCAAGACTCAAGACGAACTGCATCGGTAATGGCTATTCTTGTCTAAACCTTCCAAAATAAAATCAATGTAATTAAGCGTTAGTGTGTGTACCGGGTCGACCCAGCTGTGTGTATAGACAATATAATCACGTAGGAGTGTGGTCAAGGAAGACCGAAGTCTTCCACATCCGAAGATATTGTTAAAGCCAACTTTAAGCTGACCGCTGTTGCCGCTAACCGTGAGTTTATCTACTTCATTTACGCGTCCTGGTAGGCCAAACTAATTTTCTCTCACTGTAGGTAAATTAAGTAGCAATTCTAAATAAGATTCTGATTGTTTTTATTTCAAGTAGAAGTGTCGCGATTACTACAAAACCAGAGTTCAATCCGCGCATTTTCTATTCTGTTTTCATAGTGGTCCTTCGAGATGGATTTCCTGTGGTATTTTGGCTTCAATTCATTCGAAAACTCCAAAATTACAGTTCATAGCAATTCAGCTTTAGATAAAAAAAAATACTTTTACAAGTAAAACTTAGCAAGGTACTTATTTCATTGCCCTAATTTTAACGATATAATACGAAGTAACTTATTAAATTTATTTGATATATAATTTTATAATTAGGGAGAATTATTCTCTGTTGATTACATGAATAACAATTACACGTTATGTGCCGTTCGTAGTACCTAAACACGGAGGTAGTAGGTGAATAATTATTATACTCCACATATTCAATACTGATCGTTGTTTCAATAGGTGTAGTATATATACCTATTAATAGCGTCATTATTGCTTCGTTAAAAAAATTATGTTTATTTAAAATTAACGGTTTTATTGTTTTTAATTTCAAACATAATGACAGATAAAACAAAGTCAAACGCTAGTGAAATTGATAGACAACTCAAGTTGCTTACTATTCAAAGGGAATATGCATTTCGAGAAATTCAAATACTATGTGATTTATCGAAGAATATCCAAACGGATACAACTTCTGCATCTCAATTCGAGTCTAGGTATAAGCGTATTTTAAGCGTAGTTAGTGCGTAAAGAATTATTGAATTATACGAATCAAATAAACGATTTAAAGTTAAAATTTAAAGCCGGACGATATTATTGATATGAAGCCCGTGATTGCGTTTGACGACATGTACTACACCGTCGATGCCGCCAGGGCGGCACGCTCTATGGATATTCGTGAAACGCTGGAGCAGGCCCAGCAAACTTTCTTCGATACATTTTCCACACTTGAAAACAATAATATAAGGTCAATCGAAAAGTTTCATTATTTGTTGACGTGTCTCTCGGGTTCAGCGTTGTCAATCGCGAAAGGAGTGCCTGCTACCTCTGATAACCACCAAATTGTTTATGACGCACTTATCGAGCGGTTCCAAAACAAACGAATTTTGGCCGCAACGTACTTAGATAAAATTTGTAGCTTCATTCCTTTGAAGTCTGGTAATTATGACGATTTACGTAATTTAACCAATATGTTGAATGAAACCGCTAATGCTCTTAAAGCTATGAAAATTAAGAAACTAGATGAGTTTATTTTATTTTATTTAGCTGCGCGTGTTTTAGATTCTGATACGTAAACGTTTTGAGATGCAAAACGGGAACAAATTCTACCTTTTCTGATTTGTTAATTTTTTACAAAGTTATGTTAAAGTTCTAGAGGTTAGTAAATCGGGTAACTGTTCCGGGTCTGTTTTTCAATCGGAACAGTTGTATAAAATAATGTACGTGCCACCGGAACACGAAATAGTCACAATAATAAACAATATCATAAATCTACATCGTTGCCGTCGAACACTGCTATAGCTTCAAATGCTGCAAATAAAACAGCTGATTGCCTATGCTGCGGGGCGGTACATGCGCTTTTAAATTGTCCGAAGTTTCAAGAACTTGATATTTCTGAAAGATACGGCTTAGTGTCTAATAAAAATGTTTGCATGAATTGTTAACGTTTAAATCATAATGCAAATAAATGTTTTTCAATAATTACATGCTCAACTTGTGGTGAGCGTCATCATTCGTTGCTCCACGATAACACTACCATTGTTGCTCCACTGACAGGACTAGCGATAAAACAGTAGTTACGGCTGACGACTTGACCGCAACTGCGAGCTCCGTGACTACCAGCGCTCACGTTGGTCATAGTCGTCGTGCTTTTGTTTTGCTCGGCACATTTGTAGTGCGCGTGCGCGGTTGCGGTGCTCCCGCTCAGTATACTACCGCCCGCGCACTTATTGACAGTAGAGCTCAGGATAGTTTTGTGACGTTATCACTCGCTCAACGTTTAGGGTTGCTCATTCGCCGCTGCAATTTAGCTGTAGCAGGTTTAGGAAAAAAGTGCATCAAATAAAAGGTGAAATTTCATGCGTGGTAATGCTAACGGATTCTGATAGTCCAAACTTCACTGTTAATGCTATAATAATCAATACAATAACAAGTAAAATGCCTGTTGTTGAAGTACCTTCTGAGATTCGTGCAAATTTTAAACATTTAGTTTTAGCAGACAAACAGTTTGACAAACCCACTAATATAGACTTCCTGCTGGGCGCAGAGCTATTCCATAAAATTTATGATGGCCAACGCCTAGAGATAGTTCCTGGTTTACCAGTCGCTCTACATAGTATCTTTGGGTGGGTGCTCACTGGCAAAATTGATCACAGCTGTCACCCTCCACCTATGGTTTCTTCCCTCGTTACTTCCACCCAGCTTTTGAATGACGTGGTCAAGCGTTTTTGGGAGGTCGAAGAACCACCGAAAACATTTATAGCGAACCCTGAAGATGTTAAATACGAAGAACTATATTTTATGGATGATAATAACCCCTGGGAATGAGGTTGTCGCTGCCAGGCTGTTTCTAATTTGTTTTGTGTGGTTAATTGTGTAATATACATGATTGTAAGCTGTTATTTTAAAAAAAAGTCCCGCTGGGTTTCTTGCTGGTTCTTCCCAGGACAGAGGTTTTTTCGAACCAGTAATTAGACAAAAAAGTGACTTGCAATAAGTATTATTTATAATCTATATTGAATAAAAAAGTTTCTGTTTCTGTTTCTGTTTCTACTCTTGTGTCACGTAAACCTGACGGTTGTTACGTCGTTCCTTTGTTACTGAGGAAGCCTTGTGATAATCTAGGTGAATCTTTCGATATGGAAAAATCACGCTTATTCAAACTCGAAAAGCGACTTGAGCACAATGTAGAGTTAAAAAAGGACTATTCTGATTTTATGACTGAATATTCAGATCTGGGCCATATGCATGGGCCATATGCATATGATCTGCAATTCACCAAGCGAAAGAAAGTTGGGCGCATCTGCACTCGCCGCGCGAGCTTCATCGTTTTGCCTAAGACTCGAACAAAGTACGGCCAGACCACAATTACATGCGAAGGTGCGCGCCTTTTTAATAAGATACCCACGGAAATAAAAAATGTAGACTCTTTCAATGTATTCAAAAAGCGACTAGCAAATCATATAATCACAAACATATCTATCTGAGTGCGTTCGACGGGTTTGTTCCTGGTCTTGGTTTATGTTGTGGTGCTAAGGTGATAGTGAATCCCAGAATTTGTGAGTGACTGTTGCCATTTTATAACTATTCTTTTATTTGTATAGATTTTTCTCGATAGCTGTTTTTATATTGTTTATTTTTCAACAACATAGGTACGACAACGAATTTTGTTATTTACATTTACTTATATCTATGTTCTCATGTAAGTGACGTATATAATGTCTTTATGAGAATAAATGTCTTTAAACCTAAACCTAACCCGCAGACGTTGGATCAGATAAATTTGTAGTTCCGCATCATTGTGTACTCCGCCCTGAGAGGACTACGACCAAAACTACGCATCGTTTTTGATGCAAGTGCCAGAACGAATAACGGAAAATCGTTAAATGATATCGTGTGTACACTGGACCTAAGCTTCAAAACTACATTGTTGATGTACTGACAAAATTCCGTCTTCACGCAATAGTGTTCACCTCCGATATTTTGAAAATGTATCGCAATATAGATTTACGTCCGGAAGATCGACGTTGGCAATACGTGTTGTGGAGAAATTCTCCAACTGATCCCGTGCGTGAGTTCGAATTAAATACCGTGACATACGGTGTGACCAGTTCACCATACTTAGCCATTCGTACTCTGCATCAATTAGCGGTCGATCATGCTTCTAAGTATCCTCAAGTGGCTGACGTTGTTCGTCATGACACTTTTAAGGACGACATAACGACCGGAACGCCATCTCTAAATCAGGCGCTTGAGCTCAAAGACGAACTTATTAAACTACTGAGCTGTGCGCAATTTGAGCTGCGTAAATGGAGTAGTAATTCAGCCGAGTTTATTGCAGCTCTACCGTCGGAACATTGTCAAGTACCTAGGGCCTTTTGTGACGAAAATCACCTTAAAATTCTTGGTATCCAGTGGGACCCCGTAGAAGACTTCTTTACGTATTCGTTGTCCGAGTTCAATTCCAATTTAACAAAGCGTGCAATATTATCAAATATCGCTCGCATCCAGGGCTCGGAAACCGGTTCAAATTCTAAACCGGTTTCGGTCATTGATCCCAAAACCGGTTTTTGCGAAATACCGGTTTTTCACAAATTTTGGTTTAGGTATTAACAATTAACCGGTTAAAACCAAGCTTTGTTATGTCCTCGCCCTCTCCCTTACCCCGCTTTTTACAACCCTTCATACTTTACGAATATGGAATTAAATATATTTAAATAAAAATGAAATTGAAGTATCTGTTTGTAATGTCAAAATAACAGATTTTTACTAAATACATATTATGAAATTTGGGTGCGTTGCCGGCCTTTTAGAAAGGTAAGCTCTTTTCTTGAAGGTCCTAAATCGTATCGGTCCGGAAAAATCGCCGGTGGTAAAAAATTCCACAGAGAAGTTGAACAAGGAATTATTTAAGGAATTATTAGTTTTATACGTGGTACAGCCATGCTGCAGCTATATTAGTAGTATAGCTGTAGCACGAATGGGCCGGCTCGACCGGGGAAGGACCACGCTGTCACAGAATATTACCGTAAAATAGCAGCTTAACACTGCTGTGTTTCGTATGGTGAGTTTAGAGAACCGGAGACCCTTTTTACTGGAAGAGAGGCATTCCATCTTAGTCCTCACGGGTGACAACGCATCTGCATTTTGATTCGCAAACGAGGATATGTGTAGATGTCTAAGGGCCACAACAACCACTTACCATCAGGTGGACTGTGTGCTTGTTTGTCACCCTATCCTATAAAAAAAGGAAGAAAACTCCTAGTAAAACGCAGAGTGGTGGACCGTCAAGCATCTAGGTGGAAAGGATGGTATTGTGCATTTTGACGCGATATGCGTTCGTGAAATATGGCGGCTGGAATTATCCGAACCTCAGAGTACTCCCTGTGGTAGATGTTATAGAAAATGCAAAGGGATGCAACATCCCTACAAAGTGCCAGTGAATCGAGCCGATCAGAAAGAACTCGGATGTCAACGATTCGAACCGCTCTGCGCTGGATGCAGTTAAATGGAAGGAGCTGGCACTGGGGTGCCCCGGCCTAGAGATGAGAACTTTATTCCATGTGAAGGCGAATTTACACTTTGTAAAGTTGCAAGCGATGTGCCGATATAAAATACTGCCCCGCTCTGCTGAGCACGTCCAGCTTTTTAGAGGCCAATTTGCCTTCCCTTCCAAATGACCACGAAACTGCACACTATTTAATATGTCGACGCTGACGATTCCGATGCTAGCTAAGGCAGCAAGGGAGTGCCTTAAAACTGTGAAGGTACGACAAAGGGATTCATTTTAGCGATAAACGTGCAGACTCGACTTCAGACATAAGTTTGTTCTGGTACTCGGCGACGTTTTCCCGAGAAATATTGGCACCGCTTGTATATAAAGCATCACCAGTGCGGTCGTCCACATAGCAATGAAAGTTACCAGTTTGCAACATATCACATATGCAGAAGAAATAGTTGATGATAGCATGCAGCCTTGTGGAACATCAGCCTTAATAGGCTTATATTCAGAGCATGCACCGTCTACTACAACCTTGATGCTCCAATCAGCAAGGAACTGTTGATCCAATTGCACAATTTCTCGGAAACACATAGGAATAGAGCTTCGAAAGAAGCGCTGTGCCAGAACCGATCGAAGGCCTTCGCTATGTCCAAACTAACGGCCAATGCCTTCCTTTAGACTCTACTACCTACGCCCATCTATGAGTTAGGTAGACCAGAAGATCACCAGCTGATCGACTCCGACAAAAACCGTTTACAATAGATTCCATTATTTTGAGAAGAAGGAGGCGGACGGCTTTTAGGGATTGGGTGGACCAAAGCTGTCTTCCATGAATTCGGAACTACATTTTAGGAGTAGGAATACCGGAAAAGACGCGTTAAAACCGGTGCCAACTTTGGAGCACACGTTCAGCAGTGGGTGGGACCATAAGTCCCATTCGTCTTGTTGACGTCGAGGAGAGGATTGTTTGCGAACCGTGCGCTGTGTAAACCGCACATCCGCTATGGAGCAATCACACCGCGGGATGGTCGGCGGTGTGTTCCGTTATCGAGAGAGTTGTTGACGCAAAGAGAAGATTAACAGATCGGCTTTCTCCTTTGCGGCATGGGCCAGTGAGTCCCTCTCTGTGCTGAGATGGAAGAGATGGCTGACAGAATTTCCGTTAGACAGCCTTGGCAAGAGACCAGAATGCACGGGTTCCCGAAGGAAGGCGAACTAGCCGATGTGCTCTGACCTTGCCTTGGCAATGACTTTTTTGAAGGACCTGGAGGCGGAATTATATTTCTTTTTAAGAGCGCTGGTGTTTACATCCCGAGATGTTGATGTGTCAGTCTATACCCGGTAGCACTCCTGCTTATAGTGTGATGCTATTTTACAGGAGCGACCAAACCATGGCTGAGATCTGCCTCCGATGAGCACCACAGAAGTTGGAATAAAAAGTTCCATATCCTGAAGTACCAGATCAGCAAACGGAATCAGAAACAACCCTGGGAGTGTCCAGCGAGAAGCAAACTCGCACCCAAGGGTAAAATGCAAAGAAAGACCGCATTCCGTCCCAATCCGCCGACCTGTAATGCCAAACACGGCGGCAGTGGCAAATTGCAGAACCCAACTGCAAGGGGAGCGTGAGTGGCACCACACTCCGGACAAGACAATGGTCCTAGGAGTCAAGAGGGGCGTCTTCAGAAACCTGATATCCGTCCGGATGAGAGGTCAGCAGAAGGTCCAACAGGGAAGGTGCATAATCCTCCCCATCTGGAATCCGAGTAGACGAAGTAAACAGCTGTGTAAAACCATATGCCAAGGCAAAGTCATAAACAGATCTCCCCGCATGATCGGTTAAACGTGAACTGAGCCATTCGACGTGATGGGCGTTAAAATTGTCAAGGGTAACTATCTCTGCTGTAGCAAAGAATCTTTAGCCATTTGGACGTGTTCAATGAGTCGGTCTGTTTCGGCATTACCGCTATGGGACCTATAGAGGCACCCGTAGACACGGGGATGGTCGTCGCTGTCTACGCGCAGCCATAGGATGGACAGGTCCGTACCTTCAAGACTGCCGAGGAGTTGAAAACACATGTCTTCTCTGACGCATACGCAAACTCTCCAGCCCGGAACCCAAAGGAGTGTTCTAATTTGTACCCCGGGTAGGTCTATGAGAGATATGAAGTATCAGCCTTTAAGCGACACTTAAGAACACCTAAGTCTCGGTTAAAAAGAGAAAGATCGGCTTCGACAAAAACAAATTCTATTTACTTTTTTTCTCCCCATCATAAATAAAACATCATAAATAAACAACCGATACACAAAAATAAATTAATTTCTTCGTATGAGACAAGTCCAGTCTTAACGAATAAACCAAACACAATAACTGCCTTTCCACCGGGCTCTTTCTTGCGCGAATACTTCTCTAATACTTTCACGGTTTTCGTAAATGCCAAACTCCCACTAGACACTCTGATCGCGAGTAAAAGAACGTGTCGCTTAAAGGCAGATAATTGACCATAAGTATGCCCGCATGCAGCGACACGGCATAAGCACCTCACAACGTGAATCTACCTATCCCATTCATAATTACTTTTACGTTTTACGAAATTAACCGGTTAATTTGGGTGTCAAAACCGTAAGTAACCGGTAACCTTTACCGTTTAGGTTAGTTAAAAACCGGTTACTTGTTTAACCGGTAATTGAAGGAGCGATATATTTACCGGTAATTAATCGAAATTAACCACTCTTTTTAAACCGGTTCCGAGCCCTGCTCGCATCTATTACCCAATTGGTTGGCTCACTCCTGTTGTTCTAATAGCCAAACGAGTGACGAGAGCCAAGACGTGTGGCGCCTTCAGCTAAGTTGGGACGAACCCGTTCCGCCTGAGGTCGCTCACCAATGGCACAACTTTATCTCTGAAATGCAACATGTTAAAAAAAATTAAACTGACTCGTAGAGTTACATATGATGACGCCAAGCGTTATCAATTGATTGGTTTTTGTGATGGCTCTTCAAAGGTATATGGATGTTGTGTGTACTTGAGGACAGTTCGTGCCAACCATTATAATACCCATCTGCTGATTGCAAAATCAAAAGTCGCACCGCTAAAACCACTAACAGTTAATCGTCTAGAGCTTTGCGGTGCTGTCCTTCTAGGGCGAGTCTTAAGCACATGCAAAACTTACTGCGAGATAAAATCCCTCTCAGTAAAGTGATTGCCTTTACTGATAGTAACACAGTTCTAGCATGGTTACACACGGAACCTCATAAACTGAAGACTTTTGTTTCCCATCGCGTTGCAAAAATCATCGACCATGTTGATAGCTGGCAACACATATCGACATATGATAATCCTGCCGATCATTGCAGTCGAGGTCTTAGCGGTTCACAACTACAAAAATTGGCTCGCTAACGATTCCTCCACTTAACCAGTAAAGTGCAAGTGGGAATCACAAGATTCCGTACCCAAGTTGCACTCTACTGCTCATGTATCTCAAACGGATATTAGCTCTGCTGAGCTTGACTTTATAAGTGGACTGTTAGACCGCTACTCCACGCTATCCTGCGTCCAGCGTGTGCTAGCTTGGTGTCTGCGTGCTGTAGCTGTGTTCAAACGAAACTATAAAACTAAGAATTTCCTGAGCGTATCAGAGCTGGAGCAGTCTATCGTCTATATAGTTCGACATGAACAAAAACTTCATCTTACAGATGAAGTCAAAGGCACCAAATCCGTTAAAAAACTGAATCCATTTTTTGATGATGCGGGATTGCTGCAAGTGGGGGGCCGTCTAAAGCATTCTAATCTAACGGCAATCGTAAAGCATTCCGTATTGTTGCCAAAGGTTTCACGCTTATCCTTGTTGATCATAGATCACTTTCATCTCAATTACTTACAGTGTGGTCCTCGTACTCTTCAATCGATTATTCAGCGTAGATATTGGATACTTGACATCCGTAACTTAATTCGGTTGCGTTTATCTAAATGCATAGCATGTTTTAAGGCAAAACCGGTTGCTTGTCAGCCTTTAATGGGAAACCTTCTTTCACCAAGAGTACAACCGACGCGGTGTTTCCGAAATGTAGGAATCGACTTTGCCGGTCCATTCATAGTGAAGGAAAGTCGTAGACGAAACGCTCGTACTTATAAGGCCTACGTGTGTGTATTCGTTTGCCTCGCGGTAAAGGCTATCCATCTAGAGGCAGTAACCGAGCTATCGACTTCTGCCTTTCTTGCGACGTTAGATCGCTTCGTATCACGTCGTGGCCTTTGTACCTTCATAGTGACCGACTGCGGCACTAACTTTATTGGTGCCCGGCGTTACCTTAACGAACTACAACAAATGGTTTGTAAGAATAGTAATTCGCTAGAATCTAGTCTTGCGAAATGAAACATTGTCTGGCGACTGAACCCTTCTACCGGGAGTAATTTTGGTGGCATATTTGAGAGCGGTGTAAAATCAATGAAATTCCACTTAAAACGCGTTATAGGGTCACAAGTATTGACATTTGAGGAGCTCATAACGATCCTTTCTAAAGTGGAAGCCGTACTTAACTCGCGACCGTTGTGTTGCCTATCTCCGGATCCTAATGAGGTCGATATTCTTACACCTGGCCATTTTTTCGCCCATGGTCCTTCGTTACCAGAATCGTTACCAGAACCTGAACTCTAATGAATATGTTCCACCTCGGGCCCGCTGGCAGATGTTACAAAAACTTACACAGTCTTTTTGGCATCTTTGGCAACGCGATTATCTCCATACCTTACAGCAACGCGCGAAATGGTTTCGAGAACAACCAAATATTCATGTCGGAGATATTGTTTTAATTGTCGATAGCAATTTATCACCACTAGAGTGGCGTTCAGGTAGAGTTCAAGACTACATCCCGGCAAAGACGGTGTAGTGCGTGGTCACCTACGCACTACTAATGGACTCTCAAGAGACCAGTAAATAAACTATGTCTCTACCTCATCAATATATATATACTTATAATAAAAAAAAAAATGAATTTTTATTCTCATAATTAATATTATAGTATTTTGTTATTTAGCTTGTATTTTTAATATTATATTGTTAATATTATAGTTAGTTAGGCACATATTATTCTAAGTTAGTTTCTATTTCGGAAGTATTTAGTTTTATAGGAGAACTGCTATTATTATTACTCATGAAATCTGAAACGATTTCAAGTGGAAATTATGTACTGGCTTGCCTTCCTTACTTTCTATCGCATCCTTCCTTCCAATTATATGCAAAACAAAACTTATGCATCTGTTGGCCACGACAAAAGCGTCTGCAAAGAAGTCGACGCGATCGATACCACATGTAATCAAGACTCAAGACGAACTGCATCGGTAATGGCTGTTTTTGTCTAAACCTTCAAAAATAAAGTCAATGTAATTAAGCGTTAGTGTGTGTGCCGGTCGACCCAGCTGTGTGTATAGACAATATAATCACGTAGGAGTGTGGTCAAGGAAGATAAAGCCTTCACATCCGAAGATATTGTTAAAGCCAACTTGAAGCTGACCGCCGCTGCCGCTAACCGTGAGTTTACCTACTTTATTTACCCGTCCTGGTAGGCCAGACTAATTTTCTCTCCTGTAGGTAAATTAAGTAGCAATCTACATTATTTAATATTATAAAGAGGAGCTTTGTTTGTTTGTTTGTTTGTTTGTTTGATTGTAATGAATAGGCTCATAAACTACTGGACCGATTTTAAAAATTCTTTCACCATTCGAAAGCTACATTATCCACGAGTAATATAAGCTATATTTAATTTTGAACAAAATAGGGTTCCGTAAGATATTAGGGTTTTCGGATACAAGGTGTAAAAATCAACCAAAAAGTTACTTATTTTGCGTACCCTGCCTAAACTATCTACACTAATATTATAAAGGGAAAACTTTGTTTGTTTGTTTGTTTGATTGTAATGAATAGGCTCATAAACTACTGGACCGATTTTAAAAATTCTTTCACCATTCGAAAGCTTCATTATCCACGAGTAATATAGGCTATATTTAATTTTGAACAAAAATGGGTTCCGTAAGATATTAGGGCTTTTCGGACACAGGTGTAAAAATCAACCAAAAAGTTACTTATTTTGCGTACCCTGCCTAAACTATTAAAGATAGAACCATAAAATGTTCCTAAGTAAAGATTTATGTAGATCTCTAACAAAAGTCCGCGGACACTACTACGATATTAGTTTTTCGGACACAAGGTGTAAAAATCAACCAAAAAGTTACTTATTTTGCGTACCTGCTAAACTATTAAAGATAGAACCATAAAATGTTCTAAGTAATTGTAGATCTTATAAATATCTACAAAATTCCGCACACACTATACCTATCTATGTCGAGTGAGGCTCAATAACCATTTTTATTGAAAAATCTTGATTTTTTTTTGGACTACATTTAAACGCGTTTATTTTACTCTAAATTATTTCATCACTAAGTACAGTTAATGTAGATAATATTTGGTCTTTGAATGATTAAAATTGGACGTTTGGTTCTGAAGTTATAGCGAAATTAAAATATTACGATTTCTGCTGCACGGCCCGCTGTATCATGAAGTCCCGCAATACTATACATGGGCAAATAATACATTCACTAGAAGGAAGCGTGGTGAAGATGTAGTTGGACATCCGGGATAAAAATATACCGCTTTAGGTAGAGTCTACAGGATACATCCATCTCAATCAGAGTGTTTTTATCTTAGGATTCTACTGCACCACGTACGCGGTCCGACCTCATTTGCATACCTTAAAACTGTAAGGTATTGTCAAAGAGACGTATCAAGCAGCTTGCCGTAACCGAGGTTTACTTGAAAACGATGATCATTGGGGTAACACTTTAAGCGAAGCTTCGTTATCACATTGTCCAAAAACTAAGGGAGTTGTTCGTAGTCATACTTTTATTTTGTCAACCATCGGAACCATTGAAGTTATGGATACTTTCAAAGATCAGTTCTGTGAAGATATTAGACATCGTATCAGACAACAAAATCAGGATAACACTTCACCCTTCACTGAAGTCATTTATAATAAGTATTAATTGAAATAGAAAACAAACTTCTAGAACTAAACGACAAAATTTAAGTGATTTTGGATTACCTTCTCCCGTTCGTACCCAGAATAATACTATTGATACAATGGTACAACAGTATAACAGCAATGATCTAACAGCGTTTGTTAATGACAATGTGCCAAAATTAGTACCAGATCAAAGACATGCTTATGAGACTATTGTGGACAGCGTGAACAATAACATGGGAGATTATTTTTTTGACGCACCAGGAGGCACCGGAAAGACTTTTCTGCAAATTTGATACTTGCTAGATACGGCAATCAGGAAGATAGCGGTTGCAGTTGCTTCGTCAGGAATTGCTGCAACTCTCTTGAACGAAGGAAAACTGCTCACTCTACGTTTAAACTCCCGCTATCCGTATCTTTAGATCAACGGTCTACGTGCTCTATTCGGAAAATGGGCCTCTTGGTAAGTTGCTGCAAGACGCGTCGTTGGTAATATGGGATGAATGCACCATGAGTCATAGAGCCATGTGGAGGCCGTGGACCGTACTTTAAAAGACCTCCAAGCTCTGCTAATGTCATGGGTGGTATCACTTTTGTATTTGCTGGAGATTTCCGACAAACGCTTCCTGTCGTCAACAGAGGTACGCGAGCAGATATTATGAAGGCATGTTTAAAATCGTCTCACCTTTGGACATCTGTTCAACATTTGATTTGCGTACTAATATGAGAGCTCACCTACATGGAAATACGCATAGCAATTTTCCACAACAACTGCTGAAACTGGAGAAGGAATTTTCCATCTTTAAATTTGGGCACCGATTATGCGGTTACTTTGGATGAGTCTCTAGGGCAAATAGTCTATAATTTAGATAGTCTGATAGATGCTATATATCCTGACATCGAAAACTTACATCAAAATGATTTTCGTTGGCTGTGTTGTAGAGCAATAGTTTCTCTCAGGAATGAAACAGTCAACAGAAATAAACAATTTAATTATGCAGAAAGTACCGGTGAAGTTAAGTCTATAAATCCATAGACACCGTCACTAACATCGAGGACGCAGTGCACTACCCCAGGAATTTTAAATTCTCTGAACCCCGCTGGCTTCCACCTCATGAACTGTCGTTAAAGTTGGCACGCCGATAATGCTTCTCAGAAATTTAAGACCCCCAACATGTGTAATGGCACGAGACTTCTTATAAAAGAGCTAAAAGATAATTTAATAGTTGCGAAGATTATCACCGGCCCTGCAGCTGGTGAATTAGCTCATATACCAAGAATACCCATGATCCCTACTGATTTGCCTATATCCTTCAAAAGGCTCCAATTTCCAGTAAAATTTCTTTCACTCACGATAAACAAATCCCAGAACCAAACATTCAAATTAGTAGGAATTGATTTACGAAAAGAATGTTTACGCATGGGCAACTTTACGTTGCTTATCACGGTCGGGCTCCGACCATCAGTATATTTTGTTACCAGAAAATAATATAACGTCAAATGTTGTGTATAGAGAAGCTCTACAATAATAGCTAAGTTTTCTATCCTAAAACAACAGGTTGCACTCGGGACTTAACAAATAACATCCACAGAAAGAAAATCTGTTCAGCCTGCGGATAGTGACTGCTTCTCGTGATGTTAGTGTCGGTGTCTGTGAAATGACCTAAATCATTTTGTTTGCTGACCGTGTCTTTCCTGGGTAGGCTTTTGCAGCGGTAACCGACATCCACAGGCGGGCCGCGGGCGACCGCTAGTTCTAAATAAGATTCTAATTGTTTTTATTTCAAGTAGAAGTGTCGCGATTACTACAAAACCAGAGTTCAAACCGCGCATTTTCTATTCTAACTATTTTCAGCCATCTTTCACTACAAGGTGAATTCACCAAAAATAAATGTAATAAAATAAATCCAATAATATACAAATAAATAACAATTATACAATGAACCTAAAACTAAAAACCTTTAAAAAAAAAATATTGTAATAACTAAAATATATTATTAAAAATAGTCCCTTTAGGCAAGGTTCGAAGATACTGGCAGCGTTCCCCTTTGAATAGCTATACTAATTCTTTGTCCGGTAGCTGCCAGCTCTTGGTCTCCTGTGACGTCGACTAACTTTTTCTATTTCCTTAAAAGCCTTATAACTAGGACCCACGGACCAAGGGTCTCGACACCGAATGGGACAAAAACATATTCGGGCCTAGACCCTGTATTTGCATGCTTTGCTTTTTCAGCCGCTTCACAAGCCACACCAGCTCTGTTGTTGGTTCCATGTAGATGGGAAGGGCAAGTGTGTCTGAACAGGTTGCATCCCATACCAGCACCCGGCCCATCTTCCATGGAATCAAACTCATACCGTCCGGTCTCTTGCCATCGTCTCTTGCAATACCAGACGGCTCAAGTAGACTTGGCACGTTGACCGGCGTATGATATCGTTAAGTGCATGTCTCGAGAAGCGGCCTGCACTTTTGGCATGATAGTCCGTGATGTCCTAGCTTGTCGACGTCACTGCCACACGGACATTTATGAGGAACGCAGACCGGAACCCCAAGCCGTAGACAGGTTGCGATTCGGAGCGTGTCAGGCTCAAGAAATGTTCTTATATTTGACGAGGGTACGCGTGAAGCCAGTGGCCTCATGCGTACCCACGGCCAAAAGCCTAGCACGCGCCGAACCTGTACTACAGCTCAAAAGATTGTCATAAGTCAATTTGCAGTTTATGTCGTCCCAGCTCCTTTGTGAGTTTGGAGAAACAGGAAAATTTTGACCTGGGCATGCAATTAAGAAAGCGTTTCTGCTTCTTCCAGGCCAGCAATCTCAAAGTTTGAAGGGATGCTTTAAATTTTATATGAGATTTGCTGAACTATGGACAGAAGATAGAAAGGCTGGTAAAGACACTGAAATTTTGCGAATCCCTAAACCACCATAACGGATGGGTAGGGATGCTTGGGTCCAAGATTGCTCGTTCAGGTGCATATTAAGAATCGATTCTAAATTTATTTTGATTAAGTTGTCTACTTGTGTCAAGAGGTCTGGGTGATTCCAAAAGGAGCAGCAGGAGCACATACGTAAATTTTGGGACGAAAAGACAGAATTTTAATATGCGAAGTGCATAATGTGGACTAATTTCAAGGAGACGGTCAGCGGAATTTTGAAATTTAGTAATTGAATTATTAATATATTCAGAAATAGATTCATTAAAATTGGAGAACCTAAAAGGTAAAGGAATTACTGTTAACTATTTTAATATTTGGAGCAAAATATTAAATTTTGTTTTACGTCATTTAAATTTAAGTTGCAGTTATTTATAAAAGTTCGCATTTGCTAAAATTAAGCTCCAAACCAATGGCTTCAAATTTATTTTGATTAAAAAGGTCCGAAAACACAGTATCCATATCACCTCCTAGAGTTCCGTCGTCCAAATACCAAACGTTGAATTTAGAATTTAAATTTTGATTATCGGATTTATAGCCAAACTAAAATTGCTGGCCCAAGGGGATCACCTTGTTGACAACCTACTTCCGAGGACAGTTCATTAGAACGATATAACAATTTTGTTGGGTCTGCGTAACTGAGAAAAGATAATTGTATATTTCCGTATATGTTGTTTTATTTCCGTCAGCAGGGTATCCCTATTTACCGAATTGAAAGCATTTTGACATCAATTTTGAGCAACACGTCAGGATGTCCGTAAGTTAGGAAAGAGCGTAGGGCATGGACGGCTGCCTCACACCCTTTTACACCGAAGCCTAACTGTACGGGTTCAAATTCAATTTAATTTTGGTAAAATATGTCGAACAGCAATTTTGGAGGCCAGGCGTCGTAGTGTTGATCCAACAGCAATTGGCCTCACCCTCCGTCCTTTTGGTGAGGTAATGAGGTTCGCGCAAAAGAATGGGAACAATTTCTGGATTGACATTACCGGAATACATAAAGTTGATTAATTTAGTGATCGAATTTACAAGTTGCTCCTGCATCACCCACAGAGTGCGATGTTAAGTCTTTCAGATGTTGGGGTGAGATTCCATCCAAACCTGCAGCCGAACCTGGTTTAAAAGATAAAATGGCACCTGTAACATCTTTTTATGAATTTGAAGGCATGCTTGCCCTGCTGTTGGTCGGTCGAGAAAATATGGGTTTAATGGAGCTGGAGGATGTTTTGTCCGTAAGGCCTGTAGGTGTCAGGGGTATCTGGTGATAGCGTCGTTGGAGAACAAAAGCGAGCGGCACCTTTGAGATCTCCGTCACAGATTTTGTTTTCGATGAGTTTGTTGCGATTACGAGGCATCATGATTAGAGGTGCGGGAGAGGTGAGGAGCTTACAGCACAGTTATTTTTATCTTTGAGTCAAAGATAAATTCAGTTCATCAGTTTTTATTATATGTAGTGTGCTGTGTAAGAAAATAAAAATAGGTTCTGCCAGTCTTGAGTACAATTGCTTATGTAACATTTCTGGATTAATTGTGACAAATGTGTAGCAACGGTTATTCAGCTCCTCGAGTTCTTTTAACTATCGGTATACTATTTTTCAAATGGCTAAGATATGTGTGGAAAGGAGTTGGATCGTTGGCTACATAAGTAGGCGCACTCGAAATAATGGGATGGATGTCTAAAGGTGAACTATTTTGGCTAATACATTTCCTGTGTGTTTTTGTAGTGTGTATGTTGAGGCCTTTCAAAGATTTGAATGACTTGTTGCACTGTGTACATGTATGGGTCGCGTTCGACGTGCCATCACAAGATTGGGTCACGGACTGCATTCACAACAGTTAAATACAATCACAAAAAAGAATAACTTAAAACAAATTTAAAAACACAATAAAGTAACTTAAAAAGTACACTGAAAATATAAAAAAAAGTCAAAGTCCAAATATCGTTAAGTAGGTGCGTCACAGGATGGTCTTGCAATTCGACGCTGCAGTGGAAGAGATCTAGCGACGCATTTCGTCGCTAGGACAACCGATGGCGGCTTTAGCAACCGTGTCTTGAGATTATCACACGCAGATTAGAAATTTTAAAGACTGAACAGGCACTGAGCCTGCTTGTCACTTTTGTGCGAATTGTTTCGTTACATTTGTCATAAGTCACCATCTTGAAATATTTTTATATCTCGTAGTTGATTTGAGATTATAATATCTAAATTCAGATTATAAACCACTGTTATATTATTTATATTTATGTCAATAATAAACGTTTTCCTTGTACACTAAAATTTTACAATTAAAATATATACTTATTTTTATTAAAATATTTAGACTTTAATTATTTATACGTGGTAGAGCCATGCTGCAGCTATATTAATAGTATAGTTGTAGCACGAATGGGTCGGCTCGACCGAGGAAGGACCACGCTCACAGAATACCAGCGTAAAATAGCAGCTTAATGCTGCTGTGTTTGTATGGTGAGTGTAGAGAACCGGAGACCCTTTTACTGGAAAAGAGGCATTCTATCTTAGTCCTCACGGCTGACAACGCATCTGCATTTAAATTCGCTAACGAAGATAGATGTAATGTCTATGGGCCACAGCAACCACTTACCATCAGGTGGACTGTGTGCTCGTTTGTCACCCATATTCTATAAAAAAAAAAAAAAAAAAGACATAATAGACATATACTTCATGTACGTTCTTACCAGTTCTGCAGCTATTTATTTATATTATGTTAAATTCCGGCGTCGTCGATGTGTTCATTTTTATAGTGTGTACGTTCATTGTTATATTGTTATTCTATAGATTGGTTCCACTTACCTATACATACTGTTTATAAGTGGAGTTTTTTTTATTAATCCAATAATATATTATAATATTTTTTTATAGAATAAGGGTGACAAACGAGCACACAGTCCACCTGATGGTAAGTGGATGCTTTGGCCTATAGATATCTACAATATACATCGATTAAAAATCAAAATGCAGATGCGTTGCAACCCCTGAGGACTAAGATGGAATGCCTCGTTTCCAGTAAAAAGGGTCGCCGGTTCTCTACACCCACCATAGCATTGAGCTGCTATTTAACGCTGGTATTCTGTGAGAGCGTGGTTCTTCCCCGGTCGAGCCGACCCATTCGTGCTACAACCATATTATAGCTGAAGCATGGCTTGACCACGTAAAAAATAATAAAATAAATTCTTAGAGTCTTCGTTCAGTTGTGGAATATTACAGGCGTAAAATAACAAAGACTAAGAGATCATTAGGATTTATTATAAGCTTGATGAAATGTTACATTATCCTAATAATGTACACGTGTCCACTCACAGATACTTCATCCGAGATTTCTGCCTCAATTTATTTCTCATGCTTCTTGTATTTTTTGATTTAGAGCATTCTCTACTGAAAGTCCCCTAGCGGAAATAAGGACGATGAGTGCGGGGAGAGTAAAAATGTCGATAAGGATGACTAATGCATGTACTCGTATTCTTCCAAACACACAGCAAGTGTACAATAGCGTCTTTCAAAATCGCTTAGTTTTATTTATTTATTTAGGATAAAATACTGCTACGCACTATAAACATAACATAATTAACAGCGGAGGTATAAAAATAAAAAAAAATGAAGACAAGAACACATGTGCTTACATTAAGATGACTTATATAAAGACTTGCCTATGAAGCTTATTTTAATAAAGTAAAGAGAAAATGCTTGTTCAAAAACTTTGTATATGACAACTGAAACCAAAAAAAAGAACTGCTTATCATAAATCTAATTTACGAGTGTCTCTAAGGTCTTTCTTTTACACTAATTAAGGGTGAGAAAAAATATGTCAATATACTTTTCATCATTGTTTTATAATATGATGAAAGGTTCTACGGAGATGTCCTTAATACTCGCAATGTCGTAGGTTGATTGCTCAAAGTCATATCCAGGAGTACAGTTCACTATAATGTTCCCGAAACAATTGGTTTATGAAACCAACAGAAAGCATAATATATACCAAACATGACTTCTTCAAGCGACTACAACCGCGTGGAGAGAGGAAAACGACCCGTATTCACCTTTATAATATACTTAATTCTGCCAGGTGCATTGCAATAATTTTTAACTTTATTTTTTTTTCATTGCACGCTGTTGTTCATTTCACCACGGTAAATTTAGCAAAGTTTCATCATCGTAATCGAATGAATAGTATAGGGACGCATAATTTTTTCATCTTCATGCAATCTGTGACGGCGCATTATTATCGCATTATAATTATTAATAAATAATAATTAAATTCAATATATAAACATATAAAAATATCATAGATATAATTTTTTGAACAATTAAAATGCATTAATAGCCATAAAGTTAAAATACATTCATTTCGAACAATAAGTATTATAGTATATTAAAGACCTAATATTGCCTTTAAAAATCTTTAAATTTATTAAAACTCTGCTTAAAATATTCAAATTGTATTATGTAATAGAAAAACAAGTCTATTAATGATAGAAATACAAGTCTATTATTTTACTATAATAAATATAAATAACATTTTTGTAATATACATAATTGGAAAATGGGTTAAAAAGTTAAAGAGCGTGTTTTTGTAATGATACAACGTGTTTTTGTATTATTGGAGGGTGTTCATGTAATGATTGCTTATATGAGGGATCTGCTGGAGACGCATACCCAAGGTCGTACATATATATTGAGTGGTCGGATGCCTGACTACTATAGTACTGTGCACAATGTATAGTCCTATATTGGGGACTTATGACAGTAAGGTCTATAACACAAAATAATTAATATAGAAGATATCTTAAATGCATAAGCATTATGATAGCAGAGTTATGACTTGAAGTTCCATATGTATAAGACATATAATAGTATGGTCTATGAAATAAAGCAAATATGTGGAAGATCTCAAATATGTAAAAGCATTATATTGATAGAAATGGTACTTGAAACGTATTATTATAGTCGCGTGTAGACTACTTCACAGCGTTCGAGACCGAGGTAAACTTTGACTCGCTAACCGATAAGTTCTAGGCATATCATCTTAGTGCCGGTGGTAAGCGGGTTAGTTATAGCAATAAGACTTGCCCGTGGACTTCGCACACCCCTACCGTTTGTGGGCGGCGTCTTAGCGCATAGCGTTATGATACGTCGGCTATCTTTCGGATTAGGGTGAGTGTGTTTGGTAGTACTTTTAAGTGCAGCAAGCATACTCAACTCCATGTCTTAGTGCAATAACGCTATGAAGCGTGGATTACTATAGCTACTGACGTCTTAGTAGCGTGCTACTATGATACGTTGATGCTATTTTTAGTTAACAAAAGTACCAATTTTGTTACCAAAGTTGATAGGCATCATGTGGGTGTGTTGTGAGGGGGCGGCATACGTATGATAATTGCATTGACGCTTACTGCTACTTACGGTATTGCGACTTGTGATGGATCTGTGGGTGTGCTGCGCCTGATTCGACACATGTTGTGGTTCTGGTCGATTGAGGTATGCGGGGTGGTATGTCTGCTGGGATCGTATGGGGACCTTGGGATGGTGTATGCCGACGATAGTCGTATTGATGCTTGTTGCGTTCTGCAGCATTGCGTCTCTGCGATGGTTGTTTGACGGGTCGCTATTCTCAATGGCGCTCTCTGCGTCTTGGTTTGACTCACATCTAAGCAGCTTTGCCCAAGTCGGATCCCTTCATTACGGGGCTGCAGACTGACTGAGCTCCATGATGTTTTATAATAGAGGGGAGATATCGTACTTTCCAAGGAAATAAAAATGATCTGTTTATTTTGTGGGGTTTTTGTTGTTATTTGATTTTCTGTTCAGTTTTGAGGTAAGTTTTGTAACAAACCTTCTACCAAAAAAAGTAGTTCTTACAACACCATGATTTGAATTCTCATAAACAACAGAAAATAGTTCCAACAAACCAATGAATGATCCCTAGTAAATATATTACAATTAATATTGCTATATATTAATTGTAATATTATACTATTTTTGACTTGACTGCCTTAAATCACCCTGACCATAAGTGATTTGTCAACTAATGAAATATTTTTAATTAGTAAAGTAATATTATTTTAATTATGTTAATTAAAAATAAAAATATTAATAACGCGGAATAATTTCATACTTGAAATTATTTTAAAATTCAGCGTCCACCCTTACACTATCAGTTAAGACCGATTATGGGGAGGTTCTTAAAATTGGCAACACTGCTGTCACTAAAGTACGACATTTAAAAAATAATGCAATAAAATCAAATATATAACTAATTAGACACAAAATATAAACTCCACATACGATTTCGATCAAGTTAACTAAGAAAAGTAAAAAAAAATATTTTATAATTTATGAATAAATTTTTGTGGCTATACTGTCTTATAACAAAGCGATTCTGATTTTGTTCTGTCGCACTATTGTAGAGCATTTCAAATGTTTACGGATGCTAGAATAGAAATACTTGCCTTGTTTTGATGCAGAGACGCGAGAAAATTGAATTTCAGATGAAGCGCGTGGGAGCCAGCTCCAATTCTAATTGCTAGACGCCTCGACACTAATTGTTAATTCACAAAACATTAGACCAGAAATTACATTATATAATTATTTTCTATTTTATAATTTTATTCTAGATATAAAGATTATAATAGATATTTATTAAATTAGATATATATATATATATATTGGGCAAGCTTTCAGCGTACAGCTTATGCCCTGGCCTGATTGACTGGGTGAAGGACTTTATGAGTAAACGATCTCTCCGAGTCGTCGTCGATGGCTGCTCGTCCAGTCCTATCTCGGCAAACGCCGGAGTTCCTCAGGGGTCAGTCCAATTTCTCCTCCATTCTCTTCCTGCTGCATATTAATGATCTGCTTATTGACGGTATCTATGGGTATACAGACGACACCATAGTTGTGGAGAGGTACCAGCCAAATGTTCGGGCCAGTTGGGATCAAATCCAGTCCGAAAGAGAAGCTATGATTGAGCGTGCGAAGCTCTCACTGCAGGCAGTCTCCGAATGGGGCGATGCCAACCTCCTGAGATTCAACGCATTCAAAACACAAGCGTGTCTTTTCACCGCTAAAAGAAACCCGCTGACCCTGGCTCCTACTTTCCGGAATGTATCCTTGTAGTACACTGACCTTCTTCAGTTATTAGGGGTTGAATTTTCTCCATACCTCAACTATGGGCGGTTCATTGAGTCTAGAACTAAAACAGCCGCAAGGAAACTAGGTGTCCTTGCAAGGGTGCGCCGGTACTTTACGCCGAGGCAGCTTCTTACCTTATATAAAGCGCAAGTCCGGTCGTGCATGGAGTACTGCTGTCATATATGGACTGGTGCTTGAAATTGATTGAGTGATTTTCTTCAAAACTGAGCATTGGCCTACCCCAAGCAATGTCACAAAACATAGTCCTGAGTGAACTGCATCTATCTGCTTCCTGCATAACCTACCAGGTCACCACTCCACCAAGTGCATACCATTAAACTGCAAGTGCCTCAAAAAAAATATTGGCACATCTACAAAAATATTTTTAGACTACAAAAGCCAAAAATGTAACTGAGTTTCCTACTCCAAACTCACAGTTGTGAAATTTCGGTTTGGAAAGTCGCCAAGCTTCATTTAGCTTAACTTAAAAAGGCTGAGAATTATGCAAACTGTGCGTTCACTTCTTCTGAACATAAATGTTTACAATGTATAAAAATTAAATTGATATATTTTATTCATAATTATTATCATTACAACTGTTCACATGTCCAGAGCTGGACATAGAACTTCCCCAAGGAATGCCGCAAAACGGCCTTGAGGCACCTGCATGTATCCATTGGTCTTATTAGGAGGTTGTCATTCAACCTAATAGGGGATCATCCCACTCTCCACTTACGTTTTACATTTAATAAAATAGCTCAGAATCAGATGAATATAAAACGTGGTAAAAAACAAAATAAGTTTTTTTGCTCTTTACAGCACCCATGGTCACGGGGGGGATTGAGATGTTTGACGTCCCGATGTCATAGTTAGCCTGGCTACCTTCAGTGTTCGAATAATAATTTTAAACTGTAAGTAGCCGGGCTAAATACGACATCGGGACGTCACACACCTCAGTCCCCCCGTGACCATGGGTGTTGGAAAGCACCCGAAAAGTCGCGAATTAAAAAGTTAAATTAAACGCGATAAAATCCGTAAAATTAGTTACATTTAATATGTAGTGTTCGCGTAAATATAAGAAATCATTATCTTAGTTACGATTATAGAGCATCACGTAGAAAATCTCTAAGCATAGCAAGGCCATCACAACACGTCTGAATTTACCGTGTAGTGGTAGCGTAAGAGAATCCAATTTACTATTTCGACCGTGGCTGTCTTTAAGGGCTTTTAGAAAATAGAAATCCGATAAACAGCGGTATCCAGAAAAGCGACAGCCAGTAGCGTCTTATGTGCGAGTCTGCACCTGGACCCATATTTAAGACTATGACTATGGGAGATGCTTGAAAAATCTTATGCTTTCGGCGGTGTAACCATCGGTGGTGTAACAGTATTCATCACCATTACCAAACAGTATCCATTTCGTGCAGTGGGTTCATAAGGTGACTATAGGAAATGCCAGAATGCTCATATGGCTTCTGATCTATGGCGGTGTAACCATCTCTGTACAAGTAACGAGGTGTAAAATACCCAGACTGTCGACGGGCGGCAGCATCAAAGGTGCTCACGTCTTGTATTGCGATCGTTCATTTGCGTGCCAAGCGTGTAGATTAAGGAAAATCCTCTCTACAACGGGAGAAGCCCTTATGCTGCAGTATATTTTAATAGGCTGGTAAAGAAGAAAGAAGAATATAACATAACGTCTGCCAGATGTCAAAAGTCGGGTCAAAATTACTCACACCATATACGTGGTATAGCCACACTGCAGCTATTTTATGGTTGTAGCACGAATGGGTCAGCTCTACCGGAGTAGGACCACGTTCTCACAGAATATCAGCGTAAAATAGCAGCTTGATGCTGATGTGTTTCGTATGGTGAGTGTAGAAAACCGGATACTTTTTTTAACTAGAAACGTGCATTCCATCTTAGTTCTCAAGGATGACAATGCATCCGCATTTTTATTCTTAATCGAGGATAAATGTAGGTGTCTGTAGGCCACAGCATGCACTTACCATTACGTGGACTGTATGCTCTTATTCTTGCTCCTTATTCTATAAAAAGAACACCAACCCAGTGACTAAAATAAAACAACGCCACCCCTCCCAATCCTCGTCCGTAGTAAATTTCTATCCCATGAATCCGGATTAATTTATCGACGTAAAAATTTTAATGTCTTTGGTCAAATATTTCTTTTAAAAAAACAACAATGTAATCTAACCATATAAAGTTGGAAGGGACCTTTTGGGATTAAAATTAGTCTCACACATCATTCATGTTGTGTTTAAATTTACGAGCAAACGTGTTTACGAACCATGCTACAAATTTAGTCAACGATAAATTTTTTTTAGTGAAAATAAAGCACAACTTTCTTAAATTTGACATACAGCATAAGCCTCAATATATCTTAAATAATATACGGAAGGAAAATAAACACTTTAGTTTGAAGGGATATTCTTGACATTCGTCAGAAGTAATAAATGTTTTGAATCATATTAATTCTGCTTGTAACTTTTTTTTTATAAAACTATAGCGTCTACAGTCCACCAATAAACGGCTACTACTGTCCACAGATACCTATAGTCAACTTCAAACAACGAAGACTACAGATGCGCTTTCACCTCTGATGCCTCATAGAATGCCTCACAGCCTGTAATGAGGGCTAATAATTTTCTGCTCACAAGATGTCGCTAGTTGACACTGAGGTAAAGTTTTTTGTTATACAATGTAATTTAATTGAGAATTTGGTTTTTAATAAAAGTTTAGCAGTATCTAGAGTATTATATTAATACACAAAACAATGCGTCAGTGGTTTGATATTTAATTTTTTGCACATTTCTAACTTTTTTTTTATTTTTCTACTTTTATGAATATCTGGGATTTGGTTTATTTATTTTTAATGTTATTAATATAAAATATAGCTAATAGTACAGAAAGAAATAATAAATTTTACATTTTCCGAACAAATTAACTTCCCCGCTATGATATCTGTCAAATATTATACCTCATTTTCTTCTAGTGGCGCCGGCGCCGCCCTGGTGGCAGAGAAAGTCGTGGATGCCCTCATTAAACTGGCTCTCTATATACTTCAGACCTGAACACAGCAGTGAAAGCACTGCTATTTGGAGGCAGTAATAGTTCAGAGGACGGTACCTGCCCAGACGGACTCCGAGACAGATAAGGAGTCCTACCACCTAATTTAATATTCACATTGTTCAACTTTTATGTTTACATTAAATCTAATTTTTTTTATAGGACAAGGGTGACAAACGAGCACACAGTCCACCTTATGGTAAGTAGTTGCTGTGGCCCATAGACATCTACATCTATCCTCTCCTAAGCATCAAAATGCAGATGCGTAGTCAACCAGTCAAAAAGAGGGGTATCCGGTTCTCTACACGCACCATAAGAAACAGGGCAGCGTTAAGCTGCTATTTTACGCTGGTATTCTGTGAGAACGTGGTCCTTCCCCGGTCGAGCCGACCCATTCGTGCTACAACTATACTACTAATATAGCTGCAGCATGGCTCTACCACGTATAAAATCATGCGGCTGTTTCTTTATTTATTTATTATGATTTGCATGTCACAAGAAATATTATACTTAACTGATACAAAATAATCCAGTGGGCGTCACTTGCAGTGCACTTGCACTTACGAGTACGTAGTAACATTATTTAATATGTGCTTGCACTTTCTATAGCGTAGGGGCAGTGCAATTTAAAACAAGGTAATTTTCATTCTAAATATTAAATACTAGTAAATACCAATTAACATATTTTTAGCACTACTAGTTCTAACATATTATTTTTTATAATTAAAAGTTCGGGGAAAAAGTATCTTCGTATTTTATATATAAATTCAAGACATGTTGTTTTCAAAGTTTAAGTACATTTAATTATAATATATAATATGTGCCTTTTTGTTTGATAACTTGATGCCATCTTATCATAACTTGACGCCATAGTGACATAATCCCGTTGCTGTAGGAAACTTGGGATTTTTGATTAAAAAATGTGACAAGTAGTTTTGACAGCCCTCTCTTGATGTTAACCTAACACTAACTAAAGAATTCTAAAGAGACCAAAACAGGTGAAAATCTGAGGGTGTAAGGTCAGGACTATATGGTGGGCGGATGCATTAACACTTCCCAACCAAGCTCTCTCAATTTTTGCTGAGTGGCCAAAGATGTGTGTGGTCTGGCGTTATCATGATGAAAGACCACTCCTTTTCTGTTGATCAAATCTGGCTGTTTTTTCTCAATTTCTTGCTTGAGTCTCATTAAATGTAGGCAGTAGAAATCCTAATCGGTGGTTTTGCCCGGCGATAAAAGCTCATAATAAACGATTCCCTTCCAATCCCACCATACACACAGCATCACCTTATTGCGTGTTAATTCGGGTTTCGGTACAGTCTGTGGACTGCTTGACTACCCTTTGACCGTGATCTTTTTCACACGTTCTTATCGTAGGTGATCTACTTTTCATCACCAAACATTTCAAATATTTCGTTTTATTTCGTTCTTTTCATTACGTTTCAATAGAGAATCGCAAATGAGTACAACGATTCATTAGGTTTCTTTCAGTGAGCTCGTGTGGTACCTAAATATCGAGCTGTTTTGTATAGCCAGACTTTTTCAAATGGATCAAAACTGTTTTGTGGTCAGTTCTCATTTCCTCGGCTATGTCGCTACTATTAATATACTCATCTTGTTCCACTTTTTCATAAATGGCATAGACTTTATCCGTATGAGGGCAACTAGAGCAAGCTGGATCTTTGACATCAAAATTCCCGACTGAAAACGCTTTAACCAACTTTGTGCTACTCTTACTGACACTGCATTAAGTCCATAAACGTCACAATTTTTTCGCGGCTTGAGTCGCGTTCATCCCTTTTAAAACTTAAGAATGTATCAAATTTCTTCCTTAGACTCGCTCATTTTGGCGGACAGAAAAACAATTGAAAATGGCGGCAAAGTGTTTTTTAATTTTTAGTTTTCTTTTTCTTAATGTCCTATATGTATTGATATTAAAACCAGCCAGATACAAACAGTACAACCAAAGAGATTTTTCTTCAATTTTATACAAACAAAATACGAAGAAACTTTTTCCCCGTCCTATTATTTAATTTTCAACTATCAAAATAAAGTTACATTAAAATTAACATTTAATGAGAAGAGCGCGAGATGAAAGTAACCGTTGATGAACATTTTAAATGAGAAAAAATTTTCAGACAACGGTGCGTTCAAGCCGGAAAGATAACGGATTCCTAAGATATGCCTAAGTTCGAAGTGATTTTTAATTTTTTTTTAAAGGATAAGGGTGACAAACGAGCACACAGTCCACCTGATGGTAAGTAGTTGCTGTGGCCCATAGAAATCTACATCCATCCTCGACTACGAATCAAAATACAAATGCGTTTTCACGTTGAGAACTAAGATAGAATGCCTCGTTTCCAGTAAAAGGGTTTCTCTACAGTCACCATAAGAAACACAGCAACAGTAAGCTGCTATTTTACGCTGGTATTCTGTGAGTGCGTGGTCCTTCTTCGGTCTAGCCGACCCATTCGTGCTACAAACATACTACTTATATAGCACTTTTAATCAAACGTGTACTTTTATCAATTAAGGTATAGATTAATAAGCTCTTGGTTGCTAAACTATTTATTATAATTAATGGAATCAGGCGTTACTTTGCGCAAATCCATTGTATTAAAATTATTTAAAACTAATTGAGTACTGCTGTCATATATGGACTGGTGCTGCAAAATGCCACGTAGCAGCGTTGGACTCAGTGAGACGTGCTACGAGGCTCATGGTAACCTTCATTTGGTTGAAAACAAACTTGTCATCCTCAAGCAAAGGCGCGAGTAGCTAGCCTCTTAGTATTCTATAGGATGCATTCCGGTGAGTGTGCGTAGGAATTACATGCTTTAATTCTTCCCTCTCCATTCTACCATCGAAAAACCAAGCGGTCGGCGGGTGTTCACCCCTTTGTTGTCGATATTCCACAACATTAAACCATACACTGAATCACGCCACACTACCGAATTGTTTTATAATATAAGTATTCACTTGATAAAAATAGCCGTATTTAAATTTAAAAAAAAATTACATAAGAAACTAAGCGTCTGACAGCAGACCGAGCATTTTTCACCCTTTCTTCAAAATCGTCATCATCATTACATCCATCCATAAGTATACTACTGAGCATCGGCCTCCCCCAAGGAATGTCACAAAACACAGTCATGAGTGAACTGCATCTATCAGTCTGCTTCCTGCATAACCTACCAGGTCATCACTCCACCAAGTGCAAACCATTAAACTGCAAATACCTCGAAGAAATATTGGCACATCTACAAAAATATTTTTAGACTATAAAAGCCAAAATTGTAACTGAGTTTCCTACTCCAAACTCACAGTTGTGAAATTTCGGTTTGGAAAGTCGCCAAGCTTAATTTAGCTTAACTTAAAAAGGCTGAGAATTATGCAAACTGTGCGTTCACTTCTTCTGAACATAAATGTTTATAATGTATAAAAATTAAATTGATATATTTTATTCATAATTATTATCATTACAACTGTTCACATGTCCAGAGTTGGACATAGAACTTCCCCAAGGAATGCCGCAAAACGGCCTTGAGCCACCTCCATCCATCCATTGGTCTTATTAGCAGGTTGTCATTCAACCTAGTAGGGGATCATCCCACTCTCCACTTACGTTTTACATTTAATAAAATAGCTCAGAATCAGATGAATATAAATCGTGGTAAAAAACAAAACAAGTTTTTTTGTTTCTTACACTGGATTTATCGCGTTTATTTAATTTTTATCCGATGGATTTAACACCATAGTCGGGGGGGACTGATGTTTGACGTCCCGAAGTCATAGTTAGCCCGGCTACCTTTAGTGTTCGAATAATTTTAAACTGTGCAGCCGGGCCCATACGACATCGGGACGTCACACACCTCAGTCCCCCCGTGACCATGGGTGTTGGAAAGCACCCGAAAAGTCGGGAATTAAAAAATTAAATTAAAAGCGATAAAATCCGTAAAATTAGTTTCATTTAAGATGTAGTGTTCGCGTAAATATACGAAATCATTATCTTAGTTACGATTATAGAGCATCACGTAGAAAATCTCGAAGCATAGCAAGGCCATCACAACACGTCTGAATTTACCGTGCAGTGGTAGCGTAAAATTAAATTATTAATTATTTATCTAAGCAATATTATTTTAGTCAATATTATAAAAACTAGTGAACCGATTTTGATGAAATCGTTATTATTCTAATTTGAAATAAAGTAAATAATCCTAAATTTAAATAAATAATAAAAGAATGATCACGATCCGATTACTAGTTTCGGAGAAATGCGTGAACAAACATACATACATACATACACGTATAAAATTTTGTATATTTGTTTTGAAGCCCTAATAGATTATCATAATGTGAATATTTATAATTGTAGAATCCATTTTACTATTTCGACCGTAGGTGTCTGGGTTTTTAGAAAATAGAAATCCGATAAACAGCGGTATCTATAAAAGCGACAGCCAGTAGCGTCTTATGTGCGAGTCTGCAACTGGACCCATATCTAAGACTATGACTATGGGAGATGCTTGAAAAATCTTATGCTTTCGGCGGTGTAACCATCGGTGGTGTAACAGTATTCATCACCATTACCAAACAGTATCCATTTCGTGCAGTGGGTTTATAAGGTGACTATAGGAAATGCCAGAATGCTCTTATGGCTTCTGATCTATGGCGGTGTAACCATCTCTGTACAAGTAACGAGGTGTAAAATACCCAGACTGGCGACGGGCGGCAGCATCAAAGGTGCTCACGTCTTGTATTGCGATCGTTCATTTGCGTGCCAAGCGTGCAGATTAAGGCAAATCCTCTCTACAACGGGAGAAGCCCTTATGCTGCAGTATATTTTAATAGGCTGGTAAAGAAGAAAGAAGAATATAACATAACGTCTATACGTAATATACGTGGTATAGCCACACTGCAGTTATTTTATGGTTGTAGCACGAATGGGTCAGCTCTACCGGAGTAGGACCACGTTCTCACAGAATATCAGCGTAAAATAGCAGCTTGATGCTGATGTGTTTCGTATGGTGAGTGTAGAAAACCGGATACTTTTTTTAACTAGAAACGTGCATTCCATCTTAGTTCTCAAGGATGACAATGCATCCGCATTTTTATTCTTAATCGAGGATAAATGTAGGTGTCTGTAGGCCACAGCATGCACTTACCATTAGGTGGACTGTGTGCTCTTATTCTTGCACCTTATTCTATAAAAAAAAACGCCAGCCCAGTGATTAAAATAAAACAACGCCACTCCCCTCCCCAATCCCCTCGTCCGTAGTAAATTTCTATCCCATGAATCCGGATTAATTTGTCGACGTAAAAATTTTTATGTCGTTGGTCAAATATTTCTTTTAAAAAACAACAATGTAATCTAACCATATAAAGTTGGAAGGGACCTTTTGGGATTAAAATTAGTCTCACACATCATTCATGTTGTGTTTAAATTTACGAGCAAACGTGTTTACGAACCATTAATGCTGCAAATTTAGTCAACGACAATTTTTTTTTTAGTGAAAATAAAGCACAACTTTCTTAAATATGACATACAGCATAAGCCTCAATATATCTTAAATAATATACGGAAGGAAAATAAAGACTTTAGTTTAAAGGGACATTCTTGACATTTGTCAGAAGTAATAAATGTTTTGAATCATATTAATTCTGCTTGTAACTTTTTTTTTATAAAACTATAGCGTCTACAGTCCACCAATAAACGGCGTCCACCAAACAACGAAGACTACTGATGCGCTCACCTCTGATGACTGAGATAGAATGCCTACAGCCTGTAATGAGGCTAGTAATTTTCTGCTCACAAGATGTCGCTAGTTGACACTGAGGTAAAGTGTTTTGTTATACAATGTAATTTAATTGAGAATTTGTTTTTTAATAAAAGTTTATCAGTTTCTAGAGTATTATATTAATACACAAAACAATGCGTCAGTGGTTTGCTCTTTAATTTTTTGCACATTTTTAACTTTTTTCTTTAATTTTTCTACTTTTATGAATATCTGAGATTTGGTTTATTTATTTTTAATGTTATTAATATAAAATATAGCTAATAGTACAGAAAGAAACAATAACTTTTACATTTTCTGAACAAATTAACTTCCCCGCTATGATGTCTGTCAAATATTATACCCCATTTTCTAGCGCGCGCCCTGGTGGCAGAAAAAGTCGTGGATGCCCTCATTAAACTGGGTCTCTATACACTTCAGACCTGAACACAGCAGTGAAAGCACTGCTATTTGGAGGCAGTAATAGTTCAGAGGACGGTACCTGTGCACAGACGGACTCCGAGACAGATAAGAAGTCCTACCACCTAATATAATATTCACATTGTTCAACTTTTATGTTTACATTAAATCAAATTTTTTTATAGGATAAGGGTGACAAACGAGCACACAGTTCACCTGATGGTAAGTAGTTGCTGTGGCCCATAGACATCTACATCTATCCTCTCCTAAGCATCAAAATGCAGATGCGTTGTCAACCAGTCAAAAAGAGGGGTCTCCGGTTCTCTACACTCACCATAAGAAACAGGGCAGCGTTAAGCTGCTATTTTACGTTGGTATTCTTTGAGAACGTGGTCCTTCCCCGGTCGAGCCGACCCATTCGTGCTACAACTATACTACTAATATAGCTGCAGCATGGCTCTACCACGTATAAATTCATGCGGGTGTTTATTTATTTATTTATTATGATTTGCATGTTACAAGAAATATTATACTTAACTGATACAATATAATCAAGTGGGCGTCACTTGCAGTGCACTTGCACTTACGAGTACGTAGTAACATTATTTAATACGTGCTTGCACTTTCTATGGCGTAGGGGCAGTGCAATTTAAAACAGAGTAGTAGTAGTAGTTTCATTCTAAATACTAAATATTAAATACTAGTAAATACCAATTAACATATTTTTAGCACTACTAGTTCTAAAATATTATTTTCTATAATTAAAAGTTCGGGGAAAAAGTATCTTCGTATTTTATATACAAATTCAAGACATTTTTTTTTTCAAAGTTTACGTACATTTAATTCTAATATATAATATGTGCCTTTTTGTTCGATAATTTGATGCCATCTTGTAGGTTAATAATAATAATAATTTTTATTGGGTAACAAGTACATTGTAAATTGATACAGTGTTATAGTTAAGAACGACTTTTAAGTATTTAAAATACTTGTGCCAGAAGGCCACACGCTATCATAGCCTTATATTATAAGCTTATTACCAATAATTTATTTCTTCTTAAATAATGAAAAAATAATGAAAAATAAATAATTTTTCATAAACTTTTTTGTTACGCATCTTGTTTCACTTTTTCGAAAATGGCATCGACTTTATCCGTATGAGGGCAACTAGAGCGAGCTGGATCCTTGACATCAAAATTCCCGGACTGAAAACGCTTGAACCAACTTTGTGCTACTCTTACTGACACGGCATTAAGTCCATAAACGTCACAAATTTTTTTCGCCGCTTGAGTCGCATTCATCCCTTTTTTTGTAATAAAACTTCAGAATGTATCGAATTTCTTCGTTAGAATCACTCATTTTGGCGGACAGAAAAACAAATGAAAAATGGCGGCAAAGTGTTTTTTAATTTTTAGTTTTCTTTTTCTTAATGTCCAATATGTATTGATATTAAAACCAGCCAGATACAAACAGTACAACCTAAGAGATTTTCTTCAATTTTATACAAACGAAATACGAAGAAACATTTTCCCCAACCTACACTAAAATTAACATTTAATGAGAAGAGCGCGAGATGAAAGTAACCGTTGATGAACATTTTAAATGAGGAAAATTTTCAGACAACAGTTCGTTCAAGCCGGAAAAATAACGGATGCCTAAGATATGCCTAAGTTCGAAGAGATTTAAATTTTTTTTTTAAAGGATAAGGGTGACAAACGAGCACACAGTCCACCTGATGGTACGTAGTTGCTGTGGCCCATAGACATCTACATCCATCCTCGACTACGAATCAAAATACAAATGCGTTGTCACGTGTGAGGACTAAAGAGCCTCGTTTCCAGTAAAAGGGGCTCCGGTTCTCTACAGTCACCATACGAAACACAGCAACAGTAAGCTGCTATTTTACGCCGATATTCTTTTTTTTTTTTTAATAGAATTAGGTGACAAACGAGCACAGTCCACCTGATGGTAAGTGGTTGTGTGGCACAGACATCTACATCTATCTTCGTTTGCGAATTTAAATGCAGATGCGTTGTCAGCCGTGAGGACTAAGATAGAATGCCTCGTTTCCAGTAAAAGGGGCTCCGGTTCTCTACAGTCACCATACGAAACACCGCAACAGTAAGCTGCTATTTTACGCCGATATTCTGTGAGAGCGTGGTCCTTCCCCGGTCAAGCCGACCCATTCGTGCTACAAACATACTACTTATATAGCTGCAGCATGAATTAAGGTATAGATTAATAAACTCTTGGTTGCTAAACTATTTCTTATAATTAATGGAATCAGGCGTTACTTTGCGGAAATCCATTGTATTAAAGGTATTCAAAATTAATTTGCTTATATCCGCGTCATGAAATAAATTGATGTGTCTTACCTAGTTTGAAGAGCAGTTCGCAATACGGGATAGGGCACGCAATTGACGGAGGTCGGGAGGTGCTTTTCAAACTAGGTAAGGCATCAATTAATTTCATTATGCGGAATTAATTTTGAACGACTTTAATTTTAAATTAAATAATGTAATGACAAACGTGTTAACACTCCACCAAAGAAAAGACAAAGTTTCTTAAGCTTTGAACAGTACTAATGTATGTTTTTATTCGGAAGATTTTACTTATTATAAACCAGTGATTTGATTGAGTGCTGTGAGTGGTAATGAAGCCCTGGGTGGTCGAAAATGCCTGCCTGACCGTAATGAAAGTCTATTCAATTTTGCCTCTTTTTCGAGCTTAATACATTTTAATTGTACTTAGATAAAACTTTGTGTTAGTTAAAAGAGTGTGGAAGACGCAGTGATTACAACCGGTTGTCAGGCTCATGTTTCAAATGTGGTAGAGTTATAATGCAGCTATACTATCGATCGGCTCGACCGGGGAAAGACCACGCTGTCACAGAATACCAGAGTAAAATAGCAGCTTTATGCTGCTGAGTTTCGTTTGGTGAGTATAGAGGACTAGATACCCTTTTTACTGTATACGAGGCATTCCGTCTTAGTCCATAGGGTGGCAACGCATCTGCATTTCTATTCTTAATTATAAATAAAATATAGATGTCTGTGGGCCACAGTATCCACTTACCATCAGGTGGACTGTGTGCTCGTTTGTTACCCTTATTCTATAAAAAAGGCTGGTGAATTGGGGCCTTTTATCAGAAAAATAATTAATTTCACTTAATACCCGTTTCGATTTGAACAAATCCAAATGCTGGTTAGTAGTTTTTTTGCAATGACTATGTGCAACTCTGAAAGTATGCAGGCGTTGATTTGACGTTTGGAGGGTATCATAGATTGAAGTTAACTGGCACCGTTCTTTAATCTTAATATAAGATTTGAGTTCTTAAGGAGCAAAAGTTAAACTTCAAAAATATATTTAGTTATATAACCTTATTTTGACTTTGTATTTGATGTTTTTAAATCTTATGAAGATTTATTTTTTTGCCCTTTTAGTGGTCTAAGTTATATCACAAGTTCAAGATAATAACGGAAATGTCGTCTATTTCCTATTTTTTTAACGTCAGGGATAGATTTATCCATCGAAATTAAATGGGACCACGCCTGAAGTACAAAACTATTTTTTTAAATAAAAATCAAAATGAGTTCAGAAATCGGTAAAAAAATACATAATAAAACAAACGCGTTGAATATAGAACCTCCTCGCTCCTCAAAATGGTTAAAATAACTACCCTCAGTTAAATAAACTTGTGAAGAGAAAAAAGCAACACAAACATTTCCGACAAAAACTTCGCTGTCAAAAGCAGCAAATCCCGGTGAAAGTGCAATGACAACGGCCGCGTAATGGAAGTTTGCTTGCACACAATGCGCTGCGAAATAACGTTCCGGTTTGCCGGAAATTTCAGGGGTTTTTACTCACATCCCTAATTTGTTAGAGTACATTTTTATCTCCTTTCCTGCTAACATATGTTGGCAACTTTATTACTGGCAACATCGTCCGCCCCTCTTCGTGCACAACGGAAGAGAAGTGGAAAGGAAATGTCATAAAATAGCTTAGATTTGAAAAGTGGTTACTACCAGATATTGATGAACCCCAATTCAATTGAGAAGACTGCCTTCATTAACCAGGACGGTCATTATGAATTCTAAGACTCCTGTTCGATTGGTAAATGCACCTTCTTGTTTTCAACAAATGATGAATAAGGTGCTTGGGAACCAAGGTTTGATAGGGTAATTTATATTTGGATGATGTGCATTTAGTGTCTCAAACAGTAGAAGAAAATTTAAAATTACTGGAACAAGTTTTGCATATATTTAGAGAATGGACTGACATTAAATTTAAAGAAGTGTCATTTTTGAAAACTGAGATAGAGTTTTAGGCTGTAAAATTAAACCGAATAATGTTATGCCAAACGAGGCTAAAGTTGAGGCGGTTGAAAATTTCACTTTGCCCAAAACGACACACCAACTTTGACAGTTTCTTGGCTTGATCAGTTATTTTCGAAAATTTATTAAAAACTGCGCATTGATATGCACGATTACGAAACTGTTGAAGAAAGATTCTGCTCGGACGTGGAACACTTCATGCAGAAGCATTTCAACATTAAAAACAGTCTAACTCACAAAGTGTATTGACTATTTTTAATCGTAACGCTCAAACAGTATTATATACAGATGCGAGTAAAGAAGGCATTGCGGGTATCCTTATGCAAGTAAACAACGACGGCGAGAAACCAGTACATTATTATAGCAGAAAAATATCTGAATGTGAATTTAATTATTTGTTCTAGTTTCTAATTAGCAATTATTTGTTCGCTTAAACGGTTTCGTTTATATTTGTTAGAGCTCCATTTAAAATAATTACCGACTGTAGTGCCGTTAGATTCGCTTTGACTAAAAAGAGATTGTTCCTCATTGCACGATGGGTTCTATCTACACAATAATTTGTATTTGAGATTGTTCATAGGAAGGGACACGTATGCAATATGTGGATGCATTGCCGAAATCCTGTGTCGTCGGGTGAAAAATCAGAAAGCGAAATTATATTGTCTATAACTGAAGCGGACTGGTTACTTACAGTACAGTTACAAGATTTAGAAATACAGCATAATAAAGAAATTTTAGAGACAGGACAGGCCGAAGCAAATAAGGATATTTTCAAAAACTATGAACTTTTAGGTGGTAGGTAAAGTATATAGAAGTACACCCCAAGGTCGACGTTGGGTAGTACCCAAAAAGTGTATATGGCAAGTCATAAAATGCAATCACGATGATTTAGGTCATTTTGCACTGATTAAACAATTGAACGTATAAAATATCTATACTGGTTTCTGTATGCGACATACATCGTAAGAAAGTATATAAAAATTGTATCAATTTTATATATTAAAAACAAAGGGGTTCCAAGGAAGGGGAGTTATAACTGTTGCCGGAGTATGCACAACCATTTCATACACTGCACTTAGACCATTTAAGTGTTATGTTTATTTTTGTGTATGTATAGTTTCATTGTCATTTTACTGAGTGCGAGAGTCAATACAAAATATGGGTAAAACACATAGAATGTTAAACAAAACCGAGATAAGTATAATTTACATAAGCCTGGTACGTTTAAGTACGACGAAATATCTTATTAAACGCAAGAAAAATGAACTTGGTACGTTTAAGTGAGACAAAATGTCCTTTAAATGCAAGTGATTCCAGGAGAAGACGAACCTGGTCTCTTAAGTGTGACAAGTTCTTTAAGTGCAGGTGGTCTTAAAATTACTCTCGAGTTTTTGTAAAACAAAAAAAAATGTGTAACCTGATTGTAAACTTTGACTATAAACTTGCGTCATGATCAGTTTATAAAAAAAATGGCAGTTGATATACATAAAAATAGTTTCTAATCAATTTGGTCATTGCAGTATTTTAAATAGACTCGTGAGGTTCCTGGAGCAGGAACCATGCAGGATGGCAGTGTTGGCAACTTTATTACTGGCAACATCGTCCGCCCCTCTTCGTGCATAACGGAAGAGAAGTGCATAGGGAAATGTTATAAAATGGGGTGCATCATGATTCTTAAGCATTCTGTTTTGAGAACACGCGTCGAATTAGTCAAAGTGTAATTAAGTGTCGTGAAATCGTGAATACAAAAACTGTAATATTGAGTGCTCTGTACATATATTAATTGAATACATATATTGTGTTATAAGTGCATATTTATTTATAATAAACTATTTCATTGTGTTAACACATACATCATCATAATCATTATTACAGCCCATCAAAGTCCACTCCTGTACATAGGCCTTCCCTTAGATTGCCTCATAGGGGGGATGTTTGCCATAGTTTCCACGCTTGGCAAGCGGGTTGGCAACCTCAGTTATTATTTTTTATTCGGCTGTTATCAATAAAATGCTGCTGGTTCGCAGTATAAAATCTTGAGCTTCATTCACTGGCTTTGCGAAGAGACGTTGCGTTACTGTGCATGTTCTACCGCATATGCCATGGGGAGTGCTCAGAAATAGAAATCTATGCCTAAGGCCTGTGTCGAAGGCATTCAGGAACCCTGCTGTGCATCCGCATAGCGGCGCGTTCGTTATACACTTTGAACGTATTTGGATGCTTTTGTATAATAGTGTCCTCCAGACCGAATTTCGGTCGCGGCATCTAGTCTCAACGGAGACTAGCCATCTGCGCAGGGTATGATTATATTTCGCAAGCACAAGTGCACTCTTTACTCCCTCACTCTCATAGTCTAAGACAGAAAGCCGACACAACCGGAGAAAGATCAGGCGCAGGACCAACGAATTTACGTGCTTTCCGAGGCACGAGGGTGAAATACCGCCAACCTTCTAATTTCGGGCTGCTACTGAGAATTTCATGACAAATAAACTCAATAACTGATTTTTGTCGGCCTGACCTAGGATTCAAGCCCAGGACCTCATGATCAGCAGGCGCGTATACAACCACTGGACCAACGAGGCAGTCAAGAAGTCTTTAATACAAGAGCGTGTTTATCATACACTTCCTAAATTCCGTTCGGTGAACGTTCATTATTATTATCGTCTATGGTCTCCACTGTGGCCTGAATATAACAGTGAAAGTAAATAAAATTCTTTGATAAACTGTTCTGTTACTTTGTCACTTCGGTCCACTTAATCAGATTAATTTTATTAAATAAACCTCCAGCGCGACGGACTCATCTCAGTTCACTGGCTCCTAAGATATGAGAGTCGATGATTCATGCCCATTTGGCCGTTTATATGCTATATTTTAATATATCCTTCTAAATTATTTCTTACAACATAATAATAATAAAACATTTCTTATAATGTTGAAAGAAATATTTATTTATAAGATTATTCGTATCTGCATTTTGATTCTTAAACGATGATAAATGCAGGTGTATGGGAGTATGGGACTCTACCCGTTTATTACCATTGCTTCTATAACGGTATACCAATCTCGTAAAAGTCGCTACTTTTCTAAGGAACACTTTGATTTCCAGTTAATTGAGAGCGACGGACTCACGAGATCTAATTAGCGTGCCTGCAGTGAAGACTAATGCAGTTCATTGTTCGAAGGGCGTGGGCGTTGCGCTAATATAGCAATTTGTGTAGCAAACGTGTTTTTTATAATGTTTTCTTATATTTACGCGAAGACTACACATTAAATGAAACTATTTTTTTACGAATTATATCGCGTTTAATTTTAACTTTTTAATTCCCGACGTTTCGAGTGCTTTACAGCACCCATGGTCACGGGGGGGACTGAGATGTTTGACGTTCCGATGTCATAGTTAGCCCGGCAACCTTCAGTTTTTTAATATTAACTTTTGGTTCGATCTACGCAGAATGAGCTTACAGTATCTTGAAGTCTTGCAGTGGTATGCTTGGGTTTGGATTTAATTTTATTAATTATAGGATCCCAAGCAGATGGCAGCATCCATCCATCTTCTCTATTGAAATTAGAATGTTTTTTAATTTCAATAGCCTCGCGAATCTTCCTTGGTAGGTTCGGTGTTCTTTTGCGAGGATTTGTAGTCTATCAAATCTAATGTAATGGCGGGGACGATCTTGAACATGGTCTACTTGACCGAGGAATAACCAGACCCTTTCAGAATAACAGCGTGAAATAGCTGATAAATATAATGCTGCTATGCTTCCAATTAAAATTAAAATAGCCTTTTATTCCTCATTAATTACAATTAATAAATTTGTTACAAAATCAATTCAATAAAGAAAGAGCTCGGCCACCGACAACACGAACAACTCTGCGCTGGATACGATCAAATGGAAGGAGCTGGCACTGGGGGCCCCAGCCCAGAGATGGGGATAGTATTCCATGTGGGGCCGAATCTGCGCCTTGTAAAGTTGCAGGCATTGCGCCGGCATGAAATGCTGTCAGGCTCTGCTGAGTACGCCAAGTTTTTTGAAAAGAAGAGAGGCCATATTGGCCTTCTCTTCCCTGCACGTCATTCGATATGTCGACGCCGAGGATTCCGATACTGGCTGAGGCAACAAGCGGAGTGTCTTGAAACTGAGGAGATACGACAAAGGGGTACTTTTCAGCAGTAAACGCGCAAACTTGTGTCTTCTGGGGATTAAACTGGGCTAAATTTAGTCGCTCCAAATCCGAGACTTTATTTAACAAAGTCTCAACTTCAGACACAAGTTTGTTCCGGTACTTGGCGACGTTTGAAATACTGGCACGGCCGGTGAATAAAGCATCACCAGTGCTGTCGTCCGCATACTAATGAATCTTACCGGTGTGTAACATATCATTGATATGCAGAAGTAACGGCGTTGATGATAGTATGCAGCCTTGTGGAACACCAGCGTTAATACGCTTGTAATCGGATCATGCACCGTCTATTACGACCTTTTTTCGTGGGAAATCCTCTGGATACCTCTGCTGCAGGGGAAAGTGCGGACTCTACCCAAACCCCACGGTGGTCATCAGCGTAAATGAGTCCCGGGATCTCCGTTCGGAACGCAACCGGGGCCCCTCTCGCTTTTCTTTATTAGAACACGTCCTGGGGCAGTCCTTACGCCCCAGCACCCCTGCACGCTATCTCGGTGCTCGAGACCACTTCCGAGTCACCGTGCTCCTCAGGTGTTACATTACTAGACGTTCGGAGCCCCAGTCCCGAGCGCCCGTAACCCCCGAGGCCCCGTTTTTGGTATGGGAACAACATCATCAACACAGGGAGGGCCGTGATGAACGCCTTGGCAATGTTGTCTCCGAGCGGGATCTGTCCTCTCTCGACACCGCTTAGCGGCCTCCTTCTGGACCATAACGTATTCACAGAAGGCCGCTACGGCCCTCCACATGGAGTCCCTGATCAGCATCGCCGACACGACTGCTGGCAGGGAGTCTACTACGACTTCGGTGCTCCGATCTACAAGAAAGCTGGTGATCCAATTGCACAATTTCTCGGGAATCCCATAGGAAGGGAGCTTCTAAAGAAGCGCTGTGTGCCAAACCTGATCAAAAGCCTTCGCAATGTCCAAACTAACGATCAATGCTCTAAATAATGATCCCTTGGACTCTACTGCCTTCGCCCATCTATGAATCAGGTAGACCAGATGATCACCAGCTGAAGCCTCAAGGTACCTCATGAGCTGGCAGTTTATAATGGATTCCATTATTTTGGAGAATAAGGAGATGATGGCGATAGACCTATAGTTAGACGGGTCTGAATGGTCGCCTTTTTTAGGGATCAGGTGGACCAAAGCTATCTTTCATGAATTCAGGACTACGCCTAGAGTGTAGAAGTAACGGAAAAGACGCGTTAAAACCTGTGCCAACTCCGGAGCACACGTCTACAGCACAATAGAAGTAAGTCCATCAGGCCCATTCGACTTGTTAAGGTCCAGGGAGAGGAGTGCTTTGCGCACCGAGCGCAGTGTAAACAGCACATCCTGCATGGAGCACTCACACCGCGGGATGGTCGGCGTGTTCCCCGCATCATCGAGTCGAGTTGGACGCAAAGAGAGAGCTTAGCAGATTAGCTTTCTCCTTTGCGGCATGGGCCAAAGAGTAGTCCTCCCTGTGCAGAGATGGTAGAGATGGATGACAGAAGTTTCCTTGGACAACTGACAGAATTTCTGACAGAATTCACGTGTTCCTGAAGGAAGTCGAATTAGTTTCTCACCAATTCTGACGATGCGCTCTAACTTTGCCTTGCCAATGACACTTTTGAAGGACCTGGAGACGGAATTATACTTCTTTTTAAGTGCGCTTGTGTTTACATCCCGATACGTTGATGCGTCAGCCCAGGCCCGGTAGAACTCCTGTATAAGCAGCAAAATTGTATCACACCATAAGGTGTGTACTATTAGCTAAGCTAGGGATAATGTAACGGGTAAATACAACGCCTTGATACGTATCCTGAACTGATTTATTAAACAATATTTTAGTTTGCCCTTATTGCATTACGATGCGCTGATTATACCGTGTAACAAAGTATCACTAGCGCCATCTAGAATTTATAAAATAAAACAAAATCTTTAACATTTAAAACATTGCTTTTTACTCTTAAACAAGGTGTGATGTTATTTTACAGATGTGACTAAGCCATGGCCGAGTTCTGCCTCTGATGGGCACCACAGATGATGGAATAAAAAGTTCCATTCCCTGAAGCACTACATCTACGACAGAATGAGCAACAACGTTGGGATAATCCAGCGAAAAGCAAACCCGCCCCCTAGGGTAGAAAAGACCACATCCTGTCCCAATAACAGAAACAGAAACAGAAACAGAAACTTTTTATTCAATATAGATTATAAATAATACTTATTGAAAGTCACTTTTGTCTAATTACCACTGGTTCGAAAAAACCTCTGTCCTGGGAAGAACCAGCAAGAAACCCAGCGGGACTTTTTTTTAAATAACAGCTTACAATCATGTATATTACAATTAACCACACAAAACAAATTAGAAACAGCCCAAAGCGAACACCTCATTCCCAGGGTTATTATCATCCATAAATTCCTTAACATTATAATAACCCTTTTTATACAAACTATGTTTAATAAAGTTTTTGAATTTTGAGCAGGTCGAATTTTGTATATTTTCTGGGATTTTGTTGTAAAAGCGTATACATCGCCCTAAGAATGAATTACTGACTCGGTGAGTTGAGTAACTGGTACTACTAGCTTGTGTTTGTTCCTAGTATTTACAGAATGCACATCACTTATTTTTGTATAACTACTTTTATTTTTGTGTACGTACATTACATTTTCATAAATGTATTGAGAGGCCAAAGTTAATATATTAATTTTAAATTTTTGTCTGAGCGACTCCTTAGGTTTTAAATCATAGATTGCTCTTATGGCCCTCTCTAAAACAAATATAATTTCAGTGTCAGTTGTGTGTCCCCTAGCAAAATACCATACGACATTATGCTATGGAAATAGCTAAAGTAAACAAGTCTAGCTGTTTCCACACTGGTAAGATTTCTAATCTTTTACAGCATATGCTGCAGAACTAAGTCTGCTTGCTAACTTTGATATATGGGGCTCCATTGAAGCTTCGCGTCTAGTGTTATTCCAAGAAAATGGTGGTATCGACAAGACTCAGTTCTTCCCATTTAAAATTACATTAGTATTTAATTGTCTGACATTTGGAGTCATGAACTTCATACATTTCGTTTTATTGCTATTTAAATGCAAGTTATTAACATTAAACCAATTTACTAATTTAGATATAGCATTATTTACTTCGTCATATTTTAATAATTGTCGTTTTAATTTGAAAATTAATGAAGTGTCATCAGCAAATAATACTATATTATGGTTGTCCCCTACTATGTAAGGTAAGTCATTAATATATACAAGAAACAGAAAGGGCCGAGAACTGAGCCTTGAGGCACGCCCATTTGTACTATCGACCCGGAAGAGCTCATACTATTAATGACAACTTTTGAGTTCTGTTACTTAAATATGAAACAATTAATTTAAGAGCATTACTTACACCGTAGTGTTGTAGTTTCCTGATTAATGTTTCATGGTGAACACAATCAAAGGCTTTGGATAGGTCACAGAATATACCCAAAGCATCCTGTGAATTCTCCCATGCATTGAAAATATATTTAATCAGCTCAACACTAGCATCAGTTGTCGAGCGACCCTTGTGAAACCGAATTGATTTTTATGAAGTAAATTATTAACATTAAAAAAATTAACATTTGATCAAGAATAATTTTTTCAAAAATTTTACTTAGTGTTAAGTACAGAAATGGGTCTAAAATTTGCGGGGTCTAATGTACTACCAGATTTAAATAAAGGTATTACTTTACTATGTTCATCAAATCAGGAAACACACCATATTCGATACTAGTATTAAAAATAATAGCTAGTTGAGGCGCGATTATATCGATTATAGACGCAATAACTTTAACGGAAATGCCCCAGATCCGCAGTTTTCTTAACATCAATAGTTTTAAAATATTTTACAATATCTTTTGATGATATTTTATGAAATGTAAAATTCTTTGTACACGCATTTTACATTTTGTTTAAGCAATGATTCGGCGACGGCAGGAGAAGAATTCAGTGATATAGTGGTTAAGATCGGAATATCCGTAAAATACTTCTCAAAAACCATTGCAACATCCTGATCTGATTCCGTTAATTTGTTAAAACTCAACCGGTAGTTTGAATTGCGAGAGTTGACCTTACCAGTTTCACTATTAATTATACTCCACTTCATTTTAATTTTATTAGAAGTCAGTCTTAATTTTGTTGCTCAAATGCAAAGACTTGGCTTTGGAGCACACCTTTAAATATTTTGAATATTTCTTAACATATTCCTAAATTGACGCTTAGGTTATATGACCTTTCATGGTAAAGTTCATATAACCTTTGTCTCTCTTATGGACTCCTACTGTCGCCCATTCATTGAAAGCCTGACTCTCAAGGAGAACGTTTTAGAAGTAAAATATTATCAAATTCATTGCAAATAAGTTTAAACACTGTTCCATACAAAAATTAGGATCATTTTGGTATGAAAGTGATGGAAGTTTCTTCACTATGTTACTTCTAAACTTCTCCAAGCGACGCATTTACAGGAACAAATACAATTTTCTCATCTACTTGCTTTTTGTGAACATAAGGTAACGAAACTAACTGTCCACAGTGATCAGAACTCAATTTTGAATTATACATTTATGCAACGGCTTAACATTTGTAAAATGTTATCTATGTATGCGTGCACTACATTCAGTAATACGCGTTGGCTCTAAAAATAAATTAAAAAGACCATATGATTTAAACAATGATCTAAATTTAATTTTGGTGCAGGAAGCTTCTAGGAGATTGATATTAAAGTCTCCACATATTACAACAGATTTATTCTGTTTATTAAGCTTAACAAAAACTTCCTCCATAATTTTTCCAAAAGTATTGTATATAGAACATGGGGGTCTGTAGACGTACACAACAATGAGGTGCTCAAACGCAACACATGCCATTTCTACAGTTCGCTCAACAGAGAGGCTCACAATATCTTTACGTTCCTTACATGATAATAATTTACTAGCTAATATTAACGAGCCACCTCTAAAACCGTTTCTCTATTGAACGAACTGACCACCTGGTGATTACTGAAATTAAACATTATGTTATGTTTTAACCAATGTTCAGTAATACATAAAATATGAATATTGTTGCTATTTAAGAACAATTCAATTTCTAGCTCTTGCCTATCATGCCTTGTATATTCTGATGCACCAGTAAACAATTTTATTATCACTCTGTGGAGTCATACAATGAAGGTTGTGTTACATTCTAAATTATTTAAATTATTATAACTGCTAGAGATTACCTCTATTGTCTCATTTTCTAATTTAAATTACTTGGAACTGATTCCAAATTACATACTAAATCATTACACTGCTCAAAAGAAGCAGATGTCGGTGTAGCCAAGTCTGGCTGAGTTAATATATAAACAATAAGATAGCACATTTGCTATCTGTCTTAAATTATATTTGGATAGGTAATACTATCTCTAGTCAAAAATTTCTTAATTAAATTATTTATGTCTATTAAATTAATTATATTATTATAATTATAACAATTAGATGTCAAGTTTATATTGTTATTAAATGAAAAGTTATTCATTAATAAATTTAAATTGTATCTTATTTTATTTTCCTGTGGCCAACCCTGTATGTAAGGCAATAAACAAGATAATTTTATGTACATTTAAAGTATTTAGATGATCAATATATTTTAATAATTGAGTTTTGTTTATATTCCTTTCTCCCAACAAGAATTATTAATGTGCTATTAGGGCAAACTTACTAGTTAAAACTTTATTCATTATATGACTAAAGGATGCCCAGGCATACAACAATTACTAACCTGATGTCCTTTTAAACAGTTATTTAACATTGTGCCCAAATTTTTGCCTATGTCATCACAATACATAATAACTTTATTTTTATTAATATTTAAATTACTTTTTAAGTTAATATTCTTTGTTATAGTACTGTCATAGAGTGTAGGTGAAAATAATGAGTCCTTACTGTTATCATTAGCATACATATTGTCCTGATGAACCTGGTATGGAGCGCTGATGCTCACTCTGATGTTTAATTAAGGAGTCAAAGCGCTCCTCATTATACTTACATGATTTACCAGATCATTCATGGCCAATATGTGTTCTTTTATCTCATCCTGAGCCGATTCATATTTATTTGATATACTTTGTAGGAGTTTTTAAGTGATAAAATTGTTAAATTTAGACACTATATCAGTCTCATAACAGTTATTCATATTTTCCACCTCAATTGAATATAATTTAAGTTTATTAATTAATTTTGCTTTTCTTACATACATTTATAATTTTTGACATTAATTTCAGTTTTAATTAACTTTTGTACTTTCCTAATATATTTATTAATTTTATGTATTTTTAATTTTCTTCTACTGCAGGTAATCCTTGCTGCTGTTCTTGATGTGACATAATCATCACCAGTCAAATCGATTGTTGTGGAGGGTTGCATTGATTTAGAAGATTCATTCTATGAGCTCATTGAACAGACTTTGAGTTTGGGACGCTTTCAAGTTATCTATGTATTGTTTTAATTGCAAAATCTGCTCATTAGCCTCACTTAATCTGACTGCAATGCAGCAATTAATCTGAGGTATTCCTCATATTCCTTGCTGCATTGGTCAAACTCATCGACTGTTCTCTGAAGTTCATCCTTTTTTTAAAACAAAGTATATTCTTTATGCAACTTAACCATATCACTTTTAGCTGAGTATTTTTAGCAATTATATTTATTATTTCCTTTTCGTTGTCATCCCTTTCTTTACACAACAGCTCACACTGCCCTTTGACGCCTTGTTCTTGAAGCGCCATTTGAAGTTGGTTCTCCAATTGGCGCGTTTTTATGTTGTGTATTCATTTTACTATTAGTGTAATAGTAAAAGAAAACAAAGAAAGAAACCGAAGAAGCAGAGTAAGCAAATGTCAGATCTATGGTTTATTTACAGATCTCAAATTAAATTATCATGTAAATAATTCAAAATGAAATCCAGAACAACACTTACTTAAAAGGTAAATCTTAAAATGTTAAAGGATAACAAGAATACACTTACAGTAAGTTTAAACGATGTTCGTTACAGCTGTCACTTTTGGTTAGAACACTAAACACAATTTAATTAAAATACTTATGACTTTTACTTATTTTACAAATAAAATAAGTCGTATTTAACAACTGTAACTCAAAATTGAGGTGGATATTATCAATTTACAATTTTAATTTTTTAAATAATTGGAGCAAGTATTTTAAACTAGTCACCACAAGCACAGCAAAAAAGCCAACCTATAGTACTAAACACGGTTACTCTGACATTGTGACCGCTCTCCAAGACGCGGCGACTTTGGCGAGTCGGGGAGGCGCGAGGAGGGATGGGGGTGGCCCGCACATAGCTGGGTGGAAGAAACACGTCAGTGAAGCTCACAGAGATGCCAGATCTAAATTCAATGACTGGGTATTGTGTGGTAGACCTAGGTCAGGTTTTCTTTACAAATAAATTAATTAAAATAGTGCCAAAATCATCAAGACCAAATAAAGATGGACGCTCTTGCTGTGAAAAATAGCTCTTTTCAAGAGCCATTTTTCTGTAAAGTCTCTGTTGGATCCGGTAGTGGAAGTGTTCAGCACAGACCTGGACACACAAACAGTGGGGACTAGTTTTTTGGCAAAACACGTAACTAAAGCTATAGTAGATATGTCAGGAGACAAGTCCCCGGGACATGATGGACTTAGTGTTGAGCACATGCAACATGCCGGACCTCACATAATATGCAGCTAGGGTCTTGGCTTTGTTCTACTCTCTGTGTGTGAGCCATTCCTACCTGCCCGCGGATTTCATGAAAACTGTGGTGGTACCTATAGTGAAGAACAAAACGGGTGACTTGACTGACAAGAGTAACTATCGGCCAATTTCTCTTGCCACCGTATTTGCAAAGGTGTGTGGCAGCGCTGTCGTTGCACCACAAGCGAAAATACATCGAAGCCTAAATCGCGCTATCAAAGTTCCGAAGCAAAAACAGTATATATAGAATAGCTCCGAACTACCACTGGGAGCGTTGGCCGCTCCCCGGGCAGCACACCTTGCCCGGCGGGAGATCTCCCCTTTTACTTTCACGGCCACAGGTGTTTGACGGTTTGCTCAACACACAGTTGAATAAACATGTAATGCTCCATGGTAACCAGTTCGGATGTCGTCCTCGGTTATCCACTGAAAGCGCCATATTGTGTCTAAAACAAACCGTCAAATACTACACTGATAATAGGACGCCCGTGTACGCGTGATTCCTCAACCTATCCAAGACCTTTGACCTGGTGGCATATAACCTGCTGTGGGACAAGCTGCAAAGCATAGGCTTGCCACAAGAACTTATCAGCATGCTCCAGTACTGGTACGCAAACCAGTCCAATAGTTTCAGGTGGGCGGAGGTAATGTCGGTTCCGTATCAGCTTGAGTGTAGAGTCACGCAGGGTGGCTTAACATCACCAACCCTATTTAATCTATATATCAACGGGCTGATCGTAGCACTTAGCAGTCAGCATGTCGGCTGCCACATTGACGGTGTTTGTATATCTCAAATAAAATTAAATGGTGTACCCCTGGAAAGAGTTAAACAGTTTCAATATCTGGGGTATTTACTCACCGTCGACCTGAAAGATCACGCTGATATGGATCGGGAACGGAGGGCGCTGTCTATCAGAGCTAACATGATCGCTTGTAGGTTTGCGCGGTGTTCAAAGGAGGTTAAGGTTACGCGTTCTGTACATCGCTCTACTCGTGCAGCTTATGGGCTAATTACAGTAGGAATAGTTACAGCGTCCTCCGCGTCCAATACAATAATGCGTTTAGGGCGGTGATGCGGCTGCCTCTATTTAGTAGCGCCTCTGGTATGTTCCCGGATGCACGCACCGATTGCTTCCATGCCACCATGCGCATGCGGGCCGCGTCCCTGGTGCGCAGAGTGCGGGCCAGCTCCAACACTGTCCTGGCGATGATCGCGGAAAGGTTAGAATGCTATATTATCCGGCATTGCTGCGACATACATATCGCAGTACAGTTGCCTCTGAGATAGTTTTGATTGAGCTCGTCTCCTGACTGATAAAAGTGTGTAATTCTGTTATTTATTTATTTAATTTAATTTAATTTCATTATATTATTTTATATACTGACATTACTGTCTATTTACATTGACAGGATTTATTATTTTAAAATTGTTATTTTGTTTTGACATTGATTTATTTATTGCTAAAATTTTGGAGATTGATTTTAAATTCATTGATTTTACTGGATATGGGTGTAATTTGCCTGAATAAAGATGATTATTATATTTATTTATTATTTACATCCGCAAAGTGAGCTCACGACACAGAGGCTCTTACGACTTGCGCTCAGGCATGTGGTGAATATTTGTTTACTAGCTAATGGTGGCTGGTCCGCCATTTGGAGTTCGTTTGGAGCAGTCCCTGCATAATCGTAAAAGTGAAGTGAGAATTTTGAGATCGTCTTGTTTTTTCTTAACATTTATTTGAATTGTAGATTTACTGATTGTATTGATTTTATTAAAAAAATTAAACGAAAACAATATTTGATTAATAATTTTTTTTTTCAATGTGCATTGTCACAAATAAGAAGTTTCCTAGAAGAACAAAAATATTAGAAAAATTTATCTTGCAACTCCTCAAGCTCCTCCTCAGATTCAAGCTACCTGAAATCTTGATGAAATAGAGAAATAGCTTGTATGTAACCAAGGTAGGCCCGAGGTCGCAAATTGGGAGCAGAGAGGCGTGCAGACAGCATTCGGATGGGGCGAAAAAGCGCTTTTAACAGTGGTAGAGCCACGCGGCAGGTTTTGCTGTCGCACGTTTGGGCCGACTCGAATCGGGGTGGTATAAGACCTCATAGACTACCAGCGTGAATTAGAAGTTTACTTCTGCGTTTCACCTGGTACGTAGAAGTGGACGGAGACCCGATTCCCCCCACCCCTTAATATGGTAGCGGAGTTAAATAAAACACTACTCTAGGGGGATCTCCGTCACCAAAGGTGCTGGTACCCTACCAGCACCTTTGGTGACGGAGATCCCCCGCTGAGCATTAACGCCCACGCTACCCTACTCTCCCTGCCTGAGCGTCATTGCTCAGGCTGCCCCGCGTATTTTGGGGGGCGGGGGGAAGCAAGACTTGCTCTTTCTTACCGAGATGCAGTTCCAACTCGAACACACCGCCGACCATCCCGCTGTGTGAGTGATCAACGCCGGATGTGCGGTTTACACAGGGCTCGGTGCGCAAAGCACTCCTCTCCTTGGACTTCCTCTCGCTGGAGTGGGCCTGATGGAGTCCCTCCCATTGTGCTGAAGACGTGTGCTCCGGAGTTGGCACAGGTTTTAACGCGTCTTTTCCGGTACTCCTACTCCCAAGGCGTACTCCCGAATTCATGGAAGAGAGCTTTGGTCCACACGGTCCCTAAAAAAAGCAACCGCTTAGACCCGTCCAACTACAGGCCTATCGCCATCATCTCCTTGTTCTCCAATATAATGGAGTCTATTATAAGCTGCCAGCTCATGAGTTACCTTGAGGATCATCAGCTGATTAGTGACCGCCAATACAGTTTTCGTCGGGGTCGATCAGCTGGTGATCTTCTGGTCTACCTGACTCAAAGATGGGCGGAGGCAGTAGAGTCCAAGGGGGAGGCATTGGCCGTTAGTTTGGACATAGCGAAGGCCTTCGATCAGGTCTGGCACAAAGCGCTTCTTTCGAAGCTCCCTTCCTATGGGCTTCCCGAGAAATTGTGTAATTGGACCATCAGTTTCCTTTATGATTGAAGCATCAAGGTCGTGGTAGACGGTGCATGCTCTGATTACAAGCTTATTAACGCTGGTGTTCCACAAGGCTGCGTGCTATCACCAACGCTGTTTCTTCGGAATATCAATTATATGTTACAAACTGGTAACGTTCATTGCTATGCAGACGACAGCACTGGTGATGCCGGCCGTGCCAATATTTCTCAGGAAAACGTCGCCGAGTACCGGGACAAACTTGTGTCTGAAGTCATGTCTTTGCTGAACAAAGTCTCGGATTGGTGGTGACTAAATCTAGTTCAGTTCAATCCCCAATAGACACGAGTTTGCGCGTTTACCGCTAAACAGGCCCCTTTGTCGTATCTCCTCAGTATCAAGGCACTCCCCTTGCTGCCTCAGCTAGCATCGGAATCCTCGGCGTCGACATATATATATATAGTGTGCAGTTTCGTGGTCACTTGGAAGGGAAGGCTAATTTGGCCTCTGAAAAGCTTGGCGTGCTCAGCAGACCGAGATAGTATTTCATGCCGGCACATCGCTTGCAACTTTACAAATTGCAAGTTCAGCCTCACATGGAATACTGTTGTCATCTCTGGGCCAGGGCACCCCAGTGCCAGCTCCTTCCACTTGATCGCATCCAGCACAGAACGGTTTGAGACGTCAACGACCGAGTTCTTTCTGATCGGCTCGATTCACTGGCGCTGCGTAGGGATGTTGCATCGCTTTGCATTTTCAATGGCATCTACCACGGAGAGTGCTCTGACGAATTGTTCGGATTAATTCCAGCCGCCAAATTTCACGAACGCACATTTTTCACAAATTCACGACACCATCCTCACCATTCGGATGCTTGGCGGTCCACCACTGTGCGTTTTACTAGGAGTTTTCTTCCTCGTGCAGCTTCTATGTGGAATTGCTTACCACCGGCGATTTTTCCGCACCGATACGACTTCGGGAGTTACCTTCAAGAAAAGGGCTTATTCCTTTCTAAAGGGCCGGCAACGCTCCTGCAATTCCTCTGGTGTTGCGGTTGTTCATGGGCGGCGGTTGAACTTACCATCAGGTGAGCCGCATGCTCGTTTGCCCCTCGTCTATTAAAAAAATCCTGGTCGATCGCGTACTGTAAAATTTTCAGCAATCACTTAACTCCAATGCTACTACGGTTTTTATATCACAGTTTTATTTAATTTTAGCTGTTATCCCAATTTATTTACTAATATATTAGTGTCGTTCTCCGATATTATTATGTAAGCTTTACATCCATAATGGATAAGTTTGGAAGTTTGGAAGTGTCTTAGCCTTTGTGTTTGCTCGTATAATCGAATCAATATAATAATATTCGACTGCCTTCTTGGTCTAGTGTTCGTAAACGCGGTTGCTGATCATTAGATCCAGGGTTCGAATCGCAGATTAGACCAAAATCAATTATTATTAGGTTATTCTGTCGAGAAATTCTTAGGAGCAGCCCGTAGTCAGAATGTTGGCGGTGTTTTTACCCTCGTGCCTCGGAAAGCTTGTTACGCCGCTCGTGTTGGATTATCTGTCTCTGTTGAGACTGGCCGTCGTGACCGAAGTTTGTTCTGGAGGACATAATTATTATAATAATATTATATCCTGTATGAAAAGTTCTCCAATAGTATTTTAAAATTGTCGTTATGTTTATACTGAACTCAATCCAACCGACCTTCTAAGGCTCCTAATTGAAAGTAATTATTAATGCAATAAAATATAATTTTGAGAACTCCTGAACCAAGGAAGTCACTTTAGAGTTGAATGAATATTAAACTAACTTACTATTAAATCTAAGGTAAGGTTTGCCGGTAAGGAATTATTTATGGCGAGTTTCTCTGAATTTATTTATTTAGTACTTAACTCTAATATTCTTATGCCTTTCTTCTCTAATAATTAATGAGTCCTAAATTTAAGAAACCTCTTAAGACAATTGAAGTTTGTCTGAGCGTCAGTTTCGTTCAAACAACACCGTCTTAAGAATTTCTTTAAGGTCTTTTACAGGCACTTATCACTGTCACTGTCTCCTTACTATATTTTTCTGAAGTGACAAACGAAATTACAGTCCTCCTTAGGGTAAATGGTAACTGTAGCCCACTCTGCCTCGTTGGTCTAGTGAGCGTATCGTAGCAATTAAAATGAATGTAAGGAACAGTCCTTTGCTTATATTTAGTGTTTACATGCCACATGAAAATTTGTTAGAATTTAGTGACTGTTTGAGTGAAATTGCGGCGATTGTTGAGAATCAAAATGTAGAATCTGTTTTTATTTTAGGGGAATTTAACGCACACCCGTGAGAATTATTCTGTAAGGAATTACTTAGTTTTTGTTTTGACCAAAATTGGTTATGTGCTGATATGTCAAAATTAGTAAAAACTCAGATACTTTGTACGCGGTAGAGCCAAGCTGCAGCTATATTTATAGCATAGTTGTAGCACGAATGGGTCAGCTCGACCGGAGAAGGACCACGCTCTCACAGAATACAAGCGTAAAATAGCAGCTTAATGCTACTGTGTTTCGTATGGTGACTGTAGAGAACCGGGGACCCATTTTACTGGATAGAGGCATTCCATCTTATTCCTCAAGGCTGACAACGTATCTGCATTTTGATTCGTTATCGAGGAGAGATGTCTATGGGCCACAGCAACCAATTACCATCAGGTGGACTGTGTGCTCGTTTGTCATCCTATTTCTATAAAAAAAGATACCTATACTTTTATAAGTGAGGCGCACGGTAGCAGGCGCTGGCTTGATCATTGTGTGGTCACCAATGCCGCCAATTGTGGTGGTCGGTGTGGATATACACTATGACATTTACTGGTTGGATCACTTCCCACTGGAGATACAGAGTGACCTCTCGACGGTCGGACCTAAAGGAGTCAGTCCTTTTTGGGCCCACTAGAAATTTTAACGACCCTTAATGGTATTACATACAAAAAAAAAGTTACTAATTTATTATAATAAATGGCCTATAGATTTTATGAATATCTAAAGGAATCAAGAAATCTAAAAAAAATGAGTAGTTTTGATATTCCGTGTTCTGGTTAATGTAATATGGGAAAAATGCGTAATGACTCATTTTTGCAGTTTCTATTAAAGGAAAATTTTTTACAAAGATAACTTATTATATACATATTATATTTATACTTATTTGTATATTATATATTTATTACTAAAAAGGGATACCACTGAGATTTTTATCCTATTTCTAAAAGTGTTAGCTTATATCATATAACATGGTTCAAAGACACCGTGGAACGAAACGCTATTTTGTCATTGACTTCCGTGCTAGGTAATAACCGACGGCCATATTATCATAATATAAGCATCATATGTATGTCTGTGCCGGCGGCCGGATTACTACGGCATTGACATTCGTCACGCTGCTTTTTTGTACTTATTGCATCTGGAAGATCAGCATACACTGAAAACAATTAAATAATATTTGTGGATTTCAACACACTGTGCGAAGACAATAACTAGCGAGACAGGAGCAGATGTGCGCCAACTTTTTATTTGTTAATTTCTCAGAGGTGAGTATCTTATCTTATGGAATGCGAAGAATTCAACTGTACAAACCTACAATTGATTTAAAGTTTCAAACTTTTATGTGAAATATATCTTATTTTGTCACTCCAGTTCTAGTCCAAAATATTATACTACGAAACGAAAACTACTAATTTTCGTTTATAATGTATTACATTTTATTTTATTTTACTGAATATTGAGATATGGTACGATTTTTAGAAATAATAATAAACGACCCACACCACAGACACTTAACGATCTATGCATGTTTTAGTACTTAATTATTTTAAGTTTGTAAAAATACTAATAAATATCCTTTATATTACTAACAAATTCATATATCAATGTCTAATCAATGCAACAAGTGTTGGATTATATTATACAGGTTAGCCAAATATTCCACATTATGTATTTAATTCATAATAACATTCGAAAATGAAAACTGACGAGTTTAATTAAAAGTATATGTGAGTGTATAATACAAGTTTACTTTGCTCCAGAATTTTGGAAAATCTATAATTTATGTTGAATTACCTAAAACAAATGACAAACACAATTCTTATTAGTATGTTAAAAGTTTAAAAGTCGAAGTATTAAAGTGTTATGTTATTGGTAAAATCTAATTTAATTAATAGATAAAATAAAATAACACAAAATATACAAATCTATATTAAAAGTGTCTGTCAGAGTAACTATATCCACAACCGTTACATCCTATCAAAAGCCCATTGCTGAACATAGACCTTCCTCAGTTTTCCTCAAAGGAGGATACTTGCTATAGTTGCCATGCTTAGTAGACGAGTCGGCAACTACAGTTTTTTATTGATAGTTGTTAATAGAAGACGCTGTTAAATTGAAGGAATGCACACACATTCCTTCTCAATTTAATATTTATAGATATAGATAAGATAAAAATAAATGGATGTTATTAGGAATACATATTAGTGTTAATATTTAATTAAATACATGTACTATTTATGTTCATTATATTTAAACTCCATCAGGAAACAAGAATTTTGTTTACATTATTTTTATTTTATTTTGTTGATTGTAGGTAATGTACATTCTTTCTGAATTTAATATTTTTTCTTCTTTATTTTTATTTGCATTCCAATTTTTTCAGTTACATCTACTTGATGCAGTTTGTTGTAACTGCCTAAGAATATTGCAAGAAAGTATTGAAACTGCTCATTCCATTAGAAGATTTGTATTCAATGTGGATCTTCAATTTTAAGAGCTCACCACACACGGGCTGTGCCAATTAACTTAGCAGAAAGAGATATTATTTTGCAGTGGATAACATCACACCAGGTACTTACTTTACTTTAACAGCCTGTAAGTGATCCCTGCCTGAAATAGGCTTGCCCGGAGGAGTTGGCATAATCTTACATTACAGATTTATGTTTGTAGTATCACACCCTCGCACTACAAACAATTTGTCTATTCACCACCAGGTTATCTTTAACTTTACAGCCTATCAAAAGTCTACTGCTGAACATAGACCTCCCCACAGATTGCCTTATAGAGATATTCGATAACCACAGTTTTTTTTCTTTAGTTGTTATTAGATAGATGCTACTTCTTCCTACCTTACCCCATATTTGTATGCCTTTGTACTTAATACACAATAATATTTTTACCTTAAATGAAACTAGTGTAAATAAAACGTCTAAGAACTTGTACTTAGTCAAATAATGTAATAATTCTAAATAACTACTTCACTTGTTTACCTTTCTGATTTGATGTATTTTCATTTCTTTTTACGTTAGTGGAATCTGGTTTACTACAAAAGTATTATGAAGGAAACGAGCACATGCTATTTATATATAATTTAGAGACATTATGACTGTTTATTAGTAATAAAGATTGAAATAAATAAAATATTAATAAATATTATTATTAGGTGGTAGACATTGTAAAACTATAGTCCGTTCAGTTAGTTGATGAAAAAACACTTTTCAGGTGGATCATTTAGAATGAGTCTGCAATCTTGTCGGCCGAAGCTTCTACAACTGTATGGAGACACAAATGATAACAGGGATATGGAATTACAATCCATGAATATTCAGAAGACATCGGTAACATCCCACAACCACTTATGCCTGTAACTCTAACTCCTGCCATTTCCAGAGCGGCATCAATAATTAGTATAATAATATGCAGACCTTTTCTATCAAAAGGTTTAAATTATTTCTTAAGCAAAATTGTCTAGTAAGGGTTATTATACTACTAGAAGTACATGACTGATAATAACCCCTGGAATGAGGTGATCCTACCATGCTGTTTCTAAATGTTTTCAAAACAATTGTATAAAATATTATATTGTAAAATGTGCTTTTTTAAAAAGTCTCTTTGGATTTCTTGGTGGTTCTTCCCAGGATAGAGATTTTTTGCGAACCAGTGGTAGAAGTAAAAATGACTTTTAATAAGTATCTATATCTATATTGAATAAAAATGATTCTATTCTATTCTGTGGCTAGTTATAAGCGTGCTGCTTCACTTCCTGTCACTGTGTTTTTAGGTTATGTAATCATTTATCTAGATTCTTAATACCTAAACTACTAAAGAGAGATTGCTGATTGATAACTCATTTTATGTGCCACTGTGCGCTCGTATTTGTAAATACCACAAATGAACCTCACAATGATTGGAATAATTTATACACAAGTAGTAATGATGCATATTTATATAGTAATATATAGTATGCATCATTACCATTATATAGTTTTGCCACTGTTGCTACGCTTGTGGCAACCAAAGCTTTTGTAGTATTCTATAAGGAGATGTTGCTGCTTATCTCCTGGTATCTTTATTTTACTCTGTTACGACTTTTACGACACCATACAGGACAAAACGCGATGGCAGTTGACAGAAGGGCTATACAATACATTATATATTTAATTTAGGAAGACCTATGTTCAGCAGTTAATTGTTGTAATGATGACGAATAATAATCAATAACACTAATTATTATTGTTACTTGACCTGTTTCTACTATGTGCCTTATTATAAATAAAGCGCCTAATTTATAAATAAACGCCGAGCAAGTTGAGAAGATGCTCTGGTACCTTTTCGTATCTCTTTCAACTGACAATCTCCATTTGTTTTTTTTTTAAATAAGTGTGACAAACAGCGCACGGTCCACCTGATGGTAGTAGATGCTGTGGCTCATAGACATCTACATCCTCGTTTAAGAATCAAAATGCAGATGCATTGGCACCCTGAGGACTAAGATGGAGTGCGTATCCAGTAAAGGGCTCCGGTTCTCTACACTCACCATATGAAACACAGGAGCATTAAGCTACTATTTTACGCTGGTAGCGTTTTCCGTGAGTGTCCTACCCAGTCGAACCGTATCCATCACAACTAGTTTAAAACTTCTTCATCATTACCATACAGCAAGTTCACTGCTGAACATAGACCTCCCCAAGGAATTATACAAGCACGGTCCTGAGCCTGCATCCATCGACTTTTGAAAGTCTTACCAGGTCGTCACTCCATCTAGAGGTAGCCGCCCACACTGAGCTTACCGGTGCAAACTGCTACTCGAGAATTTTTACATTTTAGCTTCAATTGTGGTTGGATGTACATGCTAATGCAACACATATTAAAAGAATGTCCTGCACCTCGCGGCCTGTGATACTTATAATAGACTGCTTTAAGAATGTGACGATTTTACAATAATAAACAATAAAATGCAGTGACAATACAGTGTTTCTTTATCCTAACACAAATAGTTCAAAACACCTAACATGCTATTTATTTTTCATGGTTAATATCGTAAAATCGGATATGTTACTATCCAGTCATTTTGATTTTAATGGTGCTTGGAATGTAAACATGTTATTCAATCAATACATATTAATAACAATGTCCTGACACTGCAACTGATGCATGTGTCACTTTTAATCTACTTTAAGAATTTGATGATTTTACAATAACAAATACAGTGACAATACAGAGTTTTTTATCCTAACACGACCAGTTCAAAACATCTTACGTGCTATTTATTTTCTCAATCGCTGTAGAGGTAAACTCATAAAACACCCCTTAAAGTTCACTGTTGGACGCACACATGCACCTAAACCGTGTTACTGGTTGCAAATGATATTAGATAAATAAGTACATGTGTGTTTTTTAAATTAGTTGAGCATAGTTTTGGCTTACTTTTTGCTTCACTTGAATACATTTGTAATGTATTCTGTGCTTAATATTCAATACATCACAATAAATAAATACAGTTAAGAATCAATACATCACCGTCTGTTTATTCGTACTGTTTACTACGGTACTACTTAAAATTCCATCCACCAAGTAGTACTTAAGAATTCGAAGAACCTACAACTTTTTATACTTTATATTATTCACAGTGCACTATTATAACATAGGATATCAATAAAAAAACTATTAGACAGTCGCCCGTATGGGATTTTAGGTTATAGTGAGATTGTCGTTTGATTGTTATTTTCTCAGTATTCTCTTTGTATATGGTACAAATAATATTACTATAGTAATCTAGAGATTATAAGGAATAAATCTACATACATTTCATTAGGAGTCATCACAGTTTTTGGTGGGCCCATTCTCCATTCAAAAAGAAACTGTCTCCTTTGAATTGCAAAATAGGGTAAGCATAAATAAGGTAGTTTGGGGACATATAGACGAAGGTCGAATTGCAACATACCATGATCTTTGTTAAAAAACTGAGAGATATTAATACTTTTAATGATTATATTCTTTGCTGAGATGGAATGTGTTATAACCTTGATCATAGAAAATCTATAGATACAATGTATAATAAAATTGTGGCGTCATTGTCAGAGGCCGCTGTATCTAGTTATAATAAGGGAAAGTGTCGGAAGGACGTTCGTATTGTTGGCTGGAATAGACATGTCAGGGATGCTCACCGGGATGTTAGGCAGAAATTTATAAATTGGGTATGGCATGGCAAACCTATTGGTCGTAAATTGTTATTTAAACAGAAATTATTTTTTTTTTTCAAAATAATGAATACCAAATTAAAATGGACATGTTAGTTGAAAATCATAAAAACAAAGGCTTTAAAAATTTTTAGAAACATACAAAAAAGGTTAATCCCAAGCCTAGAATCACTGTGAATATTATAAATAAGCCAGGAGATATGGCAAATTTATTTAAGGAGCATTTTAGGGTAAAATCCAAACCGAACATTTCGTCGCGGATAGTGTCAGATGTTGAGGACTGCCAGACGGTCGTGCCAATTAGCTTTACGCCGAATGATGTTTTTAATGTAATTAAAACATGACGAGAGGCACATAGCCAGGGCACGATGGCCTCAGCATTGAGCATCTTCTGCACGCAGGGCCTCATTTCTGGGCTTCTAGCTACTTTCTACACCCTTTGTATTAGACATTCCTATCTTCCTAAGCAGCTGATGAGAACTATAGTTGCGCCTTTAGTAAAAAATAAAAATGGAGATATCTTCTATAGAGAACTATAGGCCCATCTCATTAGCTACTATTATGGCTAAGGTACTTGACAGTCTGCTTGAGCGGCATCTCAGTGGATATCTAAAATTACATGATGCTTAGTTCGACTTTAAAAAGAGTCTCTCCACTGAGAGTGCAATATTAACATTCAAGCATACTATTAGGTACTATACCAATAGGAAAACGCCAATTTACGCTACTTTCCTGGATCTGTCAAAGGCATTTGACCTAGTTAATTATGATATTCTGTGGAAAAAGTTGCGTGACGTGGACTTACCAAGCGAGTTGATCGAAATTTTTAAATACTGGTATGGCCATCAATTAAATCAGGTCAGATGAACAGAAGCACTCTCCGACGAATACAGGTTGGAGTGCGGGGTGAGACAGGGTGGCCTGACTTCACCAGCGCTCTTCAACCTGTATATTAACCAGTTGATCGTTGAGCTCAGCAACACTGGTGTCGGCTGCTCAATTGATGGGCATTTCGTTAACAGTATAAGCCATGCAGACGACATGGTGTTGCTGAGCCCATCAATTAACGCACTGAGGATATTACTGAATGTTTGTGATACCTATGCTGAGACTCATGGTCTCATTTATAATGTTAAAAAAGTGTATTATTGATATTACGCGCTGAATCAAAAATTGAAACGATTCCTCCTGTTAAGTTGAGGAACGCACAGTTAAATAGGGTGTTGCAGTTTAGGTATCTTGGTCACGTATTAACTGAGGATCTGACTGATGATGCGGACATAGAAAGAGAAAGAAGGGCATTGGCGGTTCGCTGTAACATGCTGTACCGTAGCTTTACACGCTATACAGAAGAAGTTAAGATAAAACTTTTCAAAGCCTTTTGTCAGTCATTTTACACGTGCAGTCTATGGGTTAAGATTTTTTTTATATGATAGGGTGACAAATGAGCACATAGTCCACCTGATGGTAAGTGGTTGCTGCGACCCATAGACATCTACATCTATCCTCAATAAAGAATCAAAATGCAGATGCGTTGTCACCCATGAGAACTAAGGTGGAATGCCTCTTTTCCAGTAAAAAGTGTCTCCGGTTCTCTACACTCACCATACGAAAGACAGCAGTATTAAGCAGTGCTATTTTACGCTGGTATTCTGTGAGAGCGTGGTCCTACCCCTGTCGAGCCGACCCTTTCGTGCTACAACTATACTACTAATATTGCTGCAGCATGGCTCTACCACGTTAAATAGTATACGCAAAGAGCCAACAATACCCTTCGGGTGCAGTATAACAATGCCTTCAGTGTGCTGATGGGACTTTCTCGGTATTGTAGCGCTTCAGGGATGTTTCCAGCGTACGGTTCGGACAACTTTCATGCCATTATTCGATATAGAAAGAGAATCGCATCTCTTTCGATATCGAATAATGGCATGAAATGGGTTCGTGGGAGCTCCAATAGCACTCTGAGGGTAATATCTGATAAATTTGATTGTCCCATCCTAGGACACTGGATGCGTATGCACTTGCATCTGCCTGGTGTCATAGGGTGCCGAAAATATAAATAATTGCAATTAAAATTGTGTGTGTAATAATTTAAGACTAACATAGGTTAAGCTAATTACTAACATAATTATGGACTATATGTGGGTCTGAAACAAATTATTATTATTATTACTACTTTTTGTTCTCCAAAGAATGCGCATTGTCAAAGAATGTTCATGATCAAACGATGGTTTATTTTATTTGAGAACGTGTGGTACGAAATACGAAGTGGCGGTGTAAGAATATCCACTACCCCATATCATCTATTGGGTGTCGTAAGGGGAGACAGGGCGAAACGAATCAGGAGATGGACAGCAGTATCTCCCTTATAACGCCTAAAAAAACTGCGGTTGCCAACCCGCTTGCCAAGCGTGGGGTATGAAGTATGAAGCAAGCTATGGGGGAGTCCTATGTTCAGCAGTGGAATTTAATAGCCTGTAACGACAAATACGAGACGCAGTAAAGAGCGTCGTCGTTCAAATTAGCTGTATTATATTTAAAGATGGCAAAAATTACTTTGCTAATATCCGCTTAATAAAATAAAATGATATGTACTTTGAAGAGCACCTCCCGCCCTCGCTTAATTGCGTGGACTGTCCCCGTCACCACTAATCCCAGCACAACTATACTAGGAAAGACCCACCACCGTCGATAATACGAAACGTGTTTCGCCTCTACACGAGGCATCCTCAGGTGAAGTAGACTATGCGGTGGCTGACCGCTAAGTGAGCAGCGAGCCAAAACAGCTGCTATTTACACAACTGAGATAAAACATGCGACCAATCACCACCTGACGTGCTGCGTACGTTGCTGTAAAATTAATAACAAACCGGTGCAAAACACCCGCCTACCCTCCAATCACGCGCAACCAATCGCTGGTCACTTTGAGAGTGACGCCACGACGTTATTATGGAGCAGGCTTAAAGATGTTGAAGAGAAGTGAGTTCGAAACATTTATTTGTTCATGTTGGTAGACTATCTCTGAAAGAGATATGTTCAGCTGTGAACTTGTGATGAACTGAAATGGTTATGATGAATGATACCGCTTGATAATAGAATTTAAAAAAATACTAACTACTTAATACCGCTATGAGTAGTAGTGCGTTAAAATGTTTGTATTTTTTATATTTAAAGTGAGTCTTATTATTATATATAAATTTGTATTATTTACCTTGCGATAGCACCGTAAGATAATCCATCTCTTCTTAATCTGTTTCCTTTTCACCTGACTTCGAAAAAAGGAGGAGGTTTACAATTCAACTGTATGTTACGGGATATCTTCTGTAATTGTGAACCGATTGTGTGACATGATTCTTTTTTATTATAGAAGTTATATTTTTCAGGGAATTGACGTATAAATTTGGACAAAAATTCCTCCGATGAGTTGGTTAAATAGGGCATGAAATTTTAATGTAACAATTTAGACAAGATTAAGATCGTGATAGTTATTTCTTAGTCTCCTCAAAATGGTAAAAAAAAAATTAAAGGCGACTACAAAAACTAAAAAAAAAATTATTTTACAATTCTGAATTCGGGGCCTTAATTCTTCTATGTCATAGCTTTGACTCAGAATGTTAAATTATTTATTCTTTTTAGTTCTTTGAGGTCGGCTTTCACTTTTTATTACTTTCAAGAAAAAAAATTACATCCACAAAGGGCCATGAATAAAGATAGAGTTACGTAAACAGTATTAAGAGAAGTGTTTACCTTGCCGTAGGTTTCCTTTAATCTTTGAAAACATAGGTTGATGTTAAAAGCGCTAAAACGCTTTTAAAGCACAGCTTCATTAATAATGTATTTGCACACTCTTTGACATATATCTCTTATAAGTAAATGCCACCTACCCTACAAACTATATAATATATTACTAGGTTAACACACACATATACGCCAAAAGGGCTATTTGTCTTTTGTGTGAAATAATTAAATTCAAAGCAGGAATTGCGTGTGACGTAACTCCATAACTTGCGAATAGGAGGATGCCGGGTGTTACCGCCTCTCGACCATTACGTTCGCGATCGTGTGTTTTTTTTTTAATTAGGGTGACAAACGAGCACACAGTCCACCTAATGGTAAGTAGATGCTGTGGCCCATGGACATCTACATTTATCCTCAATTAAGAATCAAAATGCAGATGAGTTGTCACCCCTGAGGACTAAGGTTAAATAAAATGATTTTGTTTACGACGTCTGTTCATCTGTTCACATTTGTTAATATTTTGATGTGAAACATCTATTGTCGCGCCTTGGCAGTAAGATCGACTCGTATGGCGTGACGGCACGACGCTCTCTGATGCCGTCATGACCCCACTAAGCCACCACTCTCGACTTCCTTATGTGTGCGTGTGCATATACTATACACTTCGTTGCTTCTATATGTGTGAGTTGTGTGCGTGTGCCTTTCTATTCAACTAAACTTTACTTGATAGGTTCACCGCTTCTGTACACACTTTGTATTACTTTTTAATATTAGAATTTCTTATATTTACGCGAACACTACATATTAAATGAAACTAATTTGGTTATTAGTAATTTAATTCCCAACGTTTTGGTTGCTTTTCAGCACCCATGGTCACTGGGGAACTGAGTTTTAGTTTTGGTTTTATTTGGTAATTATTAGTTTTCGTCCGTTTTACGCAAGATGAGGTCACTATATCTTTATCAGTGCAGTGAGTTTACTCCTCTGTCCCGATAAGCATAGATGCTGCAAGCACTTAAACTTCGGGAATATAAGTTAAAATATACGATTAAATAAAACTGTGCTTATGGATTTCCATTCATTATAGCCTAAAAAAGTTCACTGCTGAACATAGGTCTCCCCATAAGACTGTCTCATAAAGACTTTACTATAGGCACCTATACTTTTCATCAGCTGCTCAGGAAGATAGGAATGTCTAATACAAGGTTGTAGAAAGTAGCTAGAAACCCAGAGATGAGACCCTGCGTGAAAGTTGCTCAATGCTGAGGCCGTCGTGCCCTGGCGATTGCCCTCGTCATGTTTTTAATTACATCAAAAACATCATTCGGCATAAAGCTAATTGGCACGACCGTCTGGTGATCTTCAACATCTGACACTATCCGCGACGAAATGTTCGGTTTGGATTTTACCCTAAATGCTCCTTAAATTAATTTGCTATAAATCCTGGCTCATTTACAATATTCACAGGATGCTCGGCAGGATTCTTTTTGTATGTTTCAAAAATTTTTAAGTCTTTGTTTTGCTTTTCAACTAACATGTCCATTTTAATTTGGTATTCATTATTTTGAATTTTTTTAATTTCTGTTTAAATAACTTTTTGATTCATACATTTCTTTATACAATTTACGACCAATAGGTTTGCTATTCCACACCCAATTTATAAATTTCTGCATAACATCGGTGAGCATCCTTGACATCTCTATTCCAAACAATACGAATCCTTCCGACACTTTCCTTATTATAACTAGATACAGCGGCCTCTGACAATGACGCCACAATTTTATTATACATTGTTTTTTTTTTTTTTATAGGACAAGCGTGACAAGCGAGCACACAGACCACCTGATGGTAAGTGGTTGCTGTGGCCCATGACATCTACATCTATCCTCGTTTGCGAATCAAAATGCAGATGCGTTGACAGCCTTTAGGACTAAGATGGAATGCCTCTTTTCCAGTAAAAAGGGTCTCCGGTTCTCTACACTCACCATACGAAACACAGCAACATTAAGCTGCTATTTCACGCTGGTATTCTGTGAGAGCGTGGTCCTTCCTGGTCGAGCCGACCCATTCGTGCTACAACTATACAATTAATATAGCTGCAGCATGGCTCTACGTTTAAAGTATCTACGGTATCTATAGATTTTCTATTTTCAAGGTTATAACACATTATCACAGCAAAGAATATAATCATTAAAAGTATTAATATCTCTCAGTTTTTAAACGAAGATCATGGTATGTTGCAATTTGACCTTCGTCTATGTCCCCAAACTACTTATTTATGCTTACCCTATTTTGCAATTCAAATTTAGGTCTGAACGTCGAGAGGTCACACTGTATCTCCAATGGGAAGTGATCCGACCAGTAAATGTCATATTATATATCACACCGACCACCACACTCCAGGCGGCATTAGTGACCACACAATCATCAAGCGCGCCTGCTACCGTGCGCCTCACTTAAAAAGTATAGGTATCTGAGTTTCACCTAATTTTACATATCAGCACATAACCAATTTTGGTCAAAACAAAAACTAAGTAATTCCTTACAGAATAATTCTCGGGTGTGCGTTAAAGTCCCTAAAATAAAACAGATTCTACATTTTGATTCTCAACAATCGGCGCAACTTCACTCAAACAGTCACTAAATTCTAACAAATTTTCATGTGGCATGTAATCATTAAATATAAGCAAGGACTGTTCCCTACATTCATTTTAATTGCTACGATACGCTCACTAGACCAACGAGGCAGAGTGGGCTACAGTTACCATTTACCCTAAGGAGGACTGTAATTTCGTTTGTCACTTCAGAAAAATATAGTAAGGAGACAGTGACAGTGATAAGTGCTTTTAAGACCTTAAGAAAGTCTTAGACGGTGTTGTTTGAACGAACTGACGCTCAAACAAACTTCAATTGTCTTAAGAGGTTTCTTAAATTTAGGACTCATTAATTATTAGAGAAGAAAGGCATAAGAATATTAGAGTTAAGTACTAAATAAATAAATTGAGAGAAACTCGCCATAAATAATTCCTTACCGGCAAACCTTACCTTAGATTTAATAGTAAGTTAGTTTAATATTCATTCAACTCTAAAGTGACTTCCTTGGTTCAGGAGTTCTCAAAATTATATTTTATTGCATTAATAATTACTTTCAATTAGGAGCCTTAGAAGGTCGGTTGGATTGAGTTCATTATAAACATAACGACAACTTTAAAATACTATTGGAGAACTTCGAATACAGGATATAATATTATTATAATAATTATGTCCTCCAGAACAATCTTCGGTCACGGCGGCCAGTCTCAACAGAGACAGATAATCCAACACGAGCGGCGTAACAAGCTTTCCGAGGCACGAGGGTAAAAACACCGCCAACATTCTGACTACGGGCTGCTCCTAAGAATTTCTCGACAGAATAACCTAATAATAATTGATTTTGGTCTAATCTGCGATTCGAACCCTGGATCTAATGATCAGCAACCGCGTTTACGAACACTAGACCAAGGAGGCAGTCGAATATTATTATAGCAATTATACGAGCATACACAAAGGCTGAGACACTTCCCAACTTCCAAACTTATCCATTATGGATGTAAAGCTTACATCATAATATCGGAGAACGACACTAATATATTAGTAAATAAATTGGGATAACAGCTAAAATTAAATAAAACTGTGATATAAGAACCGTAGTAGCATTGGAACTAAGTGATTGCTGAAAATTTTACAGTACGCGATCGACCAGGATTTTTTTTTATAGACGAGGAGCAAACGAGCATGCGGCTCACCTGATGGTAAGTGCAACCGCCGCCCATGAACAACCGCAACACCAGGGGAATGGCAGGAGCGTTGCCGGCCTTTGAAAAGAGAATCTATTTTCTTGAAGGTCCCTAAGTCGTATCTGTCTTGAAAAATCACCGGTGTTAAGCTATTCCACAGAAGGTCGTACGATGAAGAACTCCTAGTGAAACGTACAGTGGTGGATCGCCAAGCATCCAGATGGTGTGGATGGTATCGGAATTTTATCACGATGTGCGTTCCTGAAGTTTGGTGGCTGGGATTAATCCGAACAATTCCTCAGAGCACTGTGTGCCAAACACGGCGGCAGCCTGTGAACGCAACCGCGAGGGGCGTGAGTTGCACCATTACGGATCAGACAATGGTTCGAAGAGCCGAGAAGGGCATCGACGGAAACCTGATATCTGTCCTGATGACAGGTCAGCAGAATGTCCAACAGGAAGGTTGGTATCCTCCACATCTGGATCTTATATCTGTATCTACTGTATTTTGCACATAATTTTGTACTGTACTACACATTGGCGACTTCAGTAGGTATTTTACACTACTGTATCTTGTTGTATGTTTTGTATTGTTCTACACTTTGACGACTTATGTATGTTACACTACTGAATCTTTTACACAACTGTATTTTGTTTTGTAGTATACTTTGCCGTCCTTAGTATGTTTTACGGAAACCCGTTTCAATATGTACCAAATCCTGTCCGTGATTTCTCTGATTTTTAGTAGTATAGAAGAAATACGCTTGACGGTGTTGTATGCGTGGTAAAAGCACGATGCAGCTATATTATGTTTGTAGTAAGAATGGGTTGGCTCGAACGGTGAAGTACCACGCTCTCACAGAAATAGTCGTTTGACTAAAAATACAACCAGAACCTTACAGTACTTTTACTGTTTTCAAAGTATTCACCGCGTGGTTTAATACACTTTTCCATTCGCTCAAACCAGTTATTAAAACATTTATTCCATTTCAAAGTGGGGTGTTCAATATGGCTGTTTTGAAAGCGTCGACTGCTTTGCACCGGACTGGAACCTTTGACCACAGATTTTTCTTAATTTTAGGAAATGTAAAAGAAATCGTTAGGGCTTAGGTCAGACTGTATGGAGGATGGTCAAGATTTTCTACGTTTTCCTGCTTCAAATACTCAATCGTTTGACCAGCGCTGTGAGCTTGCGTTGTCGTGGTGTAGTATGATGCGTCGCTATGGGTTAGATTTTCGAAGTTCGGCGATGACTTGTGGTAAACAAACTATGATATACCACTCTGCATTAACCGTTCTACGACCTTCAATTACAACCGTCGCGACATGGCCGGTTTTCGCAATGAACGTAGCCACCATTTTCTTTAAAGTGCTTCGAGGGCGAACAACTTTAGTCGGCTTAGCTCGTCTTGGAAGACCCAGATTGTAGATTGTTGTTTATAATCGGGATCGTGGCATAGATCAAGATTCGTCACGGCTGATGATGTCGTAGACGTGATTTGAATCTCTCAGTTGAACCTTTGAACAGTTTTCTTACACCATCTGACGCGGGTCGCCTTATGATCGTTGGAAAGCAAATGCGGGATTCAACGGCAAATTAGCTTTCTCACACCAAGCGCTTCATGCAAGATCTTCTGAATGTTTGTTACTGAGATGCCTAATAACGCTTCTATCTGTCGATATATCACATGACGATCTTCGACAATAAGTTTTCTCAAAGCAACGATGTTATCTTCAGTGAAGGCGGATTTTGGACGTCCTTCACGAGATTTGTCACTAAGATTGGTATGTCTACGCTGGAATTATATATACCAGCGTTCGACGATCCTCAGACATGGGACTTCATCATTAAATACAGAAGTTCAACTCTTCAAAACACTGAAGTCGTGTTAGACCTCTTCGAAAGTTGTGAAAATTATTGCACGGATATTTTCCTTAGTAAGATTCATTTTATACGTGACCTGACAGATTCAAAACGACTCTGTGACTAAACAATTGCATTAATCCTAATACTTTCAATTGTTTTGAGATGTTGACTTTAAACATATTTGAATATTGAATAGTTCCAAATTCAAAATTGCCGGTAAATATGTAAACGACAGAACTTAAAAGGCACACACCAGGTATCAGCTGAATGCTCTTGTGTTTCGTATGGTGAGAGTATACATGGAAACACAGTCTCTTTTTACTGAAAGCGAGACATTCCATCTTAGTCAATAATACCCAGATAAAGTAGCAGCACAATGCTGCTGTGTTTCGTTAGTGAGTGTAGAGAACTGGAGACTCTTTTCATGGGAAACGAGGCATTCCATCCTTTTCCTCAGAGGTTACAACGCATCTGCATTATGCTTATTAATGGAAGATAGATATAAGATCTATCCTCGATTTATCCTAACATCAGGTGGACTGTGTGTTTATTTGTTATCCTTATTCTTAAAAAGCAAACTCATGACTGTCGCGGTTTTAGTCTGTCACTATGACGTAGTCAGGAAGGATGCTGCTAATGGCTGCTCTGCGAAAACTCCATAATAATTAGTTTTATTAAAAAAGACAAATATAGAAAATATGTATTTTTGATTCTCATCATTTTCTCTTTTTCGTCAAAAGGAAAGAGCAAATAAATAAGTAACCTGATATTTAATGACCTCCGCTGCAAATGTAAACCTGCAATATCAGAGAAATTGCAATTGTGATGTCCCTTTTTTCCGAGCATATCAATATTCATGCTAAAGGCCTTGTCTGGCTGCAGTTACATCTATCACCAGCTACCAAGAAGAAAAAAACTTATGATACGATTTCAGTGATAGCAATTATAAAAAAAAAAATTTATTTGAGATATTTAGTTACCATAGTTACAAACAAAAAATGCAGGCACAATACTAATGGAAAAAAAAACTCATTTAATAAGACAAAAACTATATTATACATTAAAAATTACGGGTCTGCATCCCATGTATACAAATTTCCAATGTCCTTTAATCATCATGTCATGTCCGCTTTGCTTAAGAAAGTACTTAGAAGGCTACTGGAACTGTCTCGTACACGACGCATCAATGAGGCAACTCGTTTTCGTATGATTACTGAAAAGCAGTCAGTACTCGTCTTTGCAAACATTTCCAAGGCACTACAATAGTAGGGCAACCTAATTAACATTCTAAAGCCATTATTATATTGAACGCGTAAGGCATAGACAATTTCGTAAGTATCGTTAACTCAAATACCATGTGTAAAATGTTTGACAATGTGTCTTAAAATAGGTTTATTTTACATCTTTTGTACAAACCTTTGTTCAACATGTTGCATCTTACTACCAATGTCCTAAGTTCACGTTCAATATCCAGATCGTCAGAGTGGTCATCGGTTACCCAGGGGTATTTAAATATTGTGAGCCTATTCCGTCGTTCCTCTAAGTATAACCTGTAGAACAGCTTTTTGTTTTTGTTACCTGCCTTAAATATAAACATTTTTCACCCTTTCTCGTATTGTATTTGAGACCATGAATATCAACGTACTTTTCACAATTTTTATAGTCTATTAATAATACGTAAATTTTGTTACGTATTCAAATATAATTAGGTTATAATTTCTTGGCGTTGGGTTAACTGTGGCTAAACTTATCTCTGTAATAATTTCAACGGCTTTGAGAGAGCTAGTTATAACTCTCCCATTACACGCAGCCATAATTTCCAATTCTCTAAAGTGGTCATTAACATTTACTTGAATAACAAGGGCAAATAAATTTAGATTTCATTGCTATTGTCTTGTTTATTTTTAAATTTATTTTTATATCTGTGGAAGAATACCGTGTTTTGGTGGCGTAAAAGGTACATCGCCTTATTTCAACTTGTAGATGTCGTTAGATTACTTATTTATATAGCTATTATTTCAAAACATTTCATTTATTGCATAAACATCCATTTCTGCTAAATAAGGCTGTTTTTTTCTTATTGTTAGATCGTTTAGAGTAAAATACTTTTCAATTCCTATAATAAATAAATGATTCATGATTTTCTTCTCGCATTTTTGCTACTGTCTAACAATAATCGTAAAATCATAATTATAACGACTTGATTAAAACTAAAAAAATAATTGCTTGGCAATAATAATCATCATTATTATCATTACAGCAACTCACAAGTCCACAACCAAACGAGGACTTATTTTAGCGTTTAATTTGTAGCGTGTAGCTTTTTGAATCAGGCGTATACTTTGGTCACATCTGTGGTGAGAGGTAGTTATGAGTAGTATACAGGAAAGAGTTTTTATTGACAGTATAAGGGTAAAAAACAACCACTCAATCCACCTGATGATAATTGGATGTTGTGGCCCATAGACATCTACATCTATCTTTGGTTAGTAATCAAAATAAGGACTAGGGTGGAATGCCTCGTTTTCAGTAAAGAGGGACTGTGTTTTATGTATAAAAATATACACACGGACAGAAGAACTATATATGGTAAAGATAAAGATAATTATTTAATGTACGGCCTTACTTTTATCTTTTCGTTATACACACATAATATGCGATATATATATATATATATATATATATATATATATATATATATATATATATATATATATATATATAGAATGCGTCTGTTTTACCAAAACTGAAATCCAATTCCGCTAACTGAGAAGGGCTTAAATTGGTGCAAGGCTGAATTAAATTTTAAAAGTGGCAAAATAGTATGTAACGGGCGACATTGAAAAAATGTATAGGGCCATTTAGTGGAGCCTCGTCAGCGTTCGTTACAACAAATCGTTTTTAGGTTCGATTCTTCTGAACCCCTTAAAATTTATTCTCTAAATACAGTCACATAAGGCACTGCTTCAGCTCCGTATCTTGCCACAAGGTATTTCGTTCCCCTTGCTGATGAGTGCTCAGACTCCAAAGTTAGTGACTCTATTAAACGCGACTTTTAAGTCGATGACTATAAGCGGCGGAGATTCGATTGAGGCAGTCATACGATTTGCCGAGTGTCATTAATACTCTCGAATCAGCAAAATTTTACCTTAGAAACTTGAACTCTATATTTATCGGCCCAACCCAATAAGTATTTAATATCATAAAAAACTAAAAATAAAAGAAGCCATGGATTTGATGAAATACCACCAACTTTAATAAAGACATGTGCCGATGAACTTGCACACCACTTACCTTCTTTAACCAGACTGCTGCAAGGAATTGTCCCTGACTTAATAAAAATAGCAATAGTCAAACCGCTACACAAAAAGACGACCCCAAAATTGCAATAATTATCGTCCAATAGCACTTCTCTCAACATTTTCCAAAATATTTGAGACAGTCATGTATAACAGACTCTATACTTTCTGTGAAAAATATAATATATTAAATGACGGACAATATGGCTTTCGAAAGGTCACTCTGGGACTCGCAGTGTATCAATACATAAGGGAAGTATTGAAGATAATTGACAAGAAACAACACGCTATTGGTATATTTTTAGATATGAGCAAGGCATACGATAGGGTTTCTCACTCAATCCTATTAAACAAACTTTATAATGTAGGTGTGAGAGGACTGGCCCACGAATGGTTTATCTTACCAATCAACGCGTCCAATGTAGATATATGCTACAGTGACCCTGAAACCAGAATAGTTGAGACTGTAAGGTCTGAAAAAATTTCTTAAAACACTCAATACCCCAGGGTAGCTTGATGGGCTGTTTACTGTTTTTAATATATGTGAATGATCTTCCGAATATATGTAATATCCCCTGTGTTCTTTTTGCTGATGATATTTCATTAATTCTTCCCTGTCCCAATAGCACAGATTTACACCATCTCCTAACCTCTAATTTAAATGTAATAAATTGCTGGCTCCAAGATCACAACCTCAAGATTAATCTCAAAAAGACTAAACTTTTGCAATTTAGACCATACAAAACACCCTTACATATCAACTACCAATACCTAAATATTCTCTCAGAACCTGTTAACTCTCACTGTCTCCTGGGTATAAATATAGACGCACATTTAAATTGGAAGGAACACATTAATAAAGTTGTCAAAAAATTATCTAGTTTTACATACGCTCTTATGGAACTTAAAAAAACCACTGACTTAAAAACAGAAACCTGTGCCTACTGCGTACGCAGACGCCTGGCTACGCTACGGTGTGGTACTTTGGGGTAACAGCACAGACGCTAACAAAGTAGTTCTAATTCAGAAAAATGTATTCATATACTTGCAAATATTGACTCCAGGACAAGTTGTAGTAATTACTTTATCAATTATAATATCCTGACATTAACATCCTATATATAACTGAAATATGCTCCCTAGTTAGAAATAATATCGACTGGTTCCCTCAATATTTTCGCCCTAAATATTTGAGACCAAAATAAATTATCCACAGTTACATCAAAATTACAATCGTAAACTTTGGCCCTTATGCCATGTCAATAAAATATATAACAATTCCAGAACTTATCAGAAGCATTAAAAGTATAAAAGTTTAAAAGGGTGTAATATTTAACGAAAAAATGTTATTACTCGTTGCAGGAGTTTTGTAGTGATTGAGTAGGAAATAGGAAATAGGATAAATAATAGTATGATCTCTTTAATATTTAAGTTAATTGTAAATATTCATTAAATGATAATTTTATTAATAATACTATAATGTTAATATAATAATAATATTAATAATGCCAATATTTGCAGTGCCCTTGCAGGGTTCTTGTTTTGAACAAATTTTTAAAATTAAGACCAAATGTACAACAAGAATAGCAAATAAATTGAATTGAATTGAATTGAATAAGTAGCAGTCTAATAGCCTTGAAATTTTGGAGTCAGTCACCAATATTCAAAATAAGCATTCAGAAAAGGTAAGAGCCTAATCTTAATGAATCTCCAAGCAAAACACTAGGAATATTCTGTTAATCATATGTGGATAATCTTTTCATTTCAATTAAATCAAGTATTTTAAACAAAATAACAAAATTGTATCTTAATTAGTTCATTTTATCCTTAATTAGTCAGGTTTTTGATCCCCTTGGTCTCGTTGGTTCATACATTGTTCAGGCCAAAATTTTACTTCAGCAGCTTTGGGTACATAAATTTGATTGGGATGAAGACGTTCCAGCTGAGATAAAATCATAATTTATTGAATACGTCACTTCGCTTCCTCATCTAAACTCAATTCGAATTCCCCGTTGGGTTTTATGTATCAGCGCTTCTTTGATTGAGCTTCACATCTTTACAGATGCTTCTGAGCGTGCTTACGGCGCCTTTGCGTATGTTCGATCAGCCGCAGAAGATGGAACGATTTGTGTTCGCCTGTTAGCCTCCAAAATAAGGAAGCACCTATTAAGCCAACAACTATACCACGCTTAGAACTGTGTGGCGCTTTACTGGGGACCCTTCAATTTAGAAAATCATTTTTCTGGTGTGACTCAACAATCGTCCTTGGATGGCTTTCCACACAACCCAGTCGACTTAATAATTTTGTACGTAACAGAGTTTCTGAGGTGCAGAAGCCACGATCGGCCAGACGTAGACTACGCCTACAAACTGAATCCTGCAGATCTCGTATCTCGCGGGTGAAGGCTGATACTATCAGCGCGTCTACACTTTGGTGGTCTGGTCCAGATTTTCTTCATAACCCCGTCATTCAATTTCCAACATGTCCCAATAGTCAAAATATTACGTTACATAAAACTTCATTACACACTTTTGTCAAAAATAATGTAATAAATTACAGTAACAATGCAATAACTCAATTAATTTACAAACTTTCATCATTTACCAAATTAATCAGAACCTTAACTTGTCAACAGGTTTATTCATTATTGCAGATTTGCAAATAACAAAATTTTATCTCACTTGTCTCATTCAAATTACAGCGTTCACAAAATCTAATTATACAATGTACTCAGCGGAAATGTTCCAGGAATATAATACTCATAAATGTAATAAAATATTACACAGTAAAAATAGATTGATCAGTCTCTCTCCTTTATTGATTTTTGTAACATATTACGTGTAGGCGGACGCCTTCAAAACTTTAACTACACTTGCGATGTAGAGCATCCCATATTACTCTGTAGTAAACATCACCTCACTAAAATAATATTTAAATCGTACCACCTCTCTCTCTTTCATGCAGGACCTCAACTAATTTTAGCAAATATAAGACTAACATATTGGCCGCTCGGTGGTAGAAACTTAGCTAAACAAATCGTACGAACTTGTATTCGATGTACTCGCGGGTAACTAATAAATAATGGGTAACCTAACTTGTAATAGGACGCAGCTTGATTTCCCATTATTACCCACAGGCTTAGATTTTGCCGGGCCAGTGCTAATAGCGGATCGTAAAGGCAGAGGTTGTAAGCTATTGAAGTCATACATTTGTGTTTTTGTATGCTCTGCAGTTAACAAAGGAGTCTTTTCTTGCCGCCTTTAGTCGGTTTGTCGCACGTCGTGGCAAGCCTCAGCGCGTGTACTCCGACAACGGCACTACCTTTGTAGGAGTTTTCAATGAGCTTAAACGATTTTTACAATTACCTTACCATGATATAGCGTCAGACATTGCAAACCAAGGCATAGATTTTAAATTTGTTCACCTCATTTTGGTGGCATTTGGGAGGCAGCAGTAAAGTCGACCAAACATCTTTTACGTCGTACTCTTGGTCTTACTCATCTAACTTATGAAGAGCTTTCGACGTGTCTGAGTCAGATAGAGGCCATCTTAAATTCCAGACCGTTGACCGTCTTTCCCCTTCTCACTTCCTGATCGGACGACCACTCACATCAGTTCCGCATCCTCAGATCGCTGACTGCAACATCGAACGACTTCCACGCTACCAGCGAATCGAAAAGCTTCGGCAGCATTTCTGGCACCGGTTTTCCAATGAATACATTACTGCTTTACAACAGCGGACGAAGTGGAAAACCGCTGATCAAGAGCTGAAGAGAGGCACCATGGTCTTAGTGAAGGACGTCAATCGACCTCCTCTTCTTTGGCTGATGGGTAGAGTGATCGCCATAAGACCGGGATCGGATGATCACACCAGAGTTGCCAACATTTTCACTACAAAGGGAACAATCACAAGCGTATTTAATAACATCTGCCCTCTTCCAGTGTCTCCTGCGTAATCTTGAAGCCTTCTTGCTCTTCCAGCCAGAATATGTTCCTGACGTCACCCATTACTCTCCCGGCTCGTATCGTCGGTCAGCAAACCTCAAACCGGTTCTGCGAGCGCTTCGCGACCCACCACCATCATGGACAACGTGGCACTACAACGCAAGACTTGCTCAGAACCAACCGGTCGCGAACGCACGCATTACGACTACCTCTTATGTACCTACCAATAAATTACCTATATATAGTCCACATATTGAAGTACTTATTTAAGTCAAGACTTCCACCAGCACAAGTGGAGCTTGATACTCAACATATTATATACAGTAAGGTATCCACATTATATGCAATAAATGAAACCACAAGTAATACTAGTCCATAGAAGTGTAGAAAAACTAAATGTTAAATTAAAACCCGTAAAATAAAAAGTAAAATTTTCAAATAAAATTAATTCAGTAAAAGTAAACACCTCTAAAACCTCCTAAAAACTCTACTTTTGACCTAATTACTGGACCGATTACGTTCATTATTTGTATATCGTCAGCAAAGGCAAGTACGTGGTTTCATTTATTGCATATATGTGGACCCCATTCTGTATATATATATATATATATATATATATATATATATATATATATATATATACATAGAGTATCCGTTTTGACACGTAACGTTTGCATGTTTAGGAAGAATCCACTGAGTGGTCGTCAAGTAATATCGACCCTGGTCAACTACTTTGAATGCAGGTGAGTGTGGGTGTGACTTGTGTGTGTCGTTGTGCATTTCGATTATATCGTTATATATAAGTATTATCGACGAGAGATATACACTACAACTATAATATGTTTTTATATAATAAAATAGAATAGAATCATTTTTATTCAATATAGATTACAGGAATACACTTATTGAAGATGCTTTACTAATTTTATATTTTCACTTTTTATATTCTAGTGCTTGACTACAATCGCGTAAATCAGTAAATCGCACTGTCTTAGTGTAACATGAAACGATTTACTCTGATATTATTATATTATCAAAGTAAATAATAAAAATATTGTATGATCTGATACAATGATACGCCCAGATTGTAATCGTGCGTAAAGATGAGATTATTCCACTCCCTTTGTTTTGTACGCAATATGAAAGACAAAGAAATCAATTTGGTTTGAATGCGTGGAATATCGTCAACAAAGGGTTGACGTCCCATCAACCGCCAATTTAAACTTTGTTTCTATATTAAAAAATATATTATAATATTGTATATGTAAAACCTGTGGCTCATTTTTGGGAAATATTACTGATTTGCCTTTGCATAAATTCAAAACACATGTAAAAGCATTCTTATCAAGAAAGAATATTATTAATTAGATGACTATTTTAAAAACTATTTTTTATAGAATAAGAGTGACAAATCAGCACAAAGTCGACCTGGTGGCAAGTGTATACTGTGGCCCATAAAAATCTACATTTATCCTCGATTAAGCATCAAAACGTAGATGCGTTCTCACCCTTGAGGACTAAGATGGAATGCCGCATTTCCAGTAAAAAAGTTCTCCAGTTCCCTACACTCACTATATGAAACACATCAGCATAAGCTGCTATTTTAAGGTGGTATTCTGTGAGAGCGTGGTCCTTCCTAGGTCGAGGCGACCCGTTCGTGTTACAACCATAAGCAGCTGCAGCGTGGCTCTACCACGTAAACTACATCAAATTGCAAATAAAAATTTACTGGTGCCTGTGGGGATCAAACTCATATTTCTCTCGTACTGTAAAACGCTAAGCTTCAATGTGGCCCCCATATGTCTAATCTAGCTGCTAATCTTAGTTCTATAGCATAGGCTGTAAAAAAGATTAGAGGCCTTACATGTTTTATGGAATCTTGCTATGGGGTAATGATATTGAAATTGAAGGTATAGTTTTTTTTGCAGAAGAGAGCCATAAGATCAATTTATAACATAGGTCTAAAGGAGTCTCTAAGAGAAAACTTTAAAGAAATAAATACATAACTTTGGCCTCTCAATATATTTACGAAAATTTCAAATATGCACACAAAAACAAAAATAGTTTTACCAAAATTAGAGACGTACATTCTGTAAAAACTAGGAAAAAGCACGAGCTAGTTATACCAGTTACTCGATTCCAAGGAGTCAGTAATTCCTTCATGGGGTAATGTATAAGGCTTGACAATAAAGTTCCAGAAAATATGAAGCATCTATCTATATAAAAAAATATTATATAAAGCATGAATTGCTAAATAAGGGTTATTATACTACTAAACAGTAAATGATTGATAATAACTCATGGATGATGTAATCGCTACTATGATGTTTCTAAATGTTTTCATACTTAATTATTTAAAATATTATATTATAAATTAATGTTTCAAAAAAGTCCCGCTGGGTTTCATGCTGGTTCTTCCCAGGACAGACATTTTTTACCAAACCATAAAGCTTAAATTAATGTCAATAAGTCTAATCTAATCCCTATTGATTAAAAAAATATATTAGTCTATTGTATTGCATGTGGTGGCCTGTGTTCAACAGTGGGATTTTGATAGGCGGTAAAGGATAGATGAAGGACTATCAAAAAATATGCAGTAGACGTATGTATGTAAACAAGCAGATACCGGAGCTTTGAAATGCTTTATAAAAGATTTACTTCGCATCATTTCAATATTCTCTACGTACACCGAATAATATTTGAAAATTACATGCATTAAAGCAGAGCCCACAAGACGTTATTAAGTTGAACCAGTATGAGAAGCTTTCACAAAGCATGGATCATAAAGTTTGGCGCCCATTTCAAAGCAAACATGCTGCGTATATTAATTTAATCAAAAATTCAAGAACCTCAGAGCGAACTTTCACATCCACTGAGACCGGCTTTGTTACAAGCTCTTATCGAATAATTGTACATACTAGAGCTTCAGTTTTGCAATTCACTTATAGTGTAGGGACTTTCGTTACATATCATTTATTTTTCCGGCTTCATCCTACAGTCGCTATTCACTGTGCATCGAAATTAGATAAACCAGTTCATGTCATGATGTATTTTTGGTAACGTTTATAATTTATGGAAATAAATTAGCTAAGATTCACTTAATAAAATAAAATAATGTTTTACCTGGTTTGAAGACCACCTCCCGCCCTCTCTCAATTGCGTGTACTATCCCCGTCACCATTAATCCCAACACCACTCTTCCAACACCACTACACTAGGAAAGACATACCGCCGTCGATAATACAACACGTGTTTAGTTAGCTTAGCGGTCAGTTATCGCAGAGTTTACTTCACCTGAGAATGCCTCGTTTAGAGATGAAACATATCGATCGTGGTGTATCTTTCCTAGTGTAGTGGTATAAGGATTAGTGGTGACGCGATACGCGCACACGCAATTTGCGGAAAGGATCTTTGTCCGTGTAGTGGCGGGTAAGAATACTACCCCATATCTTCCCGTGGGTGTCGTAGAGGCGACAAAGAAACAAATACAGAAGATGGGCAGCAGCATCTTTCTGATAAAAGCGAAACAATAAAAACTGCGGTTGCCAACCCGCTCGCCAAGCGTGGCAACTATGGCAATATACCCCATGAGCGACGACACAAATAAAGCATTGGTCCCCGGCGGCCCCACTATTCCTGGCTATGGTGGCGACCATGGTAACGGCAGGGCAGGGTGCTAAGAATCTCCGGTGGAGACGGTAATCCTCGAATCCGGCAACTTCCACCTATCACCATCATGGGCGACCATCTGTCCCAAGGAGGTGTCAGTTTATCGTCCACAAGTCTCTCGTTGCAACGTTAAAGATCGGGAGTGTCGACGAGGTTGCGTACCTTATACTCAGAATCACCAAACGGTATTCGCTGAAGGTTTTACGCACCAACCTCGGCACCCGATGAGGAATGGAGGAAATGTATGAGGATATCTCTAGAGCCATGCATTCCTCCAAAACCCACTATACGGTGTTAATGGGAGACTTCAACAAAACTAGGCACAGAGAGGCGGTGAGCTGGTAGGGAAATTCAGATAGGGCAGCAGGAACCCAAGCCAGCAGCTGGCCGACTTTATGGAGAAAGAGGGACTCTTTATGATGAACTCTTTCTTCAAAAGCGGCCCACGAAAGTGGACCTGGTCGAGCCCCGACGGTTCGACAAAATGAGATTAACTTCATTATGACGACCAGACGACAACTGTTCAGTGATGTCTCAGTGATCGCGAGGGTGAAAACTGGTAGCGATCACCGAATGGTGAGAGGCCAACTGAACCTAAACGTTAAGTTGGAGGTGACGTCTAATGAAGTCAACGCTCCATCCCCATTGCTCTAATCAAAGTCCGAAACTTTCAGCTCGAGTTACAAAATCGTTTTCAGTGCCTAAGTTTGCAATGAAGTGGACGATATGAATGACAAGCTTGTGGAAACTGTCCATGCGGTCGGAGCTAAGTTCTGTAAACCCGTCGCAGAAGAACATAAAAACCGATCCACCTCTTATCTCATGGTTGTTAGACGGGAGATGAAGCTGCAGTCTTCAGCAGATTTGACAGCATACAGGCAACTGAACAGACAGATCTCCAAATGGCTGGGACTTGCAACAACTTACTAGCTCATTAAATTGATCAAGCAAGAACCAGGGCTCCAAAGTCTTTGCCAGAGATCTGTCACGCGGAAAAACGCTGTCGAAGCTGAAGACCGATTGTGGCAGCGTCGTTTCCGGGACACCTTAGATTTGGTGAGATTGAGGATGTTCTATGGGCAGTGCACATCATTGGATTGGACACACACAAGTGTGATGACGATCAAAAAGCAATCTTATCCGAAACTATTCCGATGATATTCCGGACGTCAGTCTGAGCAAGATTAGAATGACTCTCTAGCACTTTAAAAACAGCAGGCAAGGCAAGAGATGGAATTACAGCGGAGCGTCTCAGGTGGAAAACCGGTACTTGAAGTCCTTCGAGCTCTTTAATTCCGTCTTCCATGGTGGCATTACACTGGAGGCGTGGAGCAAGTGCGGTGGTCTGCAGATCTAAGAAGGCGACAACGCTCTCTGAAGAACTACAGACCGATTTCCCTTCTAAGCCGCGTCTACGTGCTGTTTTCGAGTCGTTACGAATCGTCTCGCATGCAGACTCGAACAGCCTCCAACAAGCCGGTTTCCGAAAGGCTGCACCATAGACAACACATACTTAATAGGTGTACAGAAGACCGACGAGGTACAATCTGCCACTTTGCCGCGTATGTGGACTATGAGGAAAGCCTTTGATTCCGTCGAAATTTGGGCGGTGCTGCAGTCCTTCAGCGGTGCCAAGTGGACTGTCGGTATATCGAGGTGCTGGAAGATGTTTGCTGTGCAAGGCTACGATGGCTATGTCCAGTACAGAACCAGAGTACGAAACCTATCCAAATGCAGAGAGGTGTAAGACAGGGTGACATAATATCCCCGAAACTCTTCACCGCTGCATTGGAAGTTTTCAAGCTACTGGACTGGAAAGGATACAGTATTAACATCAATGGCGAGTACATCACTCACCTTCGGTTTGCCGATGATATAGTCCTTATGGCAGAATCGCTGGTGGACCTAGCTATGCTCAATGTCCTCAAAAGTGTCTCCCCAGGATGGTCTCAAGATGAACATGGACAAAACAAAAATCGTAACAATATCCATGTCCACCTTTGCCGGTAGTTGTTGGAGCACTAAGCTCGAGAGTTGTTGACGAATATGTTTACCTGGGACAAATAGTCCGACTAGGTAAGTCAACTTCGACCGAGGAGGTGAATCGACGGATTCAACTCGGCTGGGCAGCGTTCGGGATTACGACCCAACGTCAGACATACCTCAAAACCTCAAAACTAAATTGTACCCAGGTGCGTGTTGCCAGTGATGACATACGGAACTGAGACGTGGTCCCACTGCTGGCCGTATGAGGAAGCTCAAGGTCGCTCAGCGAGCTATGGAGAACTATGCTCAGGGTTTCTCACGTGATAAACTTAGAAATGAGGATATCCGCAGAGAACCAAAATAACCGACATGGCCAAAAGGATTAATGCTGAAGTGGCAATGGGCGTATATAGCTCGAAGAACCGACATGATGGGGAAGAAGGTTCTCAATGGCCCTGCCGGCAACAGGCGAAGTGTGGGGCGTCCCACACTAGATGGAGTGACGACCTGGTAAGTCAATGGATGCAGGTGGCTCTGGACTGTGCTTTGTGGCATTCCGTGGGGGAGGCCTATGTTCAGCAGTGGACTTGTGAAGGGCTGTAATGATGATGATGATGATGATGGGAGGTGCTCTTTAAGCTAAGTGAGACATAATTTTATTTTATTACGTAAATCTTAGCTAATTAATTTTTAACATCTTGAATATAATGTATTTCCGCAAAGTTATGCCTGATTATATTAATTTACTTATAGAAAAAAACAGTAAAAGTTTAGTTACAGTTTATCCCACTGTTGGGCATAGGCATCTTCTCATTTTTGTGAGGTTATTCTGCAGCGCTGCTCCAGTACGTGTTGATGGAATTCATATCTCCTGGAGATATTTTATTTTTTATATTACTACCAGGTCCTACAAGGACTCCTTATCTATAGGAGTCCATCTGGGTAGGTATCACCCTCGCACCTATCTCTACCGCCAAATAGCTTGCACTGCCGTGAATGCCGTCTGAAGGGAGTAGAGAGCTAGTATGATTACAGGCTGTGAGGAATTTCATCTTAGTCCTCAGACGTGACAACGTATCTAGCCTTCTTTGTTTACAGTTGATTACCTATGTCCATGGTCTGCAGTAGCCACTTGCCATCAGGAGCACTGAAATTTCGTTTGTCATTTTAGTTATATAAAAAAACTTGTTCTTAGACATCAATCATTCTTTCCATCACCGCCGAACACGTGGTAAACGAGCTCATAAAATTGCAAATTAAAACTTCATTACAGCCGGCGGTAATCAAACCCACGTTGCTCACGTGCTGTCAAATTTACGGCATGCGCTTAGCTTCCCCGGCTCCCAAATTAGGGGAAAATAATCTGATAATTTTATTTAGAAGCCACTTAATATTGCTTTGAACGCGGAATGCGGAACAGGGGATAATCTTTGTGGATTTAAACGTGTAAATAACTCAGAGTTTGTATTCTTTTTGTATCTCAAATATCATTATTTTTTGGCTCTTCCACATACATTCGTTTTTTTTTAATTAGAACAAGGGTGACAAACGAGCACACAGTCCAAATAATGGTGAGTGAATGCTGAGGCCCATAGACATCTACATCTATCCTCGATTAAGAATTATAATGCAGATGCGTTGTCACCCCTGAAGACTAAGATGGATTGCCTCGTTTCCAGTAAAAATATGTCTCCGGTTCGCTACATTCACGATACTGATCACAGCATCATTAAGCCATTATTTTACAATGGTATTCACAAAAGTGAGAGTGTCTTTTTCCCCCGATTGATTTCGTTCTACAATTATATTTTAGCCTGCAGCGTGGCTCTACTACGTCTAATTAGTGAAATCTCCTCATAATATTTTAGGCAATAAGTTTGTCTCCCTGTCATTTTAAACTGTTCGAAATTAAGTGATGTCCATCCGTGTCACGTGTCACAGGATACACATGTCAGTGTGACTACAGATCTCTTCATTAATTGTGTCCACTCGGCGCGCGCACCATCACTGTCCGTGTGATGAGGGTCGGACTACAGCTAGGCAGCTGTGTCTACAATTGTCGTAAAACTAAACATTCATATAAGAGTTATATGTTGTTTATTAGTGAAAATTAACCATTTAGGTAGTAATATGAAATTTTAGCTTTCTTAGAGGGAATACATGCCATATTTGCCATGCTTGATAAATGGGTACCCAACCGTAGTTTTTTAAATTAAGATTTATCAAGATGCTGCAGTGATCAAGATGGTATGGATCATTGCTGTTTCACTCTGCTATGTTAGTCGAAGAACTGACAACCAATGGAAGACGTCTGGTACAGGTATTAGTCATTTCGCCAGCCAAGCGTGACGATTACGGGAATTCGTCCATACAATGAGAGAAACTCTAGTTAGTGTCTATCAGTGGACTTTTATGGTCTGTTTTAATAGGTATCTTGTGATGATGTTAGTATTTCACTGGCCCACTTTTCCTACAACTACATCATTCGAAGTGCTTATGCGGTAATTTTTTTTATAAAAGTGTAGTGACAAACGAACTCACAGTCCACCTGATGGTATGTGGCTACTGCAGTTCATGCACGCCTGCGGCCAACTTCAAACAAAGAGGCTACAAATGCATTATCACCTCTGAACATTAAGATGTATACTGTAATTAAAGTTGGAAAAATTTACTTTGCCAATGTCCGCTCAATAAAATAAAATGATGTGTCTTACCTAGTTTGAAGAGCACCTCCCACCCTCCCTCAATGCTTGCACTATCCTCGTCACCACAAATCCCAGCACCACTACTCACCACCACTACACTAGGAAAGACATACCGCCGTCGATAATACAACACGTGTTTCGCCTCTTCTAAGCTTAGATTAGCTTAGCGGTCAGTTACCGCAGAGTTTACTTCACCTGAGGATGTCTCGTATAGACGCCAGAAACATATCGATGGTAGTGTATCTTTCCTGGTGGTGGTATAAGGTATAGTGGTGGCTTGCTGCTCACAGCGATTCAGCCACCGTAGAGTCTACTACACCTGAAGATGCTTCGTGTGAAGGCGAAACCCGTGTCGTATTGTTGTCGGTGGTGTGTCTTTCCTAGTGTAGTGGTGGTGGGAGTAGTGGTGCTGGGATTAGTGGTGACGAGAATAGTGCGCAATTGAGAGATGGCGGAGATGTTCTTCCCAAGCTGAGTGAGCACATCATTATTTGTGAGATATTAACTGTAAATTAACCAATATAATGGATTTCGCAAAGTAACGCCTGATTCTAATGGATTATACTGTAATTACCAGCGTAAACTGCGTCTTATCTGACGGTTAATAACCACCACTGCCCTTGTCGTATCACCTGAAGAATTGCAGGTTCGTTGGCGGCCTTTTGGCAAGTAGTAGGCTATTTCCATTCTAAGATCTTGACGTTGATCATGGGATCGAATCACTGCCTTAACTAACTGCAACGAGATAACACATTATGTTTAAAGTCAAAGTCAAAATATTTTTTTTCAAAATTGGCTTTTACAAAGCACCTTTTTAAAGTCTAACCGTTACAGCCTACTAAAGTCCACTGCTGAAAATAGGCCTCCCCCATAGATTGGCTCATAGGGGGATATATTCCATAGTTGCCACGCTTGGCAAGCGGGTTGGCAACAGCAGTTTATTTTTATTTTTAGTCGTTATTAGAAAGACGCTGCTGCCCATCTCCTGATTTGTTTCCCTCTGTCGCCTCTTACGACACCCACGGGATGATATGGGGTAGTGGATATTCTAACACCGCCACTATACGGTAAAGTTTAGTCTGGCGCTACGCCAATCCCCAAAATGTCATGATATGTTTAGCACGCTAATGAAACTTTCATTCCTTCCTACGCAATGAACTCGTCGGAATCTTCCATCATACAACCACCATCTAAACAAAACAAAAATCAATATTTTTAAAATATACTGCAACAAGTTCATTGCAATAATAAAATATTGCGAATAGCTTCTTAAGGACTTTTCTATGAAAAACTTTCTTAGAGTACTTATGGTACTATTTCAATTTACCTGTTATTTGATCGAATTGCCGTGCACACAGACGATGATATTATATTGTTACGAGCTTGAAGTTCGAGACAATTAAAACTGCCAGTGAATTACCAAAATTGACACTTTAATTACAGAACACTAATTACAACTAAAAACCACACTAATAACAAAATACAATGTACTACAGATCACTTTAATTCGCAGTTGTATCCTTCGAAATATGATCGCCATAATTCAATACTGACTCGGTCGCGGTCTATAGCGGCCTTATATAGAACCTCAGATAGTTTCCAGGAACCTTCTACTGTAGAAACATCTAGAATGTTCAAGTACATATCGGTCAGAAATTTCTAGAAGGATCTTGACTCTCCTAGTTCTGCTACTCGATACTAGAGGGCGCTAGTGGTAACTAGTGCCATGTATAAATAAAGTAATAGTGGCGCGCAACACTGCCCTCCTAAGACATGCTCGTCCCAGCGCATGTTAGCCCCATAATAACGCGCCAGTCGATCCACATGGACGATCTTGGAGTACCTCTTGCACCTTTCTGTATCCGGTAGGTTACGTCATTGATCCTTGTCACAATCCGGTACGGTCCGTCCCATTTAGCTTGAAGCTTAGGAGATTTCCGCTGCGGCGAACTGGATTGTCCACTAGTGAACCTTCGTCAAACCCTTTGTTGTTCATTTTGCGGTCATACCGTGTTTTCATCTTCTCAGACGTTTGCTGGCCCGACTGTCTGACGTGCTCATAAATGTCATTCATTTTGTCCCGCAAGTCATTTGCATAATCGGTTATACTGCGTGGGGCATCAGGTGGTATTCCGGTGATCAGGTCTGCAGGCAGCCGTAATTCTCTCCCAAAATTTGCTAAGCTGGTGTCACTGATGTACTTTCGTGAACAGCGCTTCGATATGACAACAAAACGGTTGTATGTGCCTGTCCCAGTCTCGTTGCCGTTTTCCACAACTTTGCTAAATTACCTCTCCAATGTCTGATTAAATCTTTCTACCATTCCATCAGATTGTGGGTGGTGAAGTTGTTCTTGTTTTATGAGTACCCATAACTCTTGGGAGTTTCCTGGAATATTTGAGACCTCAAAATTCCTTCCTTGATCGCTGTGAATCTCTAAAGGTACTCAAAACGACAGAAGACTTCATGAACTAGTTTATCTGCAACTGTTGAAGCTTCTTGATTTGGAATGGCGAAGACTTCTGGCCATAGTGAAGTAATCCATCACAACCATGAAATACTTGTTACCACTTTCACTTTCCGGAAACGGCCCCACAACGTCAATGGCTATCCTCTCATGGTGCACCAACATTGTACAATTTCAATGCACCTCTACTACAGTTTGAGGTCCCTTTACAGCCCACAACTTGTACATTTGCGACACCAGTCCTCGACATCGTCACGACAGTGGACCCAGTAAAACCGTTCTCGGATCTTCAGTAGAGTTCGTTTAACTCCCAGGTGGCCTCCTGAACAACCATTATGGTACAGCTGTAGAACATCCGGTACTTTAGCTTTGGGACAACCATTTGCAAATGACAACTGTCTCCCCGACCATTTTCCATTTACGGCACAAGACTCCATCCTGAATCAGCAAGCTGTCCCATTGGGCCCAATAGCTTTCGTGGTCGAACTCATCGCTGAAACGTCCTCCACTTGGGCTTAGGAGCACTGGCCTTCATCCATTCTAGAATCGGCTTGATGTCCGAATCTTCCTGCTGTGCATGTCGTAGCTGTCTTTCCTCATTGTTGAGCTGGTCTGTCATAAGCATCCTCACAGATACCACTTCCTTACCTCTTGCCTAGTACAATGCTTGCAATCTTCAGGACAAGGTCTTCTTGACAATGCATCTGCGTTGCCATGATTTCCCTGCGATGTTCGATCACAAAGTCGTATTCCTGTAGTAGCTCAATCCATCTCGCAACTTGTCCTTCTGGATTTTTGAACTGCAATAGCCATTTCAGTGCAGCATGGTCAGTTCATGAAATTTCCGCCCAGAAGATATTTGCTAAAATGCTGCAAGGACTTTACAGCAAGCAATTCCGTCTTGTGACACAATAGTTCCTTTCCGGCTTTGACAAAGACTTGCTGAAGTACGCTATCACAACCTCTTGATCACCATTCCTTTGAGACAACACACCAAAGTCCTATATCACTTGCGTCTGTGTCAACTATAAATTCCTTGCTCGCATCAGGGTACCCCAAAATAGGTGTTTTACAGACGGTCCTTGAGCTCCTGGAATGCGATATCGCAACTTTCATCCCAGCAGAAATGTCGCTTCTCCTCGGTTAGCTTGTGCAGAGGTTTGGCTATATCTGCAAAGTTCTTCAAATCGCCGATAATAGAACAAACCCAAAATGCTCTAACCTGTGTCTTGTCTTTTGGAACCGGCCAATCGACAGCAATTTCTCTGGATCCGTGCGGATACCTTCCGACACTACATACCCCAAAAAGCTAACTTGCCGTTTGAATAGTGAGCATTTCTTCGGACTCAACTTGAGGTTGGCACTCTGGATCTTCATGAGCACGCGTTCCAGGTTTTGAAGGTGTTCCTCAAACGTACGGCCTACGATGATGATGTCATCCGTAGACCAGACAGGCGTCGCCAATTAGCCCGTAGTACAAGCTCCATCAACCTTTCAAACGTTGCTGGAGCATTGCACAATCAAACGGCATGACTTTAAATTGCCACAGACCCTTTCCTGTGGAGAATGCAGTTTCTCCTTGTCCTTAGGGTCTATTTCAACCTGCCAGTAGCCACTTTTCAGGTCCAGCGTACTAAACCACTTTACGCCTGCATGTCCAGCGTGTCATCAATTCTTGGCAAGGGATAGCTGTCCTTCTTCGTAACGTCGTTCAGACGGCGGTAGTCAACACAAAACCGCATGCTACCGTCCTTCTTCTTTACCAGCACCACAGGTGAACACCATGGACTAGATGAAGGTTCAATAACACCATCCTTCACCATTCCTCAATCATGGTTTCCACTTCCTTTTCACGTGCTGGCAATCTTCTTGGGCGCTGACGGATAGGCAATTCTTCTCCTGTGTTTATTTTGTGTTGAACTAAGCCAGTCTTTCCTATGTCAGCATCGTTTGACGAAAACATCAGCGTACTTGAGTAACAACCTTCGCTTGACCACTTCATTCGGGAGAGAACGCTGCGACAGTCTTCTAAAAGTGTGGTCACCCTCGTTTGTGCATCCTTGCTGGGGTCCCAGTCGATGGGTATTGGCACCTACGCAACCAATCCACTTCCTCACAAGTACCAACCAGTGTGCCTTTTCCATAATCTGTTCCTGATCACAAGGTTCAGCACGTACTCCTGAGATGTCGGTGGTTCTGACCAAAGTTCGAACTTTCCACGGAAGGTCATTGTCCACCCTTTCCACGAGTACTGATGAGCTTGCCCAGGATTCCGAGGAAGACTAACCGGCACAATCGTTTCCGATCTCGGCGGCAGAACAATCTTCTTAAGGCTGTACACATTCCCGGTATCGCTCCTTCCACGAAAAGTTCCTCTTGTCCACATTTCAAAACACTTGCTTAACATCGATCTCACAACAATTCTTCCTCATGAAGTCTAGGCCCAGGATGCAGTCGTCCATTATATCAGCCACGATGACATTATGCAGGTAGATCATGTTGCTAGCTTCAACTCCATCTCCTTCTCTCCACGGACGGGTATGCGCTGACCGGTGGCTGTTACCAAATTAATGCGCTCTCGGTTGTATGCAGGTCCCCAGGAACTGACTTATAAGTTGGGAACTGACAACCGTGCGAGAGGCTCCAGTGTCTATGGTCAGTTTACACGGCGTTCCGTTGACCTCGCCTTTGATGATTAGTTCCCCATCATGGGTTTGTGAGATCGAAATCCTTGGGGCTCTTTAACATCAGCCAGCACCCGCCCCAGTCCTGGCTTTACTCGTTTCCTGCTGCTGCTGGGCGGTGCTGTTGCCTACCCTCTCGAGATCGATCACCTCCCTTTCTACAGTTCGCTTAGGGCAGCTGGATCGAAGATGGCCCTTTCCCCACAGCCGTAGCACCTGGGGCTGTATCCTTTATTGTAGTCGCGAACTGCAGCTGCTGCAACCTCCTGACGCGATGGGATCGATGATCCTGCCGTACGGCTTCCACCTCCAGTGCATGGGCTAACGCGTCCTTAAGCGTCTCGTGGTGCCCGAGCCTCACAGCAGCTCACTTCAAGGTCGCGGATGCCGTCGATGAATGTCTGCACCAGGTTCCCTTCAATGAGCGCAGGTACATTCTTGTTTGATTTTCGAACCAGCTTTTCCACCTCAATGGCCCAATGCTGTAGGTTTTGGTTGCTGCGTTGCACGCGATGTTTGAGCTGCGCACGAAAGACGTGTTCCAGGTGAGCGTCGCCATATCTCGCCTCCAATGCCTCAAGGAGCTGCTCGTCACTTCCTTACCGAGGCTTCCAGAACAGTTAAGGCCTGGTCGCGCAGGCCTGGGTGAGAGCATCATGGCCTGACTTTTATTCCAGCCGTTCGCCTTCGCGGCAGCCTCGAACTGGATTTTGTAGGCCGACCAGGAAGAAGTCCCGTCGAACGGCGGCACTTTGAATCCACGTAGCGAAGGTGTTGTAGCTACCACGGGCTGTAATTCCATCCCCAATTTTTAGTTCGTCCAGCGTTTTCTTCACGTCAGCCATCACGTTGTCAACCCGATTGTTCACTTGGTTGATTCGGGTTTCAGCTTCCGAGGCGGTTGTCATGTTGAGCAACCCCTCCCCCTCCCTTATCTCTTTCCGAAGGTAGCGTAGGTCCTTCATGAAAACATCTCTCTCCTGTCCCCGCTGCAGCTGCTTTTCCAACCGACGCGCCTGTTCCTCCTGTCCGCGCTGCAGCTGCTCTTCCAACTGCCGGCCTGTTCCTCCTGTCAGCGGGCCTGTTCCTCCTGTCGGCGGGCCTGTTCCTCCTGTCGGCGAGCTGCTCCTGCAGCATCATCATCAGAGCACCTAAGTCAGGTGCTGCAATGCAGAGCTGCTGACGGGCCGACCTCCGTGGTCGGCAGCTGGCCCTCCGACGCTTGTGTACCACCAATCGTCTCTGGTCCGTCTCCTGTTGGCGTTGACTTCGGTACGGATACCCTCGTGTCATCTTTAGGTAAAATCGGCATGATTAAATCCACCCAGTGGCCAATTGTTGAGCTTGAAGTTCGAGACAATTAAAACCAGTGAATTACCAAAATTGACACTTTAATTACAGAACACTAATTACAACTAAAACCACACTAATAACAAAATACAATTGTACTACAGATCACTTTAATTCGCAGTTGTATCCTTCAAGTATTCGCTTGTATCGCCAATTCAATACTGACTCGGTCGCGGTCTATAGCGGCCTTATATAGCCTCAGATAGTTTCCAGAACCTTCTACTGTAGAAGCATCTAGAATGTTCAGTACATATCGGTCCCGAAATTTCTAGAAGGATCTTGACTCTCCTAGTTCTGCTACTCGATACTAGAGGGCATAGTATGGTAACCAGTGTTGCCGTGTATAAACCATTAATAGTGGCGCGCAACAATATCCTATTGAGTCGTCGTTGCACAGAAACTGCCGTTCTAGTGACATCAGTTTCTTGAAGAGTTTTGTATAAAATATATTTTAGCCGACTAAAAAAAGCAGGAGGTTCTCAAAGTGATATATATTATTTGTATGTTTGTTACGCGATACTAATTGGTGGTTCCATTTCAATATTAAAAACAATCTCTGCAGTTTTATGCTTGGGTTGGGATTTAATTTTATTAAGTATACGATCCTTAGCAAATAAAGCACAGCCATCTTTTTTATTAAAATTTTTTTTAAATTTCAATAGTATCGCGAATCATTCTTGGAAGGAATCGGTGTACTTTGAGAGGATTTTTTGGTCTATCAAATCTGATGTAGTAGCGGGTTAAGTAAACGCGATGAAATCTATCAACTAGTTTCATTTAATAAAGCTAGAATATTCTATTCATTTACAATTTCGATAACACAAGCAAACATCAGTATTCTAAGTAAAATTCTAGCAGTTCGTGCAATCACTAGTAAGAGTTTATAAATGTAAATAAATGTACATTGAGAGTGAATTCAGAAACCTTTATCTGTTCTCAGGTCGGATGTGACGAGAATAATAATAACCTGAAAAGAGGTTTCCACTCAATAAAATTATTGCTCAGTACACTAACTACATAATATCATATCTATGTAATAGCTGGTCTGACAGACGTTGTTCTGCCCTTTCTAATATATGGCGCGATAAATTTTACCACGGTTTTTTACAGTGTAATTATAGAAATTATATTTTTAATTTCAATATAGATTATAAATAATACTTATTGAAAGTCACTCTATATTTTAATTTACCACTGATTCGGGAAATATCTTTGTCCTGAGAAGAACCAACAAGAACTCTGTGGGACTTTTATAAAATGTATTAATAAATCGTGTAGTGGCGGGTAAGAATACCCACTACCCCATATCTTTCGTGGGTGTCGTAAGAGGCGACAAAGGAGCTGATACAGAAGATGGGGCAGCATCTTTCTGATAAAAAGCCAAAAAACAATAAAACTGCAGTTGCCAACCCGCTCGCTAAAGCGTGGCAACTATGGCAATATCTCACCCCCATGAGCGGCGACACAAATAAATGGCCCCTAGTCCGGCGGCCCCTGTTCCTGGCTACGGTGGCGACCATGGTAACGGCGGGGCAGTGGGTGCTAAAATCTCCGGTGGAGGTTGGCACCTACCGACGACTCGACCTGGCAACATAGCACACCGCACCCTGAGGACGACGAGGAAGATCCTGGAGCTGGAAGAAGAGATAGATAAGTTACGCTGGAATATAATAGGACTATCCGAGGTCAGAAGAGAGGGAAGGACACGGTAATCTCGAATCCGGCAACTTATTCTATCACCGGGAGGGCGACCATCTGTCCCAAGGAGGTGTCGGATTTATCGTCCACAAGTCTCTCGTTAACAACGTTGTAAAGATCGGGGTGTGTCATAGAGATTGCGTATCTTTGTCTCAGAATCATAAACGGTATTCGTTGAAAGTCATACAGGTTTACGCAACCTCGACAAATCCCGATGAGGAGGTGGAGAAATATATGAGATATCTCTAAAGCCATGCATTCCTCCAAAACCCACTATATGGTGTTAATGGGAGACTTCAACGCAAAACTAGGCACAAAAGAGCAGTGAGCTAAAGTAAGGAAATTCGGAATATAGAACGGAACCCAGGGCCAGCAGCTGGCCGACTTTATGGAGAAAGAGGACTCGATGAACTCTTTCTTCCAAAGCAGCCTGAAAGTGGACCTGGTCAAGCCCCGACGGTTCGACAAAAAATAAGATTGATTTCATTATGACAACCAGACGACAACTGTTCAGTGATGTCTCAGTGATCGCGAGGGTGAAAACTGGCAGCGATCACTGAATGGTGAGCACACTGAATCTAAAGGTTAAGTTGGAGGCCACGTCTAGTGAAGTCAACGCTCCGTCCCCCTCGTGCTCTAATCCAAAGTCCCGAAACTTTCAGCTCGAGTTACAAATCGTTTTCAGTGCCTAGAGTTCTCAATAAGTGGACGATATGAATGACAAGCTTGTGGAAACTGTCCATACGGTCAGGAGCTAAGTTCTGTAAACCCAAAGAAAGAACACAAAACTCTCCGATCACACTCTTGATCTCATGGTTGCTAGGACGGGAGATGAAGCTGCAGTCTTCAACAGATTTGACAGCATACAGGCAACTGAACAGACAGATCTCAAATGCATGCGGCAGGACTTGCAACTTCAATACAGCTCGTATTGAAGAAGCGATCGAGCGGAGAACAGGGCTCAAAGTCTGCCAGGGATATCTGCCAGAAAGAGCCAACTGTCAAGCTGAAGACCGATTGTGGCAGCATCGTTTCCGGGACACCTGAATTTTAGTGAGATTGAGAGGTTTATGGGCAGCTGTACACGTCATCGTTGGAGCCACACTCGGTATGAGTAACGATCCAAGAGCAAGTCTTATCCGACACTATTCCGATGATATCCCGGACGTCAGTCTGGGCGAGATTAGAATGGCTCTCCAGCACAAAATGGCAGGCGAGGATGGAATTACAGCGGGCTTCTGAAGCGGGTGGAAAACCGGTGCTTGAAGTCCTTCAGAAGCTCTTTAATTCCGTCCTCCATGGTATTACTACCACCGAGGCGTGGAGCAAGTGCGGTGGTCTTGTTCTTCAAGAAAGGCGACAACTTAACCGAACTTCAGACCGATTTCCCATCTGAGCCGCGTCTACGTGCTATTTTCGAGAGTCATACGAATCGTCTGCGCAGACTGGACGACTTCCAGCCTCCCGAACAAGCCGGTTTCCGAAAACTGCTTCCTAGACCACATGCATACCCTTCGGCAAATTGTACAGAAGACCGACGGATACAATCTGCCGCACTTGCCACGTATGTGGACTATAGAAATCTTTGATTCCGTCGAAATTTGGGTGCTGCAGTCAGCGGTGCCAAATGGACTGTCGGTATATCAGGGTACTGAAGTGTTTGTACAGTAGGGCTACGATGGCTGTCGAGTACAGAACCAGAGTACGAAACCTATCCAACTGGGGTGGAAGACAGGGTGAGCTAATATCCCCGAAACTCTTCACTGCTGCATTGGAGACGTTTCAAACTACTGGACTGGAAGGATACGGTATTAACATCAATGGCAGTACATCACTCACCTTTAATTTGCCGACGATATAATCCTTGGCGCAGAATCGCTGGAGGACCTAAGCACTATGCTCAATGACCTCAATATAGTGTCTCCCAACGGATAGGTCTCAAGATGAACATGGGACAAAAGAAAAATCATGTTTAATGTCTATTTCAATTTACCTGTTATTTGATCGAATTGCCGTGCACACAGACGATGATATTATATTATCTTATTGAGTCGTCGTTGCACAGAAACTGCCGTTCACAAGTGACATCAGTTTCTTGAAGAGTTTTGTATAAAATATATTTTAGCCGACTTAAAAAAAAGCAGGAGGTATTCAAAGTGACTATATGTTATTTGTATGTTTGTTACGCGATATCTTCGTCTATAGTGGTCTGATGAAAATATTTTTTTTTTTATATTCTATACCTAATTGGTGGTTCCATTTCAATATTAAAAAACAATCTTGCAGTTTTATGCTTGGGTTGGGATTTAATTTTATTAAGTATACGATCCTAAGCAAATGAAAGCACCCAGCCATTTTTTTATTAAAATTAGGATTTTTTATTTAAAATTTCAATAGCCTCGCGAATCATTCTTGGAAGGAATCGGTGTACTTTGAGAGGATTTTTGGTCTATCAAATCTGATGTAGTGGCGGGTTAGTAAAACGCGATAAAATCTATAAAACTAGTTTCATTTAATAAAGCTAGAATATTATATTCATATACAATTTCGATAACACAAGCAAACATCAGTATTCGAAGTAAAATTCTAACAGTTCGTGCAATCACTAGTAAGAGTTTATAAATGTAAATAAATGTACATTGAGAGTGAATTCAGAAACCTTTTTATCTGTTCTCGGGTCGAGGGATGTGACGAGAATAATAATAACCTGAAAAAGAAGTTTCTACTCAATAAAATAATTGCTCAGTACACTAACTACATAAAATCATATCTATGTAATAGCTGGTCTGACAAACGTTGTTCTGCCCTTTCTAATAGATGGCGCGATAAGTTTTACCCCGGTTTTTTTACAGTGTAATTATAGATTTTTTTTAAATTCAATATAGATTATAAATAATACTTATTGAAAGTCACTCTTATATTTAATTTACCACTGGTTCGGAAAATATCTTTGTCCTGAGAAGAACCAGCAAGAAACTCTGCGGGACTTTTTATAAAATGTATTAATAAATCTATCACAGCGCCTTCCGTTTGGTCCAGATTATTGATTTTATTTTTTAGCATTAAATCAATATATTATATTGTAAATGTAAATAATTTTAGTCAGTAAACATAGAATAGCTATGAACCATCGTCTCGTAACAAATAATATAATGTGTGAATATGACTTACATAGGTCAAGTCGTTCAAAAGTTAAACGATCACTAACAGATTTAGCAACGGTTATAATATATTATATAAAAATGGATATTCTTGGCAGTATACCGCAGAGAGTGGGACTGTATGATAATTTAAGTTTTTAGTTATATATATTTTTTTATTAGGGTAATATATATAGGCAAATGTGTATATTGACCGTCTTGTTGGTATAGTAGTCGTAAACGCGACTGCACTCCTTTATCACTACATAGTATACTATATAGTGACCACACGATATTACCAGAAACCCTTTTTACTGGAAACGAGGCATTCCAACTTAGTCTTCAGGAATGGCAATGCATCTGCATTTTGATACTTAATCGAGAATAGATGTATATGTCTGTGGGCTTCCTACTGCGCTTCCTCTCGAACGTGCCGTGTGGTCGCTCAAGTGTGCATTAACTCTTTGTTAGTTGTAAATATTATGAGCGAGTTTTGATTAAGACTAAAATCCTTTCTTTTTAAAGTAAGTGTACAGTTTGAGTCGTGGTAGCTCAGGGGCAGCAGCCTGCAGGCCTCCTCCGTTTTTAAGAATGTTGAGAAGCAATTTTCCCATCGCGATACTCCCACGTCCTTGTAATATTAAATCAATTTGTATCTACTTTACACGTCCTCAAAATATTCCTCAGACAAGAAGGTTTCCGTACGATATTTTCTTTCACTGCCCCGAGCATATTTTCTCCTGTAACTTGGGAGCAGTTTAAATACATAAACTTCACAAGGACAAACATCCAAACCAGAAACAATTATTTGTAAGCCATCAAACAATTATTTTGTGCGGGATTCGAACCCGAATCGAATATTTATGACATGAACGAAAAATGGGCAAACAGCATTCAATTTGCTTTTAAAACGATCGACGTGTTTTTAAAAAACTCACAACATTGTTGTTGCACAAAAGGCAAAATACGTTAATAATTCAAATAGGCTTGCCATCCGCATTGTTACATTCGCGCAACGCTGTTACAATAAACTACGAAGCTTTTCTCTGCAGGCGTGTAAAGTAGGTTTGTAAATGTAGGTTGTGGTTTTAATGTATCCCTTTACAAAATTCTTTTATATAAATGATTTCTCCAATATAATATAGCAAATTACGATTTGTTCGAACACTAATTTCACCCATGCGCTGCTGAAACGTTTTTTGGCCGTGGAAGGAATAGGGGAGATATCCCACCTTGCAAGGTGTTCAGTTCCGGGAGCAGTCAACGCTCTGTAGTACAGAGCTGTTCTATATATAGCGCAGTACTTCAGAACCTTGATAGCGTGATTCACACTTCGGTGCGTTTCGCTTGTGGCGCGACGACAGCGCCGCCACTGTTTTATAGTGAGTTTTTGCCATAATCGCCACGCTTGGCAGGTGGCTTAGCGATTGCACCTATCACAGGACCTTAGCAGCTTCTATACCATGTTCAAAAATGTAAAAATGTAAGAGAATAGAAATGAACTTTTACCAAATTGGGGCTGTAAGTTAAATCCTTTAAAGAAAACAAAACAAAACGTACTACAACATTATTTCCGAGAACACTGTGTGCAGCCAACTGTCCATTATGCGGCCATTGTCACTGCACTCCCACCAGGATTTGCTGCTTTTGTCAGTTTAAGAGAATCTCCGTTGAAAATATTTATTTTAACCAACAAATTTTTCATAGTTAGTCGTTATTATTTTAGACTAGAGACCCGACCTGGTTTCGCCTGGGTTGAGTTAATAAATGTGGTGTTATTTAAATTTAAAATAATTATCAAAGATTTACTTTATAAAGTTTCAAATTTCAAAAAACTAAGTTTCTCGGGTTCTTAGTTATTAATTACTCCTGGCATTGCTCTTTACCTGTTCGTGAAGTTTCAATACAGTGGTTCAGCTATTCCAAAGATTGGCAAGGCACACCTGGAGCTGACTCTGGGTGTTTCAGCAGATGATCCGTCAGTGGTGAGAAGTTGAGCAGGCGGGCTCCCACCGGTGATTCACAACCCGAAAATGCTACAGCCGACAACGATGGACTCAACAGAAACACAGACAGTAGAAGCAATAGCCCATATGAACCTTTTAGCCTGAGTACCGTATCATACAATCCCTCGGTACAGTCATCACTACCCCCTCGGGTAATAGGGATTTATCAACGCCAGCCCTGGATATTGCGCGCGAGGCAAATGCCTTTTTACCTGCGTCCACCAAGGCTGGTAAAACTAGGGTGCGAATGAAATGGAGCAACGAAGTTAACCTATTTATCATGCGCACCTACTACTACGTAACAAAACTAGAGACCGATCTAACCATATATAGGAAAAAACTGCACGAATTTTTCCTACTCAATTATCTTGCTGTGAATGTGTCACAAAAAAGAATTTCTGACCAGAAAAGAGTAATAGAAAGGAATAAGCTTTTATCTGAAGACGTCCTTGACCGACTAAAAGAACAAGTACGAAAACAACTACAAGAGGAAGAAGAAGTTTAAAAAACCAACGAAGGACAAGCCACAGTTGAAACGACACGTTTGTCTATCTAATCAATGTTACCCTCACAAACACAGCCATTCACCTCAACTAACAAACATACACAGATCACACATACATCGATACAAACAGAATCAATAACCCTATTAATAGAAAACGACGTTGAGACATTCGTGAACACCCATAATACCGCCGAAACACATGTTCAACAAATAAAAGACAAATTCAGAACAACTTTAACACTGCTCAGGAATGGACCCAACAGCTAGCCCGAAATTACCCAAACTGAAATATTGCCCTAAAATTAATGAACTTATATACCTATGCAATCACTATATTCTTGAAGAATACATCTCAATAGACACACAACTAATAGATATACACATCTTAGCATATTGCACTGCGATTGTCATCTCGGAGGAATTGAAATACAAAATCACGGAAAACACAGGACGTAAGGAAGAAAATCGACCACCATGGCAACAAAGATTAGAAAAAGATATTAAAAAATTGAGAGCAGATATAGGAAAACTTACTCAGTACATCAACAGCAATAGATCTAAGAAAGTAGTTAACAGAGTTGAAATTACGTTTAGAAACACGAAAATACTAACAGGAAAGCTGAAGAGTTCTTGGACACACTAAATAAAAAATTTGCATTCAAAGACCACAGACTCAAACGATACAAAAAAGCACAACAAAGGAAGAACGATAATATCACATTTTCCACTAATGGAAAACTATTCTATAGAAACTTAGGGAACCCACTAACTGACACAGAAATCAGGAATGTAGAAACTCCAACAGCAGAACAGTAAGATGAATTTTGGTCTGGTATATGGGAACAACAGGTACCACATATTGATAATGCCATCTGGATAACTGAAGAAGAACAGAGATGGAGTACAATAGAAGAAATGGAGTTTACTGAGATAACAGAAGATGAGACCCGAAATAATACAGCAATAACTGGAAATCTCCGGGTATTGATAAAGTGCATAACTACTGGTTTAAAAAATTACATGCCTACATAAGACTATAGCCAAAAACTTATCAGACTTCATTTTTCCGAAACAGAATATCCCCGAATTCATTGCTACAGGTATAACATACATTCTATCAAAGGGTAATTATTCCACACAACCGGCCTCTACAAAATTTTGACAGCAGCAATAGCGAGATAAATTTACCTACATATAGAACGACACAACATACTTGCTGAAGAGCAGAAAGGGTGCAGGCGGAGCCACATTGGATGTAAGGAACAACTCATTATAGACTCAACCATCCTAAAACACGCTACTGCAAGAAACAGAAATTTACAATGTATACATACATAGATTATAAAAAAGCATTGACAGCATCCCACATTATTGGCTGATACAAATAATCGAAATATACTAGATTAACCCTGAAATAATAACCTTTTTACGTAATATTATGACACACTGGAAAACTATACTGCAACTAAGCACCCGAATAACTGGATCACAACAAGACAAATAGTCATCAAGAAAGGTATCTATCAAGGTGACTCCTTGAGTCCCCTGTTGTTCTGCCTCGCAATGAATCCACTATCTTACCAGCTACATGGTAAACGAGCTGGATACCTTCTTAAACACAATAGCGATGAATCAATAATTTCACATATTATATATATGGATGACATTAAACTATATGCAAGGACAGAAAAAGAAATGAAAACTCTAATAAAAATCACCACAGAATTTAGCAAGGACATAAATATGCAATTTGGACTGGATAAATGTTAAACCATTCATTTAATAAAGGGCAAGATCCAGCACGGTGACTATGCAATAACAGCAATGGAGCCAACCGATTTATACAAATACTTGGGATTCTAACAACTGAAAGGGCTAGACCATACATCTATAAAGAATACAACAACCCTAGAATATAAAAAGAGAATTAACGCCATATGTAACCCAGCTCTCAGCAAAACCTTTAATAAAAGCTCTTAACACTTATGCGATCCCTATTCTAACATTTGGAATCATAAAATGGAGCCAAGCGGATATAGAATACATAGAATGAATGACACGTACCACTCTGACAAAACACAACAACCTACACCCAAATTCTGCAATAGAACGGCTCACAATCAAGAGACAAGATGAAGGTAGAGGTTTAATAAATATCCATCACCTATGGCAGAAGCCATACCAAATCGCAAACGAGTGAAATACACAAAGCTATAACTCACAACGACAAAAACTACACACCACTAAACCTTGATGAACAAACAGGTCTAGAAAATCCAAACAATAGAGATCCGAATAAAAAGAAAATAGAAAACTAGAAGAAAAAAGTACTATACGGACGACACCCACACGGCATAAGCCAATCCCACATAGACACAAAAGCGTCAAACATGTGGCTTGAAAAGTAGCCTGTTCCCAGAAACAGATGGATTTTTAATAGCAATACAGGTCCAGGTAATTAACACAAAAACTATAGAAAACACATTGTCAAAGATCCCACAGTCACAAACAATAAATTCCGCAAGTGCAACAGCCAACCGGAAACAATACAACACATAACCGGAGCATTCACAAGCCTCACACAGACAGATTACACTCACAGACATAATCAGCTCGCAAACATCATACATCAAAAATTGGAACTCAAAAATAAACTTATTCAAAACACAAACACCCCGCATATACTACAAATACATACCACAAACAGTTCTAGAAAATGAGAAAATGCCTCACATAAACTTTACTACGACCGAGTTATACTTACTGACAAAACCATTCATTACAATAGACCAGACATTACAAGATAAAAATAACAAAACCACGTAATAAATAGATATTGCAGTACCCAATACACATAACATTTGAAAAACAATAGCTGAGAAAATTTGTAAATATTATGCTGAGTTAAAGGAAAAATTGGAAGAATATGGAAGCAAGAAAAAGTATATATAGTCCACATAGTCATCTCAACCACTGGAGTTGTCCCAAATAATATGTTCAATAACCTAAAACTTATAGAATTAACAGAAAACACATATATAGCCCTACAAAAAGCAGCGATTTTAAATACTTGCAGGATAGTGAGAAAGTTCCTGCAGTTGGAGGAAAATGAAATAATTTAAAGTCCCACAATCCCTACATCTAAAACAAACACACACCACACACTGTAATTTACTTGGCTAAAAGCCTGTAAATACAATTATTACCAACTTTTTCAAAAAGGTTGAGCAAATTTAAACTTTTCCGATAATAATAATAATAAGTAATATTTTATTCGCATAAAACATGGTATTTAGAAGATCTCACATGACGTTACAGATCAGCATGTTTTGCTACGGTTATACATAGCATGCAAAATTTTTTTTTATACATTAATACTTATGGCTACAAAAATCCCTTATGCTATAGAAATTACTTTCATTCAACCATTGAAACAGTTTTAATATAAATAATCTGATATTTATTAGTTTTAAGTTATTAGGTATTTTATTATATAAGCTTTCACACATAAATAAACTACTCTTGTTATATTTTCTTACTCTGGGATTGTCGTTTAGTACAAGCCTATATGGATCCCGGCGACTACGGGGATTTATATCATCTACCGTTGTAAACAATGTTTTGTGCTTCTGTACAAACATGCATATTTCATAAATGTAAAGTAATGGTAGTGGTAACAAGCATAGTTTTTAAAACATCGGTTTACACGATTCATTCGGCCTTAGCCCACATATTGCTCTAATGTTTTTTTTTTTTTGCGCGATGAATGCTTTATTTTGTTCAGTTTGAAACCATAGCGCAGTAATGATTCTACGTATGCATGATAGCACATGACAGCGGTTTTTATGTTTGTTATGTTTTTGATTTGTTTAAGAGAATACACGAATTTTTTTTTTTATTTTTTTTTTTTTTTTTATAGTATAGGGTGACAAACGAGCACACAGTCCACCTGATGGTAAGTGGTTGCTGTGACCCATAGACATCTACATCTATCTTCAATAAAGAATCAAAATGCAGATGCGTTGTCACCCGTGAGGACTAAGATGGAATGCCTCTTTTCCAGTAAAAAGGGTCTCCGGTTCTCTACACTCACCATACGAAACACAGCAGTGTTAAGCTGCTATTTTACGCTGGTATTCTGTGAGAGCGTGGTCCTTCCCCGGTCGAGCCGACCCATTCGTACTACAACTATATTACTAATATAGCTGCAGCATGGCTCTACCACGTAAAAATATTTTATATATTATTTTGATAGAAACATCGTTTACATGTAGTTTCCAATTCATATCATCATCTATAATTAAACCTAAAAATTTTGTATGTCTAGCTGGTTTTATTTTTGGTATGTTAAGTTTAAGATTATATTTATTATTAGTGCATTTATTAAACTGTATATATAAAGTTTTCTCTAAATTCATTTTTAAATTATGTATGTCAACCCATTTAATTAAATTATCTGTTGTATTATTTATGTCAGCCTCATGGTCACTGATGTTATAATTTTTATTAGAAGTTAATTGAGATGTCATCAGCAATTAGTATACACTTATGGTTCGTCATATTGACAATGTCATTTATGTATAACAGAAATAGGATTGAACCGAGAACACTTCCCTGTGGAACGCCATATTTATTGTATCGGTATTCGGACATGTGCGGTATAATGTCCCCATTTATGTCTGCTTCAGTAATAATGACACATTGTTGCCTATTAGATATATAATATATATGTTGATATCCACTGAAGTGTAGGTCGCCTAATACCAATCTTTTCTAATTTCTGTAATAGTAGGTCATGTGAAATTAGTTCAAAGGCTTTTGATATGTCAAAAATAATCCCGTTGTAAAATTACTTATTTTGATGTTTGATAGTATTACTTATATGAGTGAGAAAATCGCCAAAGATGTAGATTTATCTTTATGAAAGCCGTACTGTTCGTTTGATATAATGTGATATTTGTTACAAAATTCAATTAGTCTTATACATGCATTTTTCATATATTTTTGATATAACGGGTAGTAAGGTTATTGGTCGATAATTATAAATATCATATTTCTTTGCTTTTTTAAACAGTGGCTTGACTATTGATAGATTTAATGCATCTGGATAGATTCCAGACGAAAATGAAAAATTTATTAAATATGTCAAGATTTCAATAAACTCATTAATACAAGTTTTTATTATTTTTGTCTTTATGTCATCGCAACCTTCAGAGCTAGTATTTTGAAAGCAATATTTCACTTCTAACCTCATTTTCTGACATAGGTCTAAGAAACATTGAGCTCACATTCGCGTTGTTTATAATTAGATTTTTCGCTGTAGTGCGTTGTTGATTTATGTGTCAAATTGATAAAATGATTATTAAACGCAGAAGCTATGTCTATGGGGTTCGTAAGAACGGTATTATTAACTATATTTTTTTCTATATTTTTCTTGTCATATGGGTAAGAAATTTCTTTTTTAATAACGGTCTATGATCCTTTACATTTGTTATCATTTTTATTTATAAAATTAATGTTAGCATTTTTTTTAAATTAATTACGAATTTTTTAAGAGTTTAGAATATGACAAGTAATTTATTTTGTTAACATTACTTTTATTTTTATAACATTTATATCTTAAATTACGTTTTGTTTTGCAGCTTACTTTGAGGTCTTTGCTTATCTAATTTTGTTTTTTATTTTGTAAGTTTATTTTAATTCGTTCTGTTTCGGAAAACAAAGATAGTAGAAAAGGCAAAATAACTCATGAAATTTGCTGAATGCTGTGTTCATCCTTTTCCATGTAGGTTTCTGACCATGACAAGTTATATGTTATATGTCTTAATAACATGCAAATAACCCTTCTAGCTCGATAAAGGCAGTTATTTTGAAAATACAGACAGACACTTCAATTTTATTTATATGTATACATTAAATTTGATTATTTTAAGCAAAACATTATCCATGGTTTAAAGCTATGTATTTTACTTTATGCTCACGCGGTTTAAGCCATCGCGCCGCGAATATCTTACGAGTATAATGCACCTTTTTTAAATTAAACTCAGTGAGCAACAAACTTTGACAGTAACAACAACAGGTGTGTTCCCTTCATGACTAATACATGAGGGGCGTATTACATACTATCATCTTGAATTATCTTAAAACTACAACTTTTAAAATAAAAAATAAATAAAGATTACTAAATTGACTATCAAAGAAGCTGTACTAGTCGCAAAGTGTGCCACGTTTATATACAACCATCAGAATAAAAAAGGGTCTTATCATTTAGACGACTTGAAAAAAAAAAGGAAGAAGTTCTCAATTTAGTGCGTTTTTTGTATGTATGTTACCCTTAAGGGTGGCCGAATAGTATTAGGTTTTCTCCGAAATAATGACGGATCCGTGGCGCAGTGGCTGAGAAAAGAGTTGCAGCGTTGGGTGCCTTGGGTTCGAATCCCGCACGGAACAAGGATTTGTATGGACTACAAATAATTGTTCCGGGTCTGGATGTTTGTCCTTGTGCAATTTATGTTTGTAGACTGCCTCCAATATACAGGAGAAAAACCTAGTGTGGGGATAACTTTTTAAAACAGAAAAATAAAAAGAAAATGAAAAAGAAAAAGAAAGAAAGAATAATGACGGGTGAAGTCAAAGAACAACTGCTACAAATTCATCTTAGTCATAGTCATATTGACAAAAGCACCATGTATTTAAATATTTATTAATCTAAAAACGTGTATAATATTATAATAAATAATAATAATATTATTAATTAATTCATTAATATTAGGTCGGGGAAAAAGTTTCATCGTAATTTGTTTGTATAAAATTTAAGAAAAATCTCTTTGATTGAACTGTTTCTATCTGGCTAATTTTAATATCAATAATATAGGACATTAATAAAAAGAAAAAACACTTTCCCGCCATTTTTCAATTGTTTTTCTGTCCGCCAAAATGAGTGAATCTAACGAAGAAATTCGATACATTCTGGAGTTTTATTACAAAAAAGGGAAAAATGCGACTCAAGCCGCGAAAAAAAATTTTGACATTTATGGACCCACTGCAGTGTCAGCAAGAGTAGCACAAAGTTGGTTCAAGCATTTTCAGTCCGGGAATTTTGATGTCACAGATGCAGCTCGCTCTGGTCGCGCTCATACGAATAAAGTCGATGCCATTTTTGAAAAAGTGAAACAAGATCGGCATGTTAGTAGTTACGACATAGCCTAGGAATTGATGATTGATCACAAAACAGTTTTTACCTATTTGAAAAAGTCTGGCTATACAAAAAAGCTCGATATTTGGGTACCACACGAGCTCACTGAAAGAAACCTAATGAATTGTATACTCATTTGCGATCCTCTATTGAAACGTAATGAAACCGAACCATGTTTGAAAAGATTGATCACTGGTGATGAAAAGTGGATCACTTGAGATAAGAAAGTGCGTTAAAGATCATGGTCAAAGGGTAATCAATCTCCACAGACTGTAGCGAAATCCGGATTAACACGCAATAAGGTGATGCTGTGTGTATGGTGGGATTGGAAGGGTATTTTTAATTATGAGCTTTTACCGCCGGGAAAAACCATCGATTCGAATCTCTACTGCCAACTACTAATAAGACTCAAGTCAGAAATTGAGAAAAAATGGCCGAAATTGAGCAACAGAAAAGGAGTGGTCTTTCGTCATGATAAACCTGACGGCTCCGTGGCGCAGTGGCTTAGCAATGAGTTGCTGCGCTAAGGGCCGCGGATTCGAATCCCGCAAGGGACAAGTATTTGTATGGTCTACAAATAATTGTTTTGGGTCTGGATGTTTGTCCTTGTGAAATTTATGTATGTAAACTGCCCCGATAATTTAATATGCGAAAATCAACATACCGATGGCATTCTTTGATAATTATTATTTTAAAAACGAAAAGAGATAGAACGCATGTTATTTTGGTGAACTTGTACAGTAAGCTACGTAGTTTAATAAAACATGCTAAAAAGGTTTTCTCAACGTACTAGTTTTGAAGTTACAGACCAAAAATTAAAAAGAAAAGTATTTTTTTAACAAAAAAAAATATCTTATTATTTTTTTGACAAATTTCCTGCTTGATATCGTAGGTTTTTTTTTAATTTTTATTACTAGTTAATCTTTCTAACTTTCAAATAAAACTATTTTGAAAAAAATACACCGTTTACTTAAAGAGAAAATAATTTAAAACCGAAGGATGGGAATTTTACCAAAAAAAAAATTAAAATGCTTTTATTTTTTAAATAGTTTACATAAAAAAATTTTTTTTCGATTTTTTACCGATAATTTTTTATCTAGTATCCGCACATTTCGTTTGATCAAGTGTAAAATTAACACACTGTATTTTAATTAAATGTAATTAAACTTGGAAAAAAAGGTAGATTTTGAATATAAAATACGAAGAAACTTTTTCCCCGACCTATTATAATAATGTGTCAATTAAAGTAAATACTAACCATATGCAATGCTATCAACGAAACTTAAAATACCGTGCTCGTTAGTCATCACATAAAGTCTTTTCAAAAGGAATTCATTCAAGACGTAGTATACCAATTTGCGATAACATCAACGGATTCAATATATTTAGCAGACGTACGTTCTGAGGAAAGTATCCATTTTAACACGTGACAACAATTTGTCCGCTAGTCAAGTAACATGCTACTTTGTATGCGGAGGAATGTGGGTGTTTGAAAGGGTGGGTTTGTTTGTATCTTTGAATAAAATTTGATTAATTATATTTTTTTATAGAAGAGAGGGCAAACGACCATGCATCTCACCTGATGGTAAGTGTCGACAGCCGCCCACGAACAACTGCAACACCAGGGGAATCGCAGGTGCGTTGCCGGCTTTTAAAAAAAGAGGAGGCTCTTTTCTTGAAGGTCCCAAAGTCGTATCGGTCCGGAAAAATTGCTGGTGGTAGTCGATTCCACAAGGAAGTTGTGCGAGGAAAAAAAATCTTGTGAATCGCACAGTGGTGGATTTCATGTGATAGCGCTAGAAACAAACCTGTTATAAACACTATGTTCAATGAAACTAGTTTTTTTACGAATTCCATATCGTCCCATGGGTGTCGTAGGAGGCGACAGAGGGAAACTGAAACATGAGATGGGCAGTAGCATCTTGCTGATATAAACTCAAACTTATGAAAATAAAAATGAGGAAATCTTTTTATTTGTGGTAGAGCCCCGCTACAGCTATTTTATGGTTTTAGGATGAATGAGTCGGCTCGACCAAAGAAGTACCACGCTCTCACAGAATACCAGCGTGAAATAGCAGCTTAATGCTGCTGTGTTTCGTATGGTGAGTGCAGAGAACCGGAGAACCTTTTTACTGGAAACGAGGCATTCCATCTTAGTCCTCAGAGATGTAGATGTCTATGGGCTGCAGCATCCACTTGTCATCAGGTTAAACGTGTGCTCGTTTGTAAACCTTAATCTACAAAAATAAGTCTTTGGGGGAGGCTTATGTTCAGCAGTGGGCTATATAGTCTATAATGGATGGATGGATACTCCCGATGTTTTGAGTACATTGCGGCACCAATGGTCACGGGGGGACTGAGGTGTACGTCACAATGTCATAGTTAACTATGGTTACCTTCAGTTTGAAATTATTTATTTTTGGTCCAATCTACGCGGAAAGTCTTTGTGTTTTATCAAATTTGTAGTGTTTGCGTAAATATAAAAAGTCGTTACACACAATGTCTATGTGTAGTTTTTATATTGTAGTAAGAGGTCTGATTTTTACACTATCAAGGTAATGGACGTAAAAAAAGACGTTTGGAATTTTTGAAGACGTTTTAAAATTTACTTTGATCGTCACGCTTGGCAGGTGGATTGAAAGAATTCTTTGATTTGAAGAATTGAATTGAATTATTTGTCACACCCAACACAGAGATAGGCGGTTGTAAGAGCAGACGGATAGTGCATGATGCTGATAACGAATGAATGATTATTAGGAATTGCAACCTGGAAAACCAAATCAGGTAATCTGGCGGAATTAAACGTGTGTCGATCACTGGAACCGTCAAATTAACAAATACACACACACAGTATCGTTTCTTGAAATTATACTCGCGTTATTTTACTTAAAGTAATAATTTTAAATAAGTATATTAAAAATAAGAAGAAGAGTGTGTGATTATAGTGTGTGATTATATCATTGATTAAACAGATTAATAATTATTTATAATGTTTGTAATAATTTCAAGAATAACTGCTGGTACCTAAATTACCGTATTCCTGTGAGATCACAGCGTGGAAACTAAAACAAATATCCCCCCTATGTGGCAATCTTTGGGAGAGGTCTAAGTTCAGTTGTGGATTTTTAACAACATGTAATGAATAAAAGAAGGAATAATGTTCTATTGAGATGATAATTACGAGTAATTTCCTTAATGTAGGTATATTAGGTTTTCCTCGCAAATAATGGCGGATGAAGTCAAAGAACAACTGCTACAAATTCGTCACACCTGGCGTCCATTTGTCTCCGTTCTCCCCGGAGACTTCGTTGAGAAATTTAAGTCATTAGTCTAATGCAGTAGAGCTTATCACGTTTACATTTTGATTTAAATGGTTGTGCAAAATTAGAACCATATGACCGATTTATAATATTTGTAAAGTGATACCTAATGTGCCTATGACGAAATCCATAAACCGATACGAATTAACGAACTAAATGAATATTTTTTCTATTAATGTTGTGTACAGTAAAGTTGTTAATTTACATTATATATTTTTGTAACTGGCAGCAATTTAAATAACCTTCCCTAAGGCTTCGCCTCTTTTTATAATGAAACGCGAGCAATGGTATTCAGTGCCCGTATTTTTTCAATAAGAAAAGAGCAAAGTTGGAGAGATGGATAAACTATGTTTTAATTAACTCTTCAAAAGCTATAAAAACACCCACGAATATAAAGTTTACATTTATATAGTACTCCAAGAAATAATTTTGTTTTTGTCTAGTCTTTTTGAGCAATTAAGCTGCGAGATTTGGGAATAAACCATCTTAATTTCTTGTTTTAACGCAATTTAAATATAGTTATTAAAAGTGATCATGATATTTATTGAAACAGTAGTTGTAAATATAGGTAATTTAAAAAAAAAATATCAAATAGATTAATACAAAGCAATCCGAAATATTTTTAATAATTAACGTATAAATTTTGGTGAAATTTTAATTTATTAATTTTTTACATGCCTATCAAAATCCACTGTTAAAGAAAGGCCTCTCCATAGATCACCTCATAAGTGGAATATTTACCATAGTTGTCACACTTGCCAGGCGGGCTTGCAGCCGCAGGTTTTTATTTTATAGAAGTTATTGGGAAGACGCTGCTGTCCATCTCTTGGTTTGTTTCCCTTTGTCGCCTCTTACGACACCTACGGAATGTTTTTTTCAGAATAAGGGTGACAAACGAGCACACAGTTCATCTGAAGGTAAGTGGATGCTGTGGCCCAACGACTACATCTCTCCTCGATTGAGAATCAAAATGCAGATGCGTCGTCATCACTGAGGGATCAAGATGGAATACCTCGTTTCTACGCTTCTCTACACTCATCATACGAAACACAACAGCATTGAGCTACTATTTTACACCGGTATTCTGTGAGAGCGTGGTCCGTTACTCTCATTTGAGTTACAACTATAATATATCTGCAGCGTGGTTCTACCACGTACGTTATAATAATTAAAGTGGGAAAGTAAACTAAACTCCTTTAGGAGTTAAATAATTAAAGTGGGAAAGTAAACTAAACTCCTTAAGGAGTTTAGTTTACTTTCCCACTTTAATTATTATAACGTATTTCCCACTTTAATTATGAGAAGAGAGAGAAACTAAGAAAGGTTCTTCGGTTCTCTACACGCACCCCACGAAATACACCATTCTTCTGCTAAAAAAGCTGAAGGTACTCCGGGTTAACTCGGACTTCGGGACGTCTATTACCTCAGTCCCCGTAACCATGGGTGCTCTAAAGCACCCGAAACGTCGGGAATTAATACATATAATTTAATTAAACGCGATAGAATCCGTAAAAGTAGTTTTATTCAATGTGTAGTGTTCGCGTAAATATAAGAAATCATTATGTCATAATAAATTTTTAACAATAATAAATAATCCCCATCCCACCAGTCTAAAAACAATTCTACAATAATGTAAAGTTATAACTGTTCTGAGTTTAATAAACCAGTTTTTCTGAGTTTGTAAATTATATATTTCCAGTCAAGTTAAAACCCTAAATTGAACAGAAAAAAAATGTAAAACAAGCTTTGTAGCAATCCTTCAATTTTGTAACTTTATCATCATGACAATTTTTAATTTGTATTGAACAGAAATATGTAAAAATGTAAAATACAAACCAAAATTACAAATTGTAAATTGTAACTTTTATTATAGGGGGCCATGGGCGAGCCCTAAGTGAAAAATAATTCTCAATGAAAAGTAACACCCTGCCTACACCACTGCCTACACCATAGAGCAACACGGGCCATCTCCGCCGGTGGCTCATGTTGCTCTATGACCTACATCTTTCATATTGCGATGACATTTCTCATTACGTCAGTGAGAGTTGCCATTAGGGTTGACAAACACACAACCTAAAAAATAACGGTACGCATAACGTTACATAATGAAATTGTTAATGGCAAGTTTTGAATCCTTATTTACCACGTGCTTGGCGTTGAAGTAAAACATCATAAGGAAACCCGCTTGTCTGGAAAATAAAATGTTTCAAGAATATGAGAAGTCCGCCAATGCACTAGAGCAGCATGGCAGAATAACACTAGCACACATATCAGCTGTTCTCAACGATGAGAACAGCTGTTGGACAAATTTAGGCTGTTCCACTTTTGTCAACTTATATGCCTCGTACGTGTTAGAGCCATTCTGCAGCTATATTATGGTTGTAGCATGAATAGGTAGTCTCGATCGAGGTCGGACCACGCTCTCACAGAATACCAGCTAAAATAGCAGCTTAATGCTGCTGTGTTTCGTAATATGGTGAGTGTAGAGTAGAGCACTGGAGACCCTTTTAAAAAAACTTTACATCCACACTAGAATTCTCTCATGTATCGTGGGAGCAGTTTACATACATAAATTTCACAATGGCGAACATCCAGATCCGGAACAATTATTCGTAGGATACAAATACTTGACCTGTGCGGGATTCGAACCCGCGTCCCTCAGCGCTGCAACTCATTTCTAAGCCACTGCGCCGCAGAGCCGTCTACTTTTTGCCTTTTTATTGGAAACGAGGCAATCCATCTTAGTCCTCAGGGTTGACAACGCATCTGAAAAATTTTTCAATCTAAATTAAACTGGAAAGTTTTCAAAACAAAATATTAAAATTGAAAAAGAATCATTAATAGAATCAGGCGTTTCTTTGCGGAAATCCATTATATTAAAGTAAGGAAAAATTTAATTTGCCAATATCCGCTCAATAAAATAAAATGATGTGTCTTACCTAGTTTGAAGAGCACTTCCCGTCCTCCCTCAATTGCGTGCACTATCCCCGTCACCACTAATCTCAGCACCACTAATCCCACCACCAGTACGCTAGGAAAGACACACCACCGACGAAAATACGACACGTGTTTCGCCTCTACACGAGGCATCTTCAGGTGTAGTAGACTCTACGGTGGCTGAGCGGCGAGCCAAAAACAGCTGCTATTTATAAGACTCGCCGACGCAACCGTTCCCCACAGACAAGGTTGGCTACAACTTGAAGCGAGCTTCCATTAAAACATACTACAAGCCGCCGAAGAAGATAAGTAATTTTTTACCATCCAGCAAGTGTAATATTCCTCTACAAGATCCAGGTGTACAAGCTAGATTGTGAATGTGGTGTGGTCTCTCTATGTAAGGACAAACAAAAAGATCTATAAAAACCCGCGTGAAATAACATATAGCTGACGTGAAGCACCGACGCTCCGAGAAGTCTGCAGTCTGTGAACATGTTCAAGATCGTCCCCACCATTACATCAGATTTGATAAATCATAAATCCTCGCAAAAGAAAAGCGGTTCCTACCAAGGATGATACGCGAGGCTATTGAAGTTAAAAAACATACTTATTTCAATAGAGAAAATGGATGGGTACTGCCATCTGCTTGGGATCCTATAATTAACAAAATTAAATCCAAACCCAAGCAAACCACTGCAAGACTTCAAGATAATGTAAGCTCGTTCTGCGTAGATCAGACCAAAAATTATATTCAAAAACTGAAGCCGGGCTAACTATGACATTGGGACGTCAAACATCTCAGTCCCCCCCGTGACCATGGGTGCTGTAAAGCACCCGAAGCTTCGGAAATCAAAAATAAGTTAATTAAACGCGATAAATCCGTATAAATAGATTTATCTAATATTTATATGATAATGATAATTTAATAATTATATTTGATGTGATTTTATTTTGTGGTATTACTTTTAGCTTTAGATTTTCATCATTAACAATCACGCCAGAGGGATAGGCAGAGACTACGCATTCCATTCGGCACGATCGTGACACACCTCCCTTGCCTCCTTCATATCCATATACCTACGCATTAAGGGTGATCTTCAATATATCGCCAATTTGCTCGAAAAACTTTCTTCTAGGCCTCTCGACTTTGCCGTTCACTTCTTCTACAAAAATTTGCTTCGTCACTCTTTCCTCTACATGAACAAACCACGGAAGCATTCCTTTCTTAATCCTAGTCACAACATCATCTGGAATCTGGAATAATAATAATAATAATAATAATAAATGATTTATTTGTTAGAATATGGTACATTTAAGTTGTTACAAAATAATTCAGATCCTAAATATTCTGCCGTTTCCGGCGTACAAATATTTTCAGACAGATTATGTTAGAATATAATGAAAACCAAGACATTAATTATAATAGCATATAAATATACTTACAGCTATACTTATGGAAACTAAATAGCATCTATATAAAAACAAAAATGTCAATCGTTTAAATATTTTTTAGTTAAAACATGTCAATAAATTAGTCGAGATTAATTTCAATAATTACAATTCAAGTCAAATTTATCATTTAAGAAGTCATTTATCGAGTAATAACATTTATTTAAAAGAAATTGAAATAATTTACTTTTAAAGATTCCTATATTCATTTTTTTGAAACAAACAGGCAATTTGTTGTAAACATGTATTGCCATACAATATACATTTTTTGAGTATAGTTGTATTCTTTGCTTTGGTACAGACAACTTATGTATGTTTCTACTAGTCCTAATTATAACGTCGTTTTGTTTTTCAAATAAATTACTATTTTTGTGAACAAAGACACAGATTTCGTAAATGTATAATGCTGGAAGCGGCAATATTTTATGTTTGCGAAAAAGGGGCACAACTTTCTAATTGGTGCTCACATAAAGACCTTATACATTTTTCTGCCGCGAAAAGCTCTAATTAAATCGACAGAATTACCCCAAATTATTAAGCCGTAACGTAGGATCGAAGAAACATATCCATGATAGGCAGAAAGTACGGCCTAAATGTTAGCCACTCGTCTTAAACGATATAGAACAAAGACAAATTTATCTAACTTTCTACATAGGTTATCAATATGTCTTCCAATTACAGAACTTGTCTATTGTTATACCTAAGAAGTTGGTATGGTCAACTTCTTCGATGACGTTTTTCCCATATTCGATTTTAATTGGTGCTTGTTTACTATTATATGTCTGAAATCTTATCATTTTAGTTTTTCCGATGTTAAATTGCAAATTATTATGCCTTAACCAATCTATTATTTTTTCTAAAGTACTATATATTTCGTATTTGTAGTCAAAAGTTTTATTATTATTTTCAATATTAATGGTAATGTCATCAGCATACAGCACACATTTGTGTGTAGTTATATTGGAAAGATCGTTTATGTTATGTCCTAGTATACTTCCTTGCGGCACTCCGCATTTATTTTCGCGATATGGTGATCTATCATTTTTTTTACGATGTCCAGAGTAGCTTGATAGCACTGTTTTCGTTGACTTAAATAATCTTCTATTAATTTTAGTGCATTACCTCTTATACCATATCTGTTGAGTTTGTGTAACAATAATTCGTGGTTAACAAAGTCAAATGCCTTTGACATATCAATGAAAATGTATGTTATAGGTATTTTGTTGTTTAGGCTGGTTGTTATAAGTTTTACTAAATTGAAACATGCTAAAGTCGTTGACTTGTTTTTTGTAAACCCATATTGCTCTGGTTTTAATATTTCATGTTTTTTAAAGAAGGTATAGATTCTGGTATGTATGGCCTTTTCAAATACTTTAGACAAAACAGGTATAAGTGTTATGGGACGATAATTGTTAATATCACTTTTATCGCCTTTCTTGTATAGTGGTTTCACGATAGAAAATTTTAGTCTAGTTGGGAATATGCCTTGAACAAAAGATAAATTAATAATGTGGGTCAGTGGGAAAGATAAATATTTAGAGCATTGTTTTAAGATTTTAGTACTTATATCATCATAGCCTGTAGAATTTGTATTATTTAAGGAATTAATTATTTTTATAATGTCAGTGTTATTTATAGGAACTAGATAAATAGAATTGGGATAAAATGTCAATTTAGATGCATAGTCATTATTGGTTGTTATTGTATTTGATGTTTTAATGTTATTAGTTAAATTTATAAAGTAATTGTTAAACACGTCCGCTATTTTATCTGACTGATAATATGTATTGTCACTAGTAGTTATTGTAGTTATGTCATTAATAACTGCCACATCATTATTAACGTTTTTTATTATTCGCCAAGCTGCCTTACTTTTGTTGTTAGAATTGAGTAGGTAGCGTGTATTGTCAATTTTTTGGGCTTGCTGTATGCATTTCCTTAAAATGTTTGTATATTTGTAATATATTTTCATATTTCTTTTTTTGTTTGCTGTTGAAAGACGGTATTTCAAATATAATCGTCTTTTATTAATGCTACATTTTTTAATACCCCTTGTAATCCATTTGTTCTTAATAGGTTTATTTGTTATTTTTACAATTTTTTTAGGGAAACACAAATTATAAAATAAGGTTAGAGTATCATGAAAGTAGTTGAAAGCCAAGTTAGTATCCTCAGCCTCATATACATCAGCAAATGATAGGGCTGAAATATAGGACACAAATTTTTTCATGTTTTCATTACTAAGGTCTTTTTTTTCCTCAAACCAAAACGATTTCTTAATATGACTTATATTTATATTTGCCGGAAAAGTTATTGTTTGGCAAGTTTCATGATCAGATAGCGCTAAATAGTGAATATTTGGTTGTACATTAGGAAGATTACTGGCAATCAAATCAATACACGACATTTTTCTGGTTGGCTTACAAATGTGGTTATTTAAGTTATGATTGTATAAAATGGAATTAAGTTTTTTAGAATTAATATCATTTTTCAAAATATACAGATATTTTGAAAAATGATATTAATAAATGATATTAATTCCAATCTCCACAAACTATAATTCTTTTATTATTTTTCTTAGTAAGTTTATTTAAAACTTGATTAAAATTTTCAAAAAATAATTTTATATTACAATTTGGAATCCGATATATACATACAACGTAAATGCCAAGTGTAACTATCTCAATAGCACAAAATTCAAATGTATAAATTACCGGGTTGGGTAGGTTTTTTATGGGTTGATAATCTAATTCTTTCCTAACTAATATGCACGTGCCACCTCTACGCTGATTTGGCCTTGAAAAAGCCGTTGCTAATTTGTAATTTTTAAGCATTAAATTAGACTCTGTACCCTGTTTCATAAAAGTTTCACTAATGCATATTATATCGATACTAATATTTTTATTTTCAAACTCAAGAATTACAAGTTCAAGTAAATCTTTTTTATGTAAAACCCAGCAATGTTTTTGAGTAGGTAATTTTTTTCATTATCGAAAAAAGATTGAATCATTACCGTTATTCATTGGATTTTGTTTAGAGTCTACTTTACTTTTATCTATCTGTCTATAAAAATAATATGGGATAGTTCCTTTTATTTCACTTAGTTCTTTTATGTTCAGTTTATTTACTCCAGTATTACCAGGTGTTATGCCAGCACACTTTGATCTTAGTAATGATCGAACAAGTTTTTCGTAATTAAAATTATCAATTTCTATATTTAATTTAGAACACAAGAAATGTTTTGGTATCGAATGCGAGTTCCTATTTAAATTATTACTTATGTCAATAAAATAACAGTTTGAAAAATTCTGAACAAATAACTTAATTTCTCTATTCAACAACTTGACATTTAGAAAGTCATTATTAAATACGTTTAATACAAAAACTTTGTTCTTCTTCAACTTGCAAAGTGTAGAACAAAGTTCAGTCAGAAATACATACGGATTTTTGTCATTGCTTCCTATACCTAAAATTATAATGTCATCTGTATTCAAAGTCTCTAATATATTATCAATACTGTCAAATATTTGCGCGCAGGATGCATTTGGTTTACATATTCCGGAAACTGAGTAAACATTGTTCCATTTGTTTTTACATCTCTGCTTATACATTTCTTGAGCGAGTCCTCGTACTTGCTGATCTCCTAAGATTATGATTTTTGGTGTTGACGAAGTATTTTTAATTTTGTTTAATAATGTTTTTTCTTTTTCTTCATGTACATAGTTTGGAGGTTCTTTATCTCTGGTTACATTCTCAATCCTATGATCATTTGATATACCTGTATTACTAGGATTCATATATGATAGTTTTTTGCAAACAATTTCGGAAGCATGCAGGGTGATATCTAGGCGTCTTTGTTTGCAAATAAATTATTTTGCTTAGTGGGACAGGCGTTCGTTTTGCAATGGGTGTGTAATCTTGTCATCGCTAGTGAGTTTTTTAAACAGTTTATAGTTCTGTCTTTCTCTTGTAATTTTAATTCCATTAATTGAATCTGCGAATTTAATTCTGCAATTTCATTGTGCGCTGATTCTAGTTCTGTTCTTACTGAGGATAATTGCAGATTCAATTCATCGACAGACGATTTATTTATGGCGTGTATTAAATGTTCACTTTGACTAGTTATATCTAACAGAGTGGAATTTGTTAACGATTGACTTATTTGGAAGTTCTCAGGGTCGTCAGAGAAAGTTCTCTTTCGTCTTCTCATTGTAACGTTTTCCATAATTTTAGTCGATTTTATTGTATGTCAATTACCTAATAACTTTACAATGTACAAATACAAATAATACAAATGTCAAAAAAGAAAAAACAAACAAAAACAAATAAAAAATTAGATATATGACAAAATTAATGTTCAAAACGTACAAGCATAAAAAAAAGAATGAAATAAATTATTATAAAAAATATAAATAAAAAGATTAGTACAATATTAAAAAAAAAACTAAAACTAAATCTAATCAAAAAAAAAAGACAAGGTAGGTTTTGAACTCAGACTTCTTAATTCCATTCAGCATTTATATGTTTATACAATCCATTAAACCAATCTAGCACGTTTTCTTTCACTCAAAATAGCGTTCTCCTTATCAAGTCTTTCTTTACCGCACGTTGAAATAATGAGTGTATTTGAAATAAATTTATAAGCACCGTCTTTTTCAATTTTTCGTCAAGTTTATTGCAATTAACACAACACTAATTATACACAAAGTTTCCAATTTTAGATTTTGTTTTCATTCACAGCTTTAGAAAATGTTAATAAAGTTATTAACGTTCGGTAAGTTTGTAATTTATTTTTCTTTAAACTCTTGATAGTTGTTTATAACCGCGTAAGTTTGAGGATCATATTTGAAATATTACTTATTTATAATGCAAAATAACACTCTCACTTCTTTTCTGTTACATTTACGTCGCATTGAATGAGTTAATTTTTAAATTAATGATCTAGAAATATTTTTAAATGTAAAATATACGGAGCCGATACTGCAACCGCGAGCACGCGTCCAGTGTCCAGTGAATAGAATAGAATAGAATAGAATTCCATATGACATTATGCTATGGAAATAACTAAAATAAACTTATCTTGCTGTTTCAACACATGTAAGGCCTCTTATCTTTTTCATAGCATATGCAGCAGAACTAAGTTTGCTAGCTAGTTTAGATATATGAGGGCTCCATTTAAGCTTCGCGGCAACTGTAATTCAGAGAAAAACGGTTCATTCAACACTTGCTTAACATTAGGTGTGGTGAATTTAATACATTTCGTTTCATTACCGTTTAAAAGCAAATCATTGACGTTAAGCCAGTGTACTAATATTACGAGTAATATAGCATTATTCACTTCGTCATATTTTAATAATTGCCTTTTAAGTTGGAAAGGTCAAAAAATATACCCAAAGCATTCATTTCATTCTCCCATGCACAGAAGATATTTCTAATCAGCTCAACACCGGCGTCGGTTGTCGAGCGACCCCTTGAAGGACCAAACTGATTTTATGGAGTAATTTATGTACATTAAAAAAATCTTAACATTTGATCTAAAATGATTTTTCAACAATTTTACTGAACGTTGGCAATACATATGTTTAAAATTAGTGGGGTCCAATGTGCTAACATATTTAAATACTATTTACTATGTTTCATTAACACACAGGATTCGATACTAGTATTGAAAATAATAGCAAGTTGGAGTGCGATTGCATCTATTTTAGACGCAATAACTTTAACGGAAATCCCCCATAGATCTGCTGTTTTCGTAATATCAATCGTTTTGAAATATTTTACATCTCCTGATAATATTTTATGAAATGCAAATTCTTTTTTTAAAGACATTTACATTTTTTATGTAGTCAAGATCGGATTGTCGTTAAAATATTTTTCAAAAGCCGTTTCAACATCTTGATCTGATTTTATTAAATTATTATTAAAATTTAATTCAAAATTTGAGTTGTATTTTCATCTTGCCAGTTTTGCTATTGATTATACTTCAAGTAATTTTAAATTTATTAGAGGCATTCGTAACTTTGTTTCTTAACCCTACATAGCTAACGTTCCTGAACTACTATGATAAGCTATCCATTCGACTTTTTAAATATGGGATATAAATTAAAGATATTTATTATAAAAATGAATATTAATTTAACTGTTAAGTACTAAATCACAAATATTAACTGGCACATGTTTTTTTGAGTTCAGTAATGCACTTAATCTTACCATGACTACATTAGGAACTATTGTTTAGAAATTTCTTTTTTCTTTTTTGGTGTTATAAAGAAAGATCATTAAAATCAACGATGATTATCAAATGACTCAGACTTTTTGGCACAAGTTGGGCAAACGTCGTTCGTTGTATGTTCGCCTCAAATGTGAACTCGCTCTGTCATGCGCCTTTTCTCATAGGAATACAAACTGCAGCCTTTTTTTTCCTTGTTGAAGTATTTTCATCAGAGGACTTCCAAATGGCTCGGGTTTATTCTGCGTGATAAACTTAGAAATGAGGATATCTGCAGTAGAACCAGAGTAACCGACATAGTCCAACGGATCAGTAATCTGAAGTGGCAAAGCGCCAGCCACATAGCTCGGAGGATCGACAACCGATGAGGAAAAAAGGTGGCAGAAGAGTGGCAGCCTAGTGATAAGATAAGTGTAGAAGGTAAGACGTGCAGGAAGTCGATGAATGCAGGTGACTCAGGACCGTGCTTTGTGGCATTCCTTGGGGGAGGCCTATATTCAGCAGTGGACTTGTGAAGGACTGTAATGATGATGATGATGATGATGACTTCCAGAAAGTAACTTTCCACATCATATACAAATAAATCGTCCTTATTCTCACTATCAGAAAAAACATAATTTGTGGTAATATAATCTTCATCATCTAACAACGCACGAACTATATAGTCGTCTGTGATCGACCTTGCAGCCATTCTTCACAACCAAAGTTATAATAAAAAAACAGCAAAAAAATTAACCCAAAGTACCGGTGTAAAATTTACCTATAAGCTAACCATTCGTCATTTTGACGAGTATGCAGTAGGTATTTCAAAAACAAAATTACTTACCGGTTTAAAGTAATCACCACGCGACGCATTCTAGCGGTCATTTAGTTGGCGCGAAACCGTGAGTGTGTAGGTAAAACCATTAGAAAGGGAAAGGGAGATATTTATTAGATGCTCGTCATTTTAGGTATCTAGGGTTAAATGTAAAAACTTGGCTGTGGAACACAATCTTTTAAATAATTTGGAATATTTTTTAATATTCTCTGAATGAAACACTATGATTACAATATGATCTTTCACTGTAAAGGTCATATAACTTTTGTCTACTCCTATGGATTCCTACTATCGGGCAATAGGACTCATTAAACAATTTGCGACTGTTTGAAAAGAGTGCTTTAGAACTAAATATTTTATTAAATTCAAGACTTATAAGTTTAAATAATGGTCCATAATATAAATAGTTAGTATTATTTTTAAATGGAAGAAATAGCATCTTCTTCGCTATATTACTTCTAAATCTCTCTAAGCGATGTTCATTTATTGGAACAAGCACAACTTTCTTAACTTTTTGTTTTTGTGCATTTAAGGTAGTGAAAAACTTGCACACTACACTTTTCTCTTATCAAACAATTCCTCACCCTGTCATTCAAATTCAGCCCTAATATACTACTTAATTACCGCATTTCTGCAGCATTTATTCTACTCTCATGCTTTTTCTGCCACACCTAACTTTCACTATCATTATATTAAGGTACCATACATTAATATACAAAATCAAAATTTTACGCTTACTCTTTATTATTGTTTTTAAATAAAATATTTGCATTAATGTTAAAGTGTTTTACACACTTATAATTTAAGTGTTGTTCCTTAAACAAAATGTAGCTGAAATGTTTCATTTGTACTTAGTGGGTAAGATAAAATCTATATTTACTATAATAAAATTGTAATACTAATATTTCTGTACATTGAATATTTTTTTTAAATTTGAATTGGAGTACACTATGTTATCGATATAAATGGCGAAAGAATTTTTTTTGGAAACTTTTTCTGTCTGTATGTCTTTTTTCACAAGCATCATGCAAAAACCTGTAAACAGATTTGGATAGAACTTTTACTACATTGTTACGTAAAATTTGAGCCGTTAGAATAAATATATATCATCTCGCTATCTATCATAGGAGCTGAGCAGCAGATATTAGTTTTAAAATTTACACTGTCGTGAGATTGAAAAATTACATTATCCGATTTTGAGTTTTTATATTATTCCTATCCGTTACTATATAAATATCGTAGTCTTTTATTTAAGTTAATCAACTTATTACTTAAACTTTACCTAGATGGCGCTATAGGAAATTTAAGTAAAGGTATGGTTTTATTATACACGAGTTATGATATGAGACACATTGTTGGCGACGCGCTTAAAAGATTATTTAAATAATTTTCTATTTTGTAGAAACAAGCATATTTGCATTAGTAATCATTTATGATTAAAAGTAAATATATTCCAAATTAAAGAATAAAGGTCATAGCCCACTTACACGACTCTGCTCACACCCGGCAAAAAGAGTATAATTTAAATATGGGCTTTAAATATTGCTATTTAGATATATTTTACATTAGCGTCATAAATTAGCAGACAGCTCGCTGTCAGCGAGCTTACCGCCGTCAGACTGCTCGGTAGTTGACGCCTCGCTGGCCGCACGTCGTAGACGAGCGGCCGGTGCGGTGTCCGCGCGCTCACTGCAAGCAGTTTTTGCACCCAATTTCAGCATTTTATGCACCCAAAATCTTCGCCTGTTAGTTTTTGCGCTTCTCTCTTCATCCTCAAGTGCAATAGCAATAATTGCTAGTTCGTGCGTTGTGATCCGGACATAGTAAAAAATACGAGTTGCTTTCATGGAAACCGATCGCGAACTGTGGCTATCGCGAAAAGCGAGAGCGGTCGGCGGGTGGATAGCTGGCCGTCTGCTAGCTGTCGCCGCGTGGACTGCTGGGTGCCTGCTAGCTGTCACCGCGTGGACTGTGAGCAGTCGTCTTAGTTTAGGGCGGTGTTGGGTGGGAGCGGTGTTGGAGCAGAGTCGTTTAAGTGTGCTATGACCTTAATTGTTAAAAGTAAATAGATTCACTATAATGATAAGAACATTCGATTGTCATGCAAAAGTTCGGGGTTCGATTCCCCGGTCGAGAGTTAATTCCACAAAAGTTTGTTTATAGATTAACTTAGAGTCATGTGTTATATAGTAATACGAATAAAAGTTTTACATTAAATTAGACATTTGTTTTATTTAAAAATATGTCATGTTCTTGTGATAAGAGATAAGTTACATAATGGCTAGATAATCTTGTCATCAATAATCCCTGCGTTAAATGTATCGCTCCAGTCTAAAAGCAAAGCATCGTGTTGGAGCCTTTCGACATTTAGCCTAGCAAAATTACGCAGACGCACTATTACTGGCTTTACTTTGGGAGGTTTAATTTTATAGGAAATGAACAGCAAGTTATGTCGCGAGAAACCTGGAGCAGGGAGCTGTCCGTGGCAGGCAACGCGTTCTTCTGAGGAGACAAATATAAATCTAACAATTTATCATCAACAGTAAGATTGTGATGGGTGGTATCAAGTGGAAGTATTGAAAAATTTGCCGACTCAATAATTGAACGCAGTCCACGCGAACTAGGAGTATCACTGAGAAGATTCGTATTAAAGTCACCCATCAAAATGTGATGTTGATAATCAGAGCAAATTGAAAGAAGTGCCTCTTCAAATTCACATAAGTAACTAGAATTCGGTGGATAATAAATTGCACCAAGTACATCTTTATTTCCACTAACAACAATCTCTAAAAAAATATATTCAAGTAATCCAGTATATTGTGAAGGCGAGGCTGATAAAATTTTGTAAGGAATACCACTTCGCAGGTATACTGCCACACCACCTCCTCTTTTATTAATGCGATCGTTACGAAGTAAAACAAAACCTGGTATTCCGTAAGAAGTAGAAGGCAGAGTTGGGTTTAACCAGGTTTCTGAGATAAGTATCGCGTGAATGCTTAAAATGTTAAAAGTTTCTAAAAGTTCATTATAATGCTGCGGAATACTCTGGGCGTTGATGTGACAAACGTTGAAATTTTTATTATAATCATCGAATTTTTGGGATAGGAGAGATCGAAGTATAGGTAATTCCAAGTCAGAGTCAGAAAATGAATAAAAGGAATCAGAATTAGCAGAGGTGAATGAATCGTTATCGGAAACTGCCACGGCGCGGAAAATCAGTATATAATATTATATAAAAATAAATTAAGATATAAATAACTAATTTAAATAAATATATAACTTATTTGGCTATAAATAAATGTATAATTTATTTAAGTAAATAAAAATAAATATCTTTAATATATTATGTTTATGCTGTATTGTAATGCAAATTTTAATTACTACTACCAAACCTGCTGGTAAACTGTTTACAAAACGAGATTTAAAAAAAAAGAAAAAGAAAAATTAAAAAATAAATAAATGAGATAGATATTAAATCACTTTGGTCATAAAACTATCAGAAAACGTTAAATATGACGATATGTTATAAGCAAGGCCATGCGAATCTTTAATACGCTTTGCATGTACTCGAGGCCCACCTGGGGCGCTCACCCAGAAAACGTTAGTACAATTTATCATCAGGTGATTGTACCAACGATTACATATGCTGCGGGAATATGGGGACATATTGTACACAAAAAGTGCATCAGGAGGAGCCTCGAGAGCATGCAACGCGGGCTTGCCGTCAAGGCCATCCGAGGATTTCGCACTACATCAACGCCTGCCGCCATTGCACTCGCTCAGTTTATGCCTCTAGACCTTAAAATCAAAGAGGTCCATAACATTGAAAAGACTAGGCTGCTGGGATTGTCTGACTTAATTCCGCACGACATTTCCTAGGAGAAACCCACTCCTATACATGAGTTGCTTCATCCCGCTGACCGAATCACTATACACCCATATTACACACCCAATCAACAATGTACTGATGAAGAGACAGCATATTATATATTTTACACAGATGGTAGCAAACAGGAGGATGGAGCCGTGGGAGCCGCCTTTATATGCTACACTCAACACAACCCTCACTCCATTGTGACAACCAAAAAGTTTAAGCTTCACGACAGTTGCACAGTGTTCCAGGCGGAATTGTTCGCAATTCGGGAATCATGCAAATGGGCTATCTCACACAAATACACACGCGCAATTATATACACCGACTCACGCTCATCCATTCATGCAATTCAGAACAGGAATAATACACACCCCATAGTCACACACATACACAAATTCTTACATCAACACAAATCAATAGGCACCATACACATCAACTGGGTTAAGGGACACTCAGGTATATCGGGTAACGAAGCCGCCGATGAGGCCGCCAGTGCGGGCTCTAGACTTCACAAGTCGCCTGATTACTCTGAGTTCCCTATTACACACATCAAACACATAATTAGGAAAAACAATCGCTCCACCTGGCAAACTAGGTACCTCAGTGCATCACAGGGCAAACGCACAAGAAACCTTCTTCCCACGCTGAATGATATTGAAAGGCTGCGAACATTGACTCCAACTAACTTCTACCTTACACAATTTCTCACCGGACACGGTTATCATAAAACATATCTGCACCGTTTTAAAATCACTAAAAACGATAAATGTCCGTGCGACAACCTTACAGCTCAGACGTTGGAACATCTATTGGAGAATTGCCCCGCCTTCTGCCGATACATAATACATCATGAATTACTGTGCAATAACTTAAGAGTGTCGCCATACAAACTCACGGAACTGATGAGGAAAGAATCGGCTCTGGATTCCTTCATAAAACTAAATGAAAATATACTTAAGGATCTAAAGAACTTTAATAAGATTGTAAATAGCGGTATCAATGATTAAGTTAGTAAGTAGGTATAAAAAATAATTATAAATTAAAGAATATGTAAGGTTTAGAATGTCTTTCTGTTTTCTTTCTGTTCTCTTTCACTACTGCATTTTTTGTTATTTATCTGCTAGTTTTTATAGTTATATAGACTAAGAAGATGTAACATTTTACAAGGTCTTTTTGTTTTCGTTATTATTTTTTGTTTTATTATTCTTTTATAATTATAGATTAAGAATATGAAAGGTTTTACAATGTCTTTTTGTTATCTTTTATTACTGTATCTCTTGTTAATCACCTATGTAAAAAAATTATATTATTTCTATGTTAATTGTAGTACGCAGTTGCAACTGCTATTAGTTTTTATTTTTGTATATGTTTTACGTGCCACTAAATAATATGTTTTAATTAATTAGCTTAAAAGTTTATAGAATAGTTCAGCCCACTTTCACACACTTAGTATACAATTTCATTTTATATACTTAAACCTACGATAATCACTTTGCATTAATAATATTAGTAAACACTCGTTTATATTAGAGCATAACCAAGGCGCCGACTGAATTTGTTCAAACCATTACTTACAAAATGTTAAGCAAAATATAAAAAAATTATGTAATCACCATATTTTTTTTAAAACAACTTTTAAATATAATTAGAAGTAATAGAGAGTGGAAGACAATTACGTATCAAATAGCGTAAATTGTTTCTCCATGAAAATTGTGGGACCCATGTAAAATGTTTGTTAAAAATTGACAATTGACTCCCGCTGGGGGGGGGGGGGTGTACCCTCCAGCGGAAACCAAAAAAAATCTTTACAAATCTTACTTTTGTCATTAAACTTTATTTCGTTTTATTTATACCAGCAGCAACGGCCAGTCACGGATGGAGTTCCTTTAGGAACTTCACCGCACGTGGACCCCACGGTCCGATAGTCTCTATAGCAAAACAAATATGTAGTCATCTCTCAGAGACTCATATTTGCGCCACTTAGTTCAGCTGCCTCTGATGCCTCCCCGGCTCTAAACGAGGTACCCTTGAGATGAGAGGCCGCCAAAGTGTCTACGCAAGTAGCATCTCACACACATGAAAGTCCGTGGAACCCAAACTTGTCGACCCTGCTACCACAGGGGCACTGATGGGGTTGACAAATCGCCGCTCCTAGTCGGATTCCTACGGTGATGCGCAAGCTTTCCCCATCAAGTAATGTGCCGAGATTACTTGATGGTAAAGCGTGTAACCAGTGACTAGATTCCTTAGTCGAAACGGCTAGAAGGCGTGCCTAATCTTGGTCACTATGAAAATTATGAAACAAATCTTTCTGCACGCTCTGTACCAACGAAACATCCCACGGTTTTTGTTGGTTAACTTCCAGTGGAACATTTTCGCCGGGACAGAGCGTTCGCCATGTCTGCCGTGCCTCTATAGCAAAGCACAGGTCTACTTTTTTTTTTAAATGTTACATAAGACACTGACACTATGCACAGAAGCGAGGAAAGCAGGCAATGCAACGCTAGAAAGATTTCTCACACCAATAACACCAAATTTTATAGGTTGAGTCCAGGCTGTTGTAGTAAAAGTTAAATTTAGAATTTTTTCTAAAGCTATTTTAAGATTCCTATCCCTTATAATGACGTTGTTATAATGTAGGTATCCTTTTGGATTCCATTCTTTCTTGGACTCCCCAAATTAATGCAGTGAGCCGTAAAATGTTTGCAGCATACGATACACTCCGGAGGCTTAACTAAATTTTACCCACTTCCAACAAAATTACGCTTGCACAATCTTTACTATCCCCTATCCTCGACTATGCTGACATTTTTACCTTGATATCACCGAGGAGCAACTTAACAAACTTGAGCGACTCCAAAATCTCTGTATATGGTTCATATTTGGTCTTTGTAAATATGACCATGTCTCAGAATACCTCACTAAGCTCAAGTGACTCCCAATCCGTCTTCGTCAGAATACTCATATACTTTCTGCTCTCTATTGCGTCTTATTTAATATATCAATTCCTTCCTATCTAAAAGAACGTTTTAAATTGCTCAGCTCCTGTCATAATTTTTCCTTACGGTCCAAATAATTTTTTTGTCTCCAATGTCCTGTACACTCCTCGACTTTTTATGACAAATCATTTTCTGTTCTTGGAGTAAGACTTTGGAACTCCTTACCCCAGTCAATTAAAAGTACTCAATCCGTAAACGTCTTTCAAAAACAGATTAATTTACACTATTCATCTCTCTAACCCCTCTCCCTTCCTCCGCTTAATTATGGTCATTGTTCTACCTGTAGAATGTTGTCTTATGAGTTTATAAGTGTGTATCTTTATAATTTTTTTAAATTTTAGTGCACCCTACCCATTGTTCTTTTTTTTATTTATTTCTTCTTCTGGATTATCTGGAAGAGATTGCTATGTAGCAATAAAACCACCCTTTGTTTTTTTTTATCTGTTCTTGGTGTACAATAAAGAGTATTGTATTGTGTTGTATTATTATCAATATTTAAAATATCCGAGCAATGTGGGAGTTTAAGTTATACAATTTATCAACGTGTTTTAAAAACTGATCAAATTTTGTTCTTAAAACAGGTTTAATACTATCGAAAAACAACGGGGCACCTAGCAGGTATAGCGATTCTGTACTGACAGTTTTTATTCCTGGAAAAATATGATTGAAATTTTGAATTAAAGTGTCTCTGTCAGAACAAGGTAAATAATTGAAAAAAAAATTCACATTTATTGCTATTTGGTTCAAGACGAATATTTTTAAAATTTCGAAAAATATGAGTAAATATCATATAATTAATTAAATTTAATCCAAATCCAAGCATTCCACTGCAAAACTTAAAGATACTGTAAGCTCGTTCCGCGCAGATCGAAACAAACAATAATATTCAAAAGCTAAAAGTGGCTGGGCTAACTATGACATTGGGACGTTAGACACCTCAGTCCCCCCTTGCTACGAGCTTCCATTAAATACACTCCCGACAGCTGTGTACATCGAGGTCGGGCGGTGACGAGGGTCGAATTGTAGGAGCTCGATTGAGTTACACATTTTGTTATTACACGTTTAGCAAGCAGATATTTGTTAGCAGCATTCTTCTAACATGTAAATTAAATGGATATAAATGTTCTGACAATTTTAATGAAACCCCGTAGCTTATTTACTTATCATGTAGTGGCGGTGTAGGTATATACACTAACCCATATCGTCACGTGGGTATCGTAACAGGCGACAGAGGGTAACAAACTAGGAGATGGGCAGCAACGTCTTCCTAATAACAACTACAAAATAAAATAACCGGCCAAGTGCGAGTCGGACTCGCGCATGAAGACTTCCGTACCATCGTAGCCTTCAGACCGGAACTCAGCAATTCAAGCATTGCTATTTGGCGGAAGAATTAGGTAAGAGAGTGGTACCTACCACATGGACTTGCTCATTTCCAGCAGTGGACTTCTACGGGTTGATTAATATGAAGAAGTGTTCGTGATAATTATAACAAAAAGTATGCAGTAAAAGTTTTTTTATAACCTTTCCTACATTTGTAAACGCATCGTTAAAAAAATTAAGATACAGGAATACTTTCCTAACTATTTTATACTAAAGTAGGCTTGATTTTTGAAAGTGGCTAATATAACCTCATATTTAGCGGCTCGTCTAGCGTCTTTGGACTCAATGGAAAGCCATGCTAAGAGGCTTATTGGTGACATCAATGTTGTTAGACCCAATTTTACCAGCCTAGAGCACAGGCGCAAAGTAGCCAGCCTTTCGGTTTTAGAGGATACATTTTGGAGAGTGTGTGCAGATATTGCATGACTTAATTCCTCCCTCTCCTTTCCATCATCAGATCTAGACCTAGACGCTCGGCTGATCATCACACCTTTGTTGTTGACATAACACGCATTCGGACCAAACGGTTTGCTTCGTCGTTCATAATGTGTACAGCAAAGAGTGAAATAATATGTCAGTAACTGTCTTACTAACAGATTATAATGGGTGTCTTCAAGCCAAGAGTGAATAGGTTTTATTAAGCTAAGTCAGTGCGCTTTACTATCTTCAGCTGCATCACCACTCACCATCAGGTGGGATAGTAGTCAAGCACTGGCTCATAATTGTAAAATGGTTCCGTAAAAAATGGTTTACGGAATCTTGAAATTATAACCTTCTCAGCATGAACATATGTAAAATGTAGTTTTATTCTACTTAAAGGATACATCAAGCAATGCAATATTAAGTCTTGACCTATGAAATTGCTGTTTTATGAAATAATTCAACGTAACTTTTCAAAGTAATCACTCATGCAATCGATGCATCTTTGCCAACGCAGTGGCAGTTTATTGATGCCCTTCTTGAAGAAATCAGCTGGAAGGGAGGTAACAAATTATTTTGTATTGTGTCTCGGGTATTGAATTTTTCCCGCCAAATAGTTATCCAAATTCTGGAAAAAGTAGAATTCTGTAGGCAAAAGGTCTAGTGAGTACGGTGGATGACGAAGAACTTCCAATTACAGCAGTTGTAAATTGGAGACCATCTGTTATGCAGAGGTCGTGCTTTGTCGTGCAGGAGCAGTGGTGACGAGCGATTGCTCAAAGCTGCTAGGAAACGTACGAGCTTCTCCATCATTGTGTTCAGTTCTTCACAGTGCACATCTGCAGTAATGCTCATCCCGTTTGGTAAGAAACTGCGATGAATCATACCGGCACTAGATCACCAAAGAGTGACCATCACTTTTCTAGGGGTAATTTTCATTTAGGGCATTGTTTAGGTGCTGAATCAGGATCCAACCAACTTGCTTAGCGCTTGCGATTGTCAAACAGAATCTATTTTTGTCGCATGTAACAATGTGGTTCAAAATTCCTTCGTTTGTATGTCTGTTGAGCAGTGCAAAGTACGTCTCGATACGTACTTTGCGCTAATGATCATTGAGTTGGTGGAGCACCCATTTGTCAAGCCTTTTTACCTTGCTAATTTGACGCAAATGTACCGATATTGTTTTGATGCTAACGTTGAAAGCTGCTCCTAATTTAGCCGTAGACTGTGTATCATCAGCTTTCACAATCACAAATTGTCGACCAAAGTTTTCGGACGACCACGTGGTTCATTTTTCAGGTCGAAATTTCCAGAACGGAAGCGGGAATACCAATAACAGGTGGTGCATTCGTTTGTAGTATTCGCTCCATAAACGTCGTTGTAGTTGGGTGCCGCAGCGTTGCTGCTATGAGGGTACTAATATTCCATAAACTTAAAGTTACAGCCTATATACGTCCCACTGTTGGGCACATGCCACCCCTCATTTCTGAGAGGGTTTTAGGGCAAGGAAATGTCCGCCACGCTGCCCCAATGCGTGTTGGCAAACTTCACATGTCTTCGAAATTTATTTTTATTTCTCAGACATGCAGATTTCGTCACGATGTTTTCCTTCACCGCTGAGCACGTGGTAAGTCAGCACTTAAAATTGCAATTAACAATTTCATTGGTGCCGCTTGTGTTCTTGCAGCTGGTTATTGTTGCGACACCTCTTGCCGCAAGACTGCAGATAAGGGACGAATATGGACCTTCTTTATAATAATAATAATGGCCTCCAGACCGAAAGAACACCGTTTCCTGCCAAGGATGATTCGCTAGGCTATTGAAAACCTAAACTCAATGAAGAAGATGGCTAAGTGCTACCATCTGCTTGGTATCGAACCAGAGTTGCTCGCGTACTGTGAAATTTAAAGCGTGCGCTTACCATCTGAGCTACCACGGCTCGATAAAGATTCAAATGCGATGAAAACATAACGCAAATCAATAAAAAAATGACTAATTTTGAAAAAAGATATCCATGTTTTTAAAATAAAAATAATTTGAAATTAGAATTATTAGCCAAAAAAAATTATTTTAATTTGAAATGGCCAGTACTGCAAAACGGCAAATTCATAGGTAAAGACCTATTATTTAATTTTCTAAAATAATGTTCAAAGCTTATGATATCTCAGGCATTGCAATATCTGTTATTGAAAACTGCACATATTTATAAGCATACGTCTACATTAAGAGCGCCTATTTCATGGGCTACGTATTTACTCAAAGAGCGATGCACTATAACTCCGATTTTCCCAATGAATAATAGAACGTATACCAGTGCAAATACTTCGCAATATTCTGAATGCTTATCAAACTCAAGTTAATATGAATATCACATTGTAAAGTTTCCACACTACGCCAGTATTTTAAAAGTTAATGAGACTAATTTATTTTTATTTTTATACCTGTGCGAAAGCGAAAAAGATATCAGAATCAATTACATTATTTTCACAACAGGCTTTTCGAACTATACACGCATTGTTGGAGTTGTAATAGCAGAATAATATTGCTGTGTGAAAGAGTTGATGATTAGGACTGGATACTCACCTTACTTGTATTAAAATACTAAGATTGATATATTGTGAATTTGGGACAAAAATTACGTTACTCAACGTCGTCACTATTACAACCTATCAAAGTTAATTGAACATAGGCTTTCCCCATAAATTGCCTCATTGGGGGGATATTTGCCACAGTTGTCACGCTTGGTAGGCGGAGTTGCAACCGCATTTTTTTATTTTGTGTCAGAAATATGCTACTGTGCATCTCCTATTTCTGTTTCCCTCTGTCGCCTCTTACGATACTCACAGGGTTGTGGAAGGAAAAGAGGAGATCTCCCGCCGGACAAGGTGTTCTGCCCGGGCAGCGGCCAACGCTCCGAGTGGTAGTTCGGAGCTATTCTATACAGGGTATTTTTGAAACGCTCCCGAAAACGAAGACAGACGACAGTACTTAGTTCTTAGATGATGGGTGAAATATAAAATCGATCCTGATGAAAAAAAATCATCTTTTCACAACGTTTTATTAGCTTCATTCACGCTCCATCGTGTTGATATAGTTAAATAAAACATTAATTTCATTAAAAAGAATCATGAAAATACTTAAATATTAAACCAGCAGTGGAATTTAAAATAAGTAAAGTAAAGTAAAGTTACAGCCTATATACGTCCCACTGCTGGGCACAGGCCTCCTCTCATTTCTGAGAGGGTTTTAGGGCAAGGAAATGTCCGCCGCGCTGCCCCAATGCGTGTTGGCGAACTTCACATGTCTTCGAATTTTTTTTTTGATTTCTCAGACATGCAGGTTTCCTCACGATGTTTTCCTTCACCACCGAGCACGTGGTAAATCAGCACTTAAAATTGCAATTAACAATTTCATTAGTGCCGGCGGGGATCGAACCCGGGTTGCTCGCGTACTGTGAAACTTAGAGCGAGTGCTAACCATCTGAGCTACACGGCTTTAAAATCTGAGCTACACGGAATTTAAAATAAATAAATCATAAAATCAGCTGACTAGGGTCAATATCCGCGTCGAAGCCAAACTCTTTAATCTAGCTCCGTACAGGTCCCGTCACGACGCTGAGCGACAGTGGAGGGGGTGTGTCTGCGCATGGGTACAGTCGCGTTCTAAAGTACTACATGGTACTAGGCTGTTGTTTTATAATATTATAATAGTAATTAATGGTTTTATTGTAGAATCATAATAGTTAATTTACTAGCTTCTTAGAACTTTGGAAGAGGTTGAAATTAAAAATGGATAATGTATGCTTGAGCATTATTTTTTATTTCAATCGTAAAATAAAGTAGTTTGTAACAAGAAAATTAAGCTTATGGGTGACACGCCGTCCATTATACCGTTAGAACATGGAACATGGAAGCCGGATGTCGATAGTGTTGGTGTTACTGGATGCTACTTCATCAGAATCATCATCATCAATGCGAATGATAAATGTTTCCGTCATCAGGTTGACCACATGGTAATTTTTTCGGTATTCTTCCTCAATACATTTAACTTTACTGCACAATTTTCCCATTCACCTTCTATTTATCTTTTCGTTCACTAGTTCAGTCATAAAACAATAGATATAAATAATTTTTCTTTCCTTCCTTTAAAAACATCGTCGCGCGTCGTGCATAGAAAGCTGTGTGTGCGACTGTATATTGGAAACATCGCTTTTTCAAAGCGCGGCAAGAATGAGGAACCAATAGCGTGCGCGCACAACAATACTGGCGAGCATTCCCCGTCGCGCCCCTTCGTACCACGCCCTGCCGCCACCCGGCCGACTGTGTGTCACCGCGTCAGCGCCAACATATGGGGAATTCTCAAATTTACCTACTAAGATTTGTTTGCAAGCGACATAAGAATTAGAGGCGGCATTACAATAAAACTTGCAAGTAATTTGTAATAGTTTTGACGTACCTGTTTTCAAATTAAAGTATTGGAAGGATTAAAACGGAAAGTCAATAAAAGTAAAGTAAAATAATTATTTTTAGATTAATTAACTGTCGATCATAATTGCAATTGATTTTAACTATTAAATTATTCAATACCATTTTATTTCTATTTTGTACAAAATCAAAGATAACCCAAGTAAGTACGTTTATTAATTTCAATATCATTTTGTAGTAACGAACTGCTTGTTTCGTCAGGGTACAATTGATTGTCTAATTGTATTAAAAATTACAACTATAACTTCTAAATTCCATATGAAAGACTAGTCGTAGGGATCATATGGAAACTAAACTTATAAAATAAAAGTTGGCAATGTCATAACATTTGACGGTCTGTGGAATGTTCAAAGTGTTTACCGCAAGGACGTTAGTTAGACGCAGTAGGCTTCAGTTTTATGGATTCACTATTAATTTTAGTTTTTGAGACAGTTCCGCGCTGATTTTGGACATGCATGCGCGAGCGACAGTTCATTGGTTTTGTTTATTAAATTTTATTGTTATTACTTGGTATTACGTACTTGTTACGTGTTATTCTTGTTGTTACGTTTTGTGTTTTTTTGTTTTCATAATGCCTAACGCGTACGTTTATAGTGCTCGTGAATACGGCAACATATTAATGTGCCTTGAGAATCTCATAAGGCCACGGAGGATCGGTGCCGTTTCATACCTAATTTTTAAATTACTTAGTACTGAACTGATCTGAAAAGGTACATAACTGAATACATCAGAATAATAAACATACCTTCACAATGGATAAAAAGCATGACTAAGCGTTTTAACATTTTATTTAAGTATTTTTTCATTAGGGGAATGGAACCAGTTATTTGGTTTATTTAACCTAATTTTTTAAATAATTTAGTACTGAACTGATCTGAATAGGTACATAACTGAATACATCAGAATAAAAATATACCTACACAATGGATAAAAAGCATGACTCTAACCTTGTTAACATTTTATTTAAGTATTTTTTCATTAGCGGGAATCGAACCAGTTATTTGGTTTATTTAACCTGTGAATTGAATTAAAGTGGCTACGTGGAGACAACCACAGTGGCAAATTAGTAGGTTAAGTAGATAAGTTAGGTATTTAGACAAGTGTTGTAAATTATTAGGTATTGTGGTACCATCGCTAGTTGCGGGCCGCGCGAATTCGGCGTTCGCGCGTACATTGACCCCTAGTCAGCTGATTGTAATTCAGTAATTCCACTGCTGGTTTAATATTTAAGTATTTTCATGTTTTATTTTAATGAAATTAACGTTTTATTTAACTTTAATAACACGATGGAGCGTGAATAAAGCTAATAAAACGTTGTGAAAAGATGATTTTTTTTTTCATCAGGATCGATTTTATATTTCACCCATCATCTAAGATATAGTTAGTACTGTCGTCTGTCTTCGTTTTCGGGAGCGTTTCAAAAACACCCTGTATATATTGTTCTTAATTCGGAACTTTGATAGCGCCATTTAGCCTTCGATGTATTTCGCTTGTGGCGCAACGATAGCGCGCACATCACCCCCCTGCTTAGGCCGGAGGTCGATAGTGCAGTCCGATTGCCGGTGTGTCCTTAATTCCGGTGGGGAATGCATGCTGTATGCGTAAGGGCAAGTGACGCCGGTGCGAACGATATGCCGGTGTGTAATGCATGCCGTACTACGCACTGGCAAGTGATGCCGGTGAGAAAGATGTGCCGAAGCAAGTGCCAGAAGTCCCCCTTATAAATCTGGGGTGAGTCGAGATGAAGACAAGTTGGACTGGCTTGCAGGAGCTGAAGACTGCAGAAGACGATTCTTGGGAGTGAATGGTAGGGGTTCTTGAGGATAATGACGAAGGCTTGAAGTTGTAGTTTTCCGAAGGTTGTTGGTTGCGTGTTCAGATCACGTGGGTTGGTCACCACTGTGGCGGGTGGAAGGAAAAGGGGAGATCTCCCGCCGGGCGAGGTGTTCTGCCCGGGGAGCGGCCAACGCTCCGAGTGGTAGTTCAGAGCTATTGTATATACACTGTTTTTAATTCGGAACTTTGATAGCGCGATTTAGGCTTCGATGTATTTCGCTTGTGGCGCGACGACAGCGCCGCCACATATACTATAGTGTAGTGGATTATCTTACATCACCGCTACATGACACCTTACTTATAGTTGGTAGTTATAGCCTAAACAAGTCCATTGCACTTAGCGGTCAGCCACCGCAGAGTCTACTTCACCTGAGGATGCCTCGGGTAGAGGCGAAACACGTGTCATATTATCGAGGCTGGTGTTTCTTTCCTAGTGAAGTGATGTTGGGAGTAGTGGTGACGGGGTAGTGCATGCAGTTGAAGGATGGCGGGCGGTGCTCTTAAACTAGGTAAAACACATCATTTTATTTTATTACGCGGATCTGAGCTAATTAATTTTGAACATCTTTAAAATAATGTATTTCTGCAAAGTAACGCCTGCTTCTATTAATTATATACGTCCTATTGTTGAGCACACTCCTTGCTCTTCTGAGAGGATTTCAGAGTTATAAATCCACAGCGCTTCTCCATTGCAGTATCGTATTTTTATTAAGTTGGGTAAAATAACATTTTAATAATATAAAATAAAACTTTAAAAATGTGTATTTTTTCTTACTTTTGTACTAGTACAAAAGTAAGAAAAAATACTCATTACCTTCTCACATATTGGAGTTGGCTTATCGAACGTATAATTAGCTGAACAAACGATCCTAGAAACAATTCAAACGTGTTGTTAGTTTTTGCGCAACGTCTGCTAACGAGCTTTGCAATTTGCTGGAATAACACATTCCTGTTAATATATTCGCATTACCGTAAGTATATTTCTGTACCTGCTAATTTCATGCACAGATAAATATCTAAAACTGTTAACACACAGAAGGTATACAACGATCTGCGCGTCCAATACAATAATGCATTCTGGATTCTAATAGGGTTGCCGCAGTATTGTAACGCCTCGGGCATGTTTGTACAAGCACATGTTGATAGTTTCGAAGCCATAATGCGCAAATACTTATTTGCCTCCATGCTGAGCCGTATGTGGTGGAGGTGTCTTATCATATAAATTGTATATGAAAAAACATTAAAACTGAAACAATTATTAATAGCTCACATAAATTTATGTTCTGAGCGTAATTTAAGCCCGCGGCTCAGTTCAGGCTGATGTTGTCTCTGTGCAGTTTATGGATTTTATAATCATCGAAAATTGGAGGGGGACTATTTATTTTTATAGGATAAGGGTGATAAACGACCACACAGTCCATTTGATGGTAAATTGATGCTGTGACTCTTGGATATCGATCTACATTTATCCTCAATTAAGAATCAATATTCAGATACGTTGTCACCCCTGAGGACTAAGGTGGAATGCCTCGTTTCCAGTAAAAAGGGTCTTCGGTTCTCTACACTCACCATACGAAACACAGCAGCAGTGAACTACTATTTCATGCTGGTGTTCCGTGAGAGCGTGGTCGTCCCCCGTTCGAGCCCACCTATCCGAATATAGCTGCAGCGTGGCTCTACCACGTATGTAGCTGATATGTTTTGATTTGTGGTTTGATATATTTTTCTAATTTATGGCAATAATATCTTACGGAAACATTTTTCTTCATAATCAGCAGCACGTAAAAGTCTACTTCTAGGCATGGGCCTCTCCTGTTGTAGGGAGAATATGCCTTAATCGTCACGCTTGATAGACCAAACGTTTTGCTCCTTCGACTTTGTGGTCCATCATCGGTCAAGGTATTTTATGTCTGGGGTAAACCAGATGCTGTATTCGCCATCTCTTGGAAGCTATAAGGTTTTTCTGGTATTTTCCATAGTTGCTTCTTCCGATATCTTTGGGTCTAAATTTACAGCGCCATCAATGTTGCAGAGCATTGTTAATAGTATCAGCTGTGAAGATCTGTATAATATTAAAAGAGTAAAAATTTAGTAAGACCTTACATATTATATTTTGCTTTTTGCTTTAGTGCTACAAAATTTTAAGGAAAGCATTTCTTTCCTTAGATACCAATACAATTATTATTTACTGCAAATTTTCAGAGCATAACTAATCGAAGCAATACAAGAAGGTCCAACACACAGTTTAATCAAAAATGAATCAACTACTTTTTAAATAAAATTTAAGTGACTAACGAACCAACAGTACCACCACCTGATGGTAAGTTGCTAATGTAACCCATGGGCACCTGCCACCAACTTCTAATAAGAAGGCTACGATGCGTTGTCACCTCTAGTGACTAAAGTGGAGTGCCTCACAGCCTGCAATTTTACTGGATTTCTAAACCTTTCGGACCGAAACACGGTAGTGCAAACACTGATGTTTGGGTGATACTTACCTGAATGTACTCTTAAGCAGGTAAGGAGTCCTGCCATCTAGTGTTCTCAAATAATATATCTATCTATATCTATATTCAACTCAGCCTGCTCTCGAAAGGGATATGCTCGGAGTTTCTATGCGTGATAGAAACCGTTAAGATAATAGAATCCACAGAATCGAGACAGGATATCAGGACCGTGTTATGTAGCATTCCTTGGGGCAAGCCCTTGTTCAGCAGTGGACTTGTGAGGGGCTTTATTGACTATGATGGTAATAGCCATAATATTAATTGCGAAAAAACACTTCGAGCGAAATTTTTGTCAATAAAACCAAAACTAAAACTAAATCGTAGTAAGCCATTATTATGAAATTCCCATACAAATTTCAAACTTCAATATCCAACCCACGAGAAGTTACTTTTGTGGGTTGAATCCTTTTGCATAGCAACGTCCTTTATTAATCGATACATCGGGTACTGCAATTGCTTATTTCCCTGTCCTGGTGGCGATTAGGGCAAATTCTCTCTATAATAAAAGAAACCGATTTCCCCCAGTGGGTTATTATGAGCTGATGAAGAAACAAAGAGAGAAAATTAAATTAGTGGTGAATTATTTACAACTAGCGACATACCCTATAATAATTTTAAAATACAAATACAGTAGTTATCAAACAATTATTTAACACTTTATTGAAAAGTAAATTGGAATCATCGGCATGTGTTTGGAATCCTTATGAGTCTAAGTATGTTTTGACCATAGAAAAAGTTCAAAAGGCCTTCTTAAGTTTCCTTTATAAAAGAAATTACGGATACTATCCGTTTTTATATCCTACACAATTTTTACTGGGTACCTTAGGGTATAATTCTCTTGCATTTCGTCGTTCTCGCAACATAATTATCATTGCACTTAAAATTCTAAGAGGCGTAATAGATGCCCCCGAACTTCACAATACCTTATGCAAGATCAATGTGCCTGACCACTACTTGCGACATAGGCCATCTCGCCGGCTTAGATTATTTGCGACGGCGTCATCGCGCACGCTATCGCGCGCTTATACCCCACTATGTCGAATGCACAGCGCAATCAACGCTCTTCTGAGGGCTGTACCCGACTTTGATATATTTGCGTATAGTTGAAATGTGCTGTTGTCAGCTTGTTTACGATTTTGAGAAAGCAATGATATATAATTTGTATTTTTCTTAGTATAGTTTTAGTAATAGCATGATTTATTCTCATGTGCCTTTCAAAATTATTAATTAATGTAATTGGATTAAAACCGTTGTAATTAAATAAATAAATACCCCGGCTTAGTCTGGATCTATTATTTAAGCTTTATCTACTATTCTAAGCCAGTGCTTCACTACTATCCCACTTGATGGTAAGTGATGCAGTTAATGGTGGTAAAGTGCACTGACTTAGTAGCACAAAAAATTAAGTTGTTTAAATTCTTATACAGTAAGTAACAAACAACCCAGTGGTCATTTTACGAGCGTGTCGATGTACGATAAAAATGGATGATAAAAATGTATTTAAATTTAATTTGATTTTTCAATGGTCGAGTTTTCTAAAATGAAGTTATGTCTATACGCTTGAATACTGATTCTGATAACGCACTTAATGGGATTTTGTTACATGTTTCATAATACTGACTTATTTGACTGAAATTACTGATGGTATATAAATCTAAGTATAGGTATCTTAGAGCCAAACTCCATTTTTACATTTTCGTTCTCATACTTTCGCAGGACATCTTTATCATCGGATTCTAGTTTCAACCTGAGACTAAGTGTTAACACCGTTCTCGCACATATTTTAAAACTGAGTGAATACTCAAATCACATCAATCAAATCTTATAGGATATTGCCAAGTCAGTTTGGATAGTAATATGAAAAGAGTAAAATGCCAGATATAGTAATAAAAAAAATATTGTGTCTGGTGCCATTCTTATGATCAGCGTTGAAGACATACGTCGAAAATCTGCATGATTGAGAAATTAAAATAAATTCCAAGACATGATGTGCGCAAACACGCATTAACGTAGTGCGGCGGACACTTCCTAGCTCTAAAATGCTCTCTCAGAGATGACGATAACGATGTGCTTAGCAGTGGGACCTATGTAGGTTGTAAATTTACCTTTTCTTTATCTTATCTGAATCTGAATCTTAACTGAATTTTAGTCTTTATGGGTGACAACGCATTTTAATTCTTAATCAAAGGAAAATGCTGGTCTCTGTGGGACAATAAATCCACTTACTCTGACACTTACAAGTTAACCCAACACTTAAAGGACGTTTCCTTATGATATATAAAAATGTTCACTTTTCATTAAAATTTCGTTTATTCTGTAAATGTGATAAGCATCGCAAACTTTTATCGTAAGTTTTTTAAGAATCTGAATCTGAATTAAATCTTAGCTTTCAGGGGTGACAACATATCTGCATTTTAATTCTTAATCAAAGGGAATGTATGACTCTGTGCTCGTTGGTCAACTTTATTTCAGCCAGTAATTTTCAATATAAATATACAGACTCTCTTTTTAAACTAGTGAGTGCACTGCTGTTTGCTGGTATAAATAGTTAAAAGGGTGGTAGCTCCTAGGCAGAATAGGAGCCGACCTCGTAATAGTATTGTAATGATGGGACAATTCAATAAATTAAACTCACTCGTGCAGTTTAATAACTCTCTCTTTATTGATTTCGAGGAGACTTACGTATATAGTAATTTTGACGTAGGTACATAGGTAGGGAGTAGGGTTTGTGTTACGTGGTTCCAAGTAGAGACACATGAATGGTGTCTTCTTCTATAAATATAATCTGATATTACTGAACTAAATAGATATTATTTCTACTCCTCATATGGAGTCCACGTTGAGTGATGATATCATTTAATATTCCAGTTATATTGCTTTGTCATAGTTCCTACACCAAAGTATAAAAATCTACACTAATAAATTATTTATTTCCTTTGACGTTATGTGATATAAAAATTAAAAAGAAAATATGGTAACATTCGAATAATAAATCTTGAAATAAGAAAAATTATGACAAGATTTTCAACAAAAGAAATAAAAAACTCTCCTACTTTCCACTAACAATGCCGACTTGAAAAGTTGCCCAAATCTTGTTATTTGAAGAAGCGTCAATATTATGCTAACGTTGCCTGAATCTGTTAGCAACACTATTTTTCTTCGATCAGTCGAACTGAAAAGTTGTATAACTAAAAATTAAAAACGGAAGTTCACATCCTTCCTATCCTTCTAGGTGACAGGTATAATCGTTTATGTGTTTATGTATTGTATGTATGTAAAATCGTGTTAGAAATAAGATATTTTTGTGGCCTTAACAATTCTCTGCAGGACTAGAGCCCTCATAAGGAGGATTTTAGACACCGTATTTGTGATGTGATAATCACCAAGTTTGGACTTCGTAATTACGAATATCTGGTACACCACCATCTATCAAAATTTAAGATGTGTTATTAAAAATGTCCCGCTGCCGCAATTAAAAACTAAACTATATAATTAGTTATGTAAAAATGGTGTTATTCTATAAATGAATTTCTGAATGAATAATTTCACTTTTTTTTTCAATTATCTAATACATGAAACTTAATGTTTGTTTGTTCGTATTTTATGCGCTGCCATGCCGTTTACCTCATAGCGGTAAAACTTTGTAAACTTATTCCTTGCACTTGTGTGAAGGTTATAGGCACAGTACAATTAAAATACAGTAGGTGGCGCGCGTAACGTACTGTTAAGAAGTTTACGCATATAAGACGCGGCCGGTGACTGCGGTGAGCGGCGCAGCGCCTGGCGCCCCAGTAAATTTATTAATACTTATTTATATCGATATCTCGTTCCAAAGAAACTATAGCTTTTAGAATTTGAATTGAAACAGTGGATATTTCTTCAAGAATATTTAAATTAAATATAAGTTTGTTTGTTGAGGTAAAGTATGAATTTATTTTTCTAATATCTTCGTTAATAACATATTCATCATAAGAGATTTTATGTAATGTTTCATTAAAATTCGTGATTGTTGAAGAAATAATTTGTAATTGTTGTTTTAAGATATCATTAGTAGATATTTGCTGTTTCTCTAACTGTTCAATACATTCGTTATAATGTTTGGCATCTTTTGTATCTGGAACACCAATGAGCCATTTCAAAATTGAACCTAAGCCGTCTAGTATTTTGCGTTTGGATCGCTTGTTGTCAGTGTAAAAATTAAGTTCGTCGAGTCTAGAGTTTATTTTGTCTATGTTTATTTTTATAAATGAAGTAGTAGTTATAACATTAGGTAAATTTGAATGTGTGGTAATGAAACATTGATAGTTATTTATAAGTCGTTTGATAGAGTTGCGAGCTAGGAATAAAGGTTCAAGATTACGATATACGATAAATTTCCAGGAATTTTCAGAATAATATTTCACCATTGTTTTGCGAAATAGAGTCCAAAATTAGAAGGAATAGGATTTATGTGGGTTTCCCATCAACAAAAGTTGTGGAGTACCTGAAAATTAAAATAAACCTAGTTAATTGTTTTGACTTCTTTTAAATTTAGTTATATAATAATTCTTAGAAAAATATAAACTTAACAAAAGATAAACTTTGTATAAAATGATTAAAAAAAAAATAGTAAAATTAATGTATGAGTTTTTTATAAGATATAAAAGATTTTCAATTAAACTAAGGGTTTTATTAGTGTGTGCTATTATTCGAGTCACCCTGAAATAGATTTAAAGTTAAATATTTATGAATAATTACGATCTAGTCCTAGAATAAACTGTTATGGTTATTGAATGAAGTCATGCAATGGTCTTAAGCGATTCGCATGCACTATTTGATTTTTTCCAGATTTTTGTATAATATAATTTTCATTAAAACTTATTCTAACAATAACATGAGGCCCGTCCCATAGGCTATTTAAGTTGTTTGGATTAGGGACTTTAAGCATAACTTTATTTCCTATGTTAAATTTGGCTATATTTTTAATATTGCTGTCGTATCGCTCTTTTGCCTTTTCTTTCATTGACTCTAAATTTTGGCGGGCTATGTCCCGTGATACCTTGAGTCTTTCGTTTAAATCTCGTAGGTAGTTATGAGTTGTGTAGTCGTCGTTTGCTTTTAAAGAATATAGAGAACGCGGTTTGTAACCAAAGAGTAATTCATGAGGTGTAAATTTTGTGGACTGATTAATTGTTATGGCACATAACGGCAAATGGCACAATTTGATCCCAATTAGATTGATTACGTTTGTGGTACATTCGGATGTGATCGCGTAATGTTGCGTGGAATCGTTCTAATGAACCGTTAGTTTGAGGATGATATGCGGTGCTAACTGTGTGGTTGGATCCTAGTAATTTCATCAATTGTTTGATCACGCTATTTAGAAATTCTGTACCTTGATCAGAATGGAACGTTTATGTACACCGTAATAATGACAGAAAATTAAAAGAGATTTGGCTACTGTAGTTCCTTGTTTGTCTTGAATGGGGTATGCTTGAACAAAACGAGTTAAGTCATCTTGTGATGTGAGTATATATTTATTAAAGTCATTAGTTATGTCTGAATAAGAAACTAAGTCAATAGTTACGCGTTCAAAAGGTTCAGTAGAAAAAGAAGTAATAACCATGAGAGCTTTATATGTTTTACGTTGAATTTTGTTTCGTTGACATATTTGGCAATTATCTATATAATTTTTAATATTCTCTGTCATTCCTTTCCAGAAATATTCAGATCGTATTTTGTGTGTTGTTTCGATAATGCCACGATGTCCTGATAGGCGATCATCATGGAAGGTTTTCAGGATTTATGCTATCTCTTCTGGAGTTGGAGTTTTAACCTTATTTTCACATATGGTGATATTGCATTCGTAAATGTATGCTAAATAAGCTGTGATGTGTTCTTTTCCTTTAAGTTTACAAGTGGGGTCGTTTTTTAGATTTGGAATGTAAAATGATTTTAATTTATGGTTGTGCAGGCAAGCGAGTAATATTTTAAAATAGCTTTCAGAATCCCAAGGATCGAAGTGAGTGGGTCTCGTACAGCCAAATATAATATTTTGTTTCTTATCCGAAATTAATAAATTGGTTTCGTAAAGTGTTTTTGCTTTATTTAAATATGGGTCCACTTGAGAGCAAGTGGAAATTGCTTGGTTGAAAAGGGTATTTTTATCGGAAAGTTGACAAGAGATTGGGATAAGAATGTTTTTGTGACGTTCGTTTAAGAGTCAGTCTGATGAAATTTGAAGATATGGAGTATTAAATGTGTGAGAGTCGATTTCTAAGTAGTGTTGAAAGTTTAGTTGTAAATAGTCTTCTGAAGTGTTAGAGTCAAGATGTGTGTTTTTGTCGCTATTTGTTGGATTATATATGTACGCGTGGAGAATTGGTGGAAGTCAGAGAGCGTCTGAATTAGTATTGTTTTTACCTGCCTTATATACTATTTCGTATTCGTACTCTTCGAGTTTAAGTCGCCAACGAACTAACCGACTACCAGGGTCTTTTATCGAGAAAAGCCATGTAAGCGGATTGTGGTCAGTTACAACTTTAAATTTCCTACGAAACAAATAGGGTCTAAAATGTTTGACGGCCCAAACGATAGCTAATAACTCTCTTTCGATAGTGGAATAGTTGCCTTCAGCTTTATTGAGTGTTCGAGATGCATATGCTATAGGCAAGTCCTTGCCTATTTCGTCTTGCTATAGCACAGCACCTAAGGCGTTTATCGAAGCATCTGTGGTTGGTATAAATTCCTTTGTGAAGTTAGGATATTGTAAGTTTGGAGGGTTAGTCAGAAGATGTTTACATTCATTGAAGGATTGTTGTTGGGTTTCGCCCCATATGAAAGCAGTGTCCTTTTTAAGAAGGCTAGTTAAGGGTTTAGTGAGTTTACTGAAGTTAGGAATAAATCGACGGTAGTATCCTGTAAGACCTAGAAATACGTTTATATCTTTACACGATTTAGGAACAGGGAATTCTTGAACTGCCCGTATTTTATCGGGGTTCGGCTTAACGCCTTCGTTGGAAATGATATGTCCAAGATAAGCAACTTCGCGTCTAAGAAATTCACATTTGTCTGGTTGGATTTTTAGTTCATATTTTCTAAGTCTAGAGAAAACTTCTTCAAGTTTTTGTTCATATTCTAGAAGGCTAGAACTTCGATGTTTGGAATGCTAATTACCTTGTCGGATTTGTGTGTATTTACACAAGTGATAATAAATGAGTTATTTTTCTCTTCGACTAATGCATTGGGAATAACAATACCGTTATCTATTATTTGTTGTTCGACTATTGCTGTCCCGGAATTTATATTGCTTATTCTACACATAATTACACTCTTAGAGCGGCTAGAAAGGAATTGGTTTTTAGAGTCGATTATATTTTGAAGACTTTCGTTCAAATAATGTAATTTGTAGGACCTTTCACGTATTCTCATAGTTTTGGATTGAATGTAAATGTTGCAATTATTCTTTATCATAAAATCGTTACCTAGTATACCGTCTGCTTTAATGTTAAGGGAGGCGACATGGAAACGATATTTAGGTAAATAATCTAGAGATATGTCGGTGGTGCCTGAGGTTATAATTGAATTTTGGCTACCGGAAATGCCTACGATTGACACGATGTTTAATTTATTTAAGGGTGAAGAACCTATTTTATCCTTTTTTATAACCGAGATCCATGCTCCGGTATCTATGAGAAACGTGACTGGTTTGCTTCTATATGAAAAGTGCAGTGTAATAGGTTATCGGGTGGTACATCATTTAAGGCGGATATGTCAAAAGATTTTTTATTAGTTTTGGATTTAGGAAGTTTTGATTTAGGCTTTTTAGTTTTAGGTTTTGATTTCAAACGTGGTTTATTGGAAACAGTGGAAGAAGTGGATGTAGTAGGTGCAGTGGTCTTGATGGAATCAGTGGATATAGTAGGTGCAGTGGTCTTGAAAGAATCAGTGGATATAGTAGGTGCAGTGGTCTTGAAAAAATCAGTGGATATAGTGGGTGCAGTGGTCTTGAAAGAGTCAGTGGATGTAGTAGAAATAGTAATAATAGAGTCAGTGGATGTAGAAGGAATAATAAGCTTTGGAAAACCAAAGGTTTGGGGTTGGCTACCCTGTTCGTAGGCTTCCGTTTGAGAACTAGAATTTGTGATTACTGAGTGATGTGTATTAACTAAGTCGCTAGTTTGTGTAGACGCATTTTTCAATTGTGTCTGACACTTAAGCGGTGATTTGGAAGATACATTGTTTGTTTGTGTAGTGTGTTCTCGATGGTTTGGCGGTTGAGGACGCCTTCGAGAAATAAGATTCGATTTGCTAGAATTTATATTTGTAGTTTCTCCATATCCTAAGTCGGGATTGGTGAGCAGGATACTGAAGCGATTTCCAACGAATTGCTCATCTCGTTGGCCGCTTAGTAGTTTAAATGGTTAACTGGGATAGGAGGCGCAGGAAGTACGCGTTGGGCTTGATTATTTCTTAAATTTTTATTGTAAGCTCTTTTACGGCATTCTGTAATATTATGCCCAATATTTTTACAATAGCTACATAGTTTCGTAATTTGATGTGGTGTGTTTGCGTTATTGTACATGGTGTGTGTGTAAACGGTAGATGAGTTCGACTCATAGGCTTATTTGTATTATTATGTGGGGTATCTATATAGTTTTCTCATCTGGTTGGGCTGTATAAATATATAATTGTAAATGAAAATGATAAAAATACATAAATATCAATAAAATAAAATAAATACATAAAAAATTACATAAAAAAATAAAAACCCAACCAGATGGAAGCCCTCGGCAGGGGAGACCAAACGGCCGAGGGTTAGGGAGAAAGGGAAATGACAAAACGGACGATGCGGGCGGTATCGAGGAGCACCGCCTTCTGCATTTGAGCTTGGAGCGGTTCGTCACGGAGTCCCAGTCGCCTCAGATGACTCGAGAGGCTGACTGGGATTAACCCGTTCGCAGAAACGACTACAGGTATAATTTCGGTCGGCAGTCCACCCCACATGTCGGTCACCTCGTGAGCCAGGTCCAGATATTTTGTTCGATTATCTGTTTCGGCTTTCACGAGGTTCTCGTCATACGGAATGGTAATGTCGACCAAAAATATCCTTGACTGTGCCCGGTCCATCAGCACAATATCAGGCTTATTCGCAAGAATGGTCCTGTCTGTGATGATGGCTCGGTCCCAGTAGAGCCTGGCGCGGTCATTTTCGAGCATGGCTTCCAGCATGTACATATAATAAGGCAGTTTCCGATCCACGAGTCCTTATTTCAGAGCGAGCTCCTGGTGTAGAATCCTGGCTACTAGGTTGTGCCTATGCAAGTACTCTAAGTTAGAAAGCGCCGAACAACCAGAGATGACATGCCTATGATTCACCGGATGGCGACAAGCTCGACAAATGTCGACGGTGCCATCCTTAGGATGTATCTCCGATAGTTGTTGGTCTTAATAACCTGATCCTGTATTGCACAGACAAACCCTCGGTTTCCCGAAGAGGTCACCAAACGTAGCCAGTGGAGGGAGGCAACTGTGTCTACGAAAGGCTCATGTAGAGCCTTGTAGAACCTCCCGTGGAGCTCCTTCCTTCCATACGGTCTCCCGGTCGGAATGCTCTGTACTGGCAGGTCTTGCCATTGCTCGTTGGCTAAGGATAGAGGGTAAGTCCTTTATCACAATAATAACGTCCCTATAGAATGGATCATCCGCTTTCGTCAGAAAGTAATTACGAAGGCTGCATTCGCGATTATGCATGGTAAGCACGCAAAAGCCGCGCCCACCATGATTCCGCGGCAAGTACAGCATCATTACTGACGATCTCGGATGATGCATCCTATGGGACGTCATAATAGTGCGGACTTTTCTATCCAGAGCGTTCAGTTCAGTCTGAGTCAACCTGAGTATGCCAAATGTATATGAGAACAGGCATGATCCAACTGTTATATACATGTGTCTTATTAACGCCCGACAAAAGACTGTTAGCACTTTTGTCAAGCGTGCAAAAACACATCGCAAACTGACTGCCTCATGTCCGCCTCATCGATACCTATGTTCTGTGACATACCCAGGTATCGGTATGTTTCAGCCTCGGATAGGGTCTTTATGTTGATGGGCATAGACAAGTCTATACCTCAGATTTAGTAACCCTTCCCTTTCGACATGGAGGACCGCACACTTATCCGTCCCCAGTCCATTCTATTAGAATTGCTAAAATCACAAGTGATGTTTAGCAATTCCACAAGATGAAAACGACTGGAGGCGAATAATTTGAGATCATCCATATAGAAAAGGTGGGTCACTTTGTACCACCTTCCGAAGCTGAAATCCTCCTGGAACCCTCCAGTAAGGTACTGAGAGGGTAAAGAGAGGCAGAACCAGATTGACTCAAACAATCGCTCTGGAAGATGCCCTTCTTATCCTTATGTGGTTCTCCGCAGCCTTCATCCGCTCGCCTAGATGACAAAGGATCGTACTCCACTGCCCCATACACTGCCCGAGAAAGTCTCGAACTGTACAGTCAACCTTGTACAGCTCGAGGACCCTCTTAAGCAATGTACGAGGCACCGAGTCGAATGCCTTTTTGTAGTCTATCCAGGCGGCGGAGAGGTTCCGACGGTTGCGTTTAACCACCTTGCCAATGACCGCGTCAATGAGGAGTGGTTCCTTGGTTCACGACCATTGCCCGACATCCATTTTGAGCGCGCGACATCACCTGATTTGCGTTCAGGTGACGAGTGATTCTCGCGCTCAAAATGGATGTTAGTGTCTTGTATATGGTAGGTAGACACGTTATGGGGCGGTATTTGCTCAGGTCTGTGGAATCCGGTTTTAGGAACCAAATGAGTGATCCCAGTAGTGAAGAGGCTCGAAGTGACTTTTGGTCGAGAGCCTTGAAACTGTCGGGCGAACACAGCATGACACACCACGAACCTTCAGCCAGTAGTGATGCAGTCCGTCGAGTCCGGACTTTTCCAGTTCGCCCCTACGGACCGCCCCAGCTACGTCATCCGGCGTTATGATGACGGGGTCCATGGGCGCACACTCGCACACTGACTTGCCACAATTCCGTCCAAGGGCCCTCGCTGTGGTTTACGGGCTCTGACCACAGGCCGCGCCAGAATGCGATAGTGTCGGCCTGATTCAGTGATGAGCCCGTTCCACGTACCATCGGCCGCTCCAATGATTCATAGAGCCTCTTCTGATAAATCTGGAAGAGACGATTTTGGTTGAACCGTGTCGACCTCTCGGTATATCGCCGAATCCGCTTGCCCCAAGCAGCGATTCTCTGCTTCAGGTCGTCTATGCGCTCCGTCAGTTTTTGCGTTATATCCGGCTGGGACAAACTGATATTTGTCCCAGCAAACGCCATCCTGACGGTCCGCACAATTCTCGGCCTTTTATTGCCCGACCTGAAGCTTATCAGTCTGCCGATGAGGGCCCTTGCTCCTTGGCCCTTGCTCCAGGCTGGGATAGCGCTACTTTGCCCAGTAGCACGTCCAGACGTGGGAAGTTTGACACCAACAATACGGCAAACTGCCAAAGCGGCGCCAAAGAGTATTGAGTCCGTATCGCAAAGGTCCCGGCTGGTTTCCAAAAAGGTCACCAGCATTGGGTTTAGAGCCCTCACGACAGCCTGATTCCGCTTGCTTAGGGTTATGCGCGGGAGTAGAGGTCGATTTTCGAGAGGCGTACTGCGCGTTTCCACTATCGCCTCCTCCAATTTACTCCTCATCTGCTCTAGTTCTTGGGTGACCATTCCATCATCGCCTGAATCAACCAAAGCGGGAAGATCCATGGCGGCTTCCACATATGGCTGCTGGTCTATGGCCTTAGGAGCCGTATTCCCAGCTATAGCTGGTTCATTAGATGAGGGAATAGCCTCACGCCGTAGTCGTTCAAGTTCGGCATCATCAAATATTTTCGAGCGTATGGTTTACCGAACTCGGTCTGCCAGGTTTTGCTCTGTGACGGGAACAGATGGCTCCAGCTCAGCAAAAAAGCGGTGCATCCGAGCCCGATACGCTACGCTTCTTCCCCTTTCGCCCTATAGTATGCCCGCAATGCGTATATGTTCATATATTTTGTCCAACGCATGCGGCGTACTCCACCAGCGGCGGGTGCCGCTTGCCGAGTCCGAGAGGACCCTGCTGACACCAAACCATCTGGTGGGGATGATGGATGCGCGGGGCTGCTAGGTGGTCGTGCAGCACCTCGCGCTCGGCTGGCGGCCCGCATGCTGTCGCATCCAGCGCCAGCTCCAGGCGCGCCCCGGCGACCCCCAGGCAGCAGCCCTATGCGCGTTCTATTCTTGTCCATCATCCATAAAAATGGGCGTCAATTAACGAGAGACGCCCAGGCCCGGCTCCGTTTAATAGTGTGGCCGTAAGCACAAATGGGCTTTAGCACCCTCAATTCTGCCGAGGCACGGCGCTCACACCTCTTGGCAAGGCGCTGACTGACTGCGCCGACGTAGCAGTTTTGTCACTTAACTGTTACGTCAGCAGGCGATGGGGTCGTCACTTCCCTACGCCTATATTAGTATTATTATTACATTATCACATATATTGTCACAAAATTATAATATTATAAATATAAATACAATCTATATAAATAATATTATTATTTCGGCTATTATCCACCGCGGCGAGGAATCCTAAGCCATCGGTGAAGTTAGGCATCCAAAGATAGGAACCTTCTTACTATTCGAGCTGTATTTAATAAGGCCGATTTTTGAATTAATCCCTTCAGCCACTTGCCCAAACCTAACTTGGACAGATATTCGTCCATATTTTTACCGATAAGCCCATTGACTGATACAACTATTGGTACAATAATAGTAGAATCAACGTCCCACATAGCGACAATCTCATGAGCTAAGTCGATATATTTTATTTTTTTATCATTCTCTGCTTTCACGAGATTCTCGTCATGAGGAACACTGATATCTATTATTATTGCCTTGCGTGTAGTTCGGTCTACCACCACAATGTCAGGTTTATTTGCCACTATAAACCTGTCTGTGATAATTGACCGATCCCAGTACAACGTGACACTTCTATTTTCAAGGACTGGCTTTGGTTCATACTTATAATATGGAACGTCCTGTTGAGTAAAACCAAATTTAATGGCAAGCTGCTGGTGTATTATTCTAGCTACTTGGTTATGTCTGTGCAAATACTCACCATTCGATAGTTGTGAACAACCGGAAATAACATGTCTGAGGGACTCTCCAGGGCGGTGACATGCGCGACATACGTCAACCGTGCCGTCCCTCAAAATGTACTTCCGATAGTTGTTCGTTTTAATTACTTCGTCTTGTATTGCACAGATAAAACCTTCAGTTTCTGCAAAAAGGTCACCAAACTGTAACCAATGTACTGATGCAACCATGTCTACATAAGGATTAGTCAATGTTTTAAAAAATCGACCATGCAGTTGCTTGTCATTCCAAACCTTTTTGCGTTCATCTATAGTCATAGTATGAGGCCTCTGCCAGTCCTTTGCCGACATATTAAGCGGGGTTAATGATTTGTCATTAATCACTACGTCACTATGAATGCGTGATGTGTCTTTTTTAAATAATAGTCTCTGAGGTTGTATACTTCATGGTTGTGTAGGTTTTAATGTTTAATAAACCCCGTCCACCATCTTTTCTTGGAAGATACAACCTCATGACAGATGATCATGGGTGGTGCATTCTGTGCGTAGTCATTAATGTACGGACTCGTCTATCCAAGGCATCCAATTCCGTTTGAGACCATCTTGTAACACCAAAAGTATAAAAGAGGCTAGGTATTACCCAGGAGTTATATGCTCTAATTTTGTTTCCGCCGGATAAATGACTTTTGATAACTTTTTAAATCTTGACATAAATTTTGCTTTTGAATTTTCTTTAATAGTTTTGTCATTAATTCCTAGCGCTTCCGCCATGCCCAAGTATTTATAGGTTTCTGTTTCAGAAAGAGAACTAAAATGTATATCATTTGTAATTTCAAAATTATTAGAATTTTTAATTTTGCCTCCATTTACATCGATGACAGCACATTTATCTATTCCAAATTCTATTCTGTTATCATTGTTGAAATCTATTGTTTTAATTTCAACAATAATAGGTCACTCTCTTTGATGTGAAAAGCTTGAGATCATCCATGTAAAGTAGATGTGAGATGGGTGAGTTTTCTTTCCGAAACCGAAACCCTAATCCGGATTCCTCAATAGCAGTGCTTAAAGGATTTAGGCTAAACAAAACCAAGTTGGGCTCAAACTGTCACCCTGGAATATACCCCGCTTAATATTTATAGAGTCTATCGAACTACTTTGCCACTCACCTGGTAGGCTTAGGACAGTGTTCCACGGACCCATTAATTTACTTAGAAACTTACAAATTTTGTCATCTATTTTATATATTTCTAAAACTCTCTTTAGCCATGAATGTAGAACAGAGCCATTTTGTAATCCACCCAAGCAGCGGACATATTTTTGCGGTTACGAAAGACTTGTCGGCAAATAGCTGTGTCAATGAGAAGAAGTTCTTTACAACCACGTGACCCTTTCCGACATCCGTTCTGTGCAGTTGAAAGAAAGTTATTATTTTCCAAATGTTTATAGATCTTGTTATTTAAAATTGCAGTTATCAATTTGTATACAGTTGAAAAGCATGTTATATGTCGGTACTTTTTAGGTTCCGTGGTGTTTCCATTTTTATATAGTAAGTGGTAATACCAGTTGTAAGAAGTCTCGGGAGCTCACAGCACTCTATGGCTTGAATATGTGCAGCCAAACGAGCGTGGCTACTTGTTATCCATTTCAGCCAAAAGTTGTGTATACCATCCGGTCCAGGGGATTTCCGATTGTGTAATCTACGAGTAATTGAGTCTTCAGCAGTAATTGAGATAGAACCCATGCTAGCCAAATTAGAATACGTACGTTCGGTTGCACGAATCCATTCGCATTCATCATGAGAAACTTCACTAGACCACATACTTTTCCAAAAACTTAGACATTCATTTAAGCTTAGGCTGCCATGAGTGCAACTGTTAGTTGTAGTGTTCTCCCAAGACCGATACATCCACTTTGGTTACTTTCAGATGTGCGATTCTGGAAGTATCGCTTAGATCTTTCTGAATATCGTCTAATACGGTTAGCCCATGCTTTTAACTTTTGTTTTAGCGTACTCGTATCAATGTACTCAGAAATTTTATCCGGAAAATGGGGATCTAATTGGCTAATATTATTTTCATTAGCGATTTGATTTACTAAAGTTATTATTTTTACGTCTGTTACCTGTTTGGTAGCTTATTAGTTTTCCTATAATTTTGAGTATTGTCAATTCGTGTTTGAATTCTTTGTTTCCATTTAGGTTCTGTATTATTTTTCTTAAAATTATGTACTGAAATGACAGGAATTTTCATTATCATACATACAACATGGGCACAACAATAAAGAAGAGACATAGTTTCCAAAATTGAATTACTTTTTTCAAAATAATCTTCACATAGAATATTCATTGATGCTACTGTTAATATAGTTTTTTTGTTGTTAGGAAGTTTAGGTAGTTTCGGTCTATTTTCTATAGGTATATTTTTATATTCCAGAAGGAAACATTCGAAAGTCTTTCTAATATATTCGCTGTCCTGGGAACTTACATCTATATCAAAACAATTTTGCTCTACTTTTTCGTTGTCTAAGTTAGTAATATTTGTATTATGGTTACTGTTATTAACATGTAAGTCATCATTCTCACCTGGAAGTGTTCGTTGGGAATAAAGAATTGAATTGATAGTAGATGTTGAGTACTCACTGCAAAGTTGTTCAAGTAATCTGTCGTCCAAAATCTTACGACTTAGAATGACACGTACTTGATCTGAAAGTCTTTGGGCAGTTAAATTTGTTAGGTTGGGCTGTAGCTGTTGGAATTCATACAGCATTTTAGGGCGATAAGTTGTAAGATTGGTTCCTCCTTTGGTAGCCTTATAGTACGCGCGCATAACACTTATATTTAATTCTTTAGTCCAGCGCATGCGTCGTCGCAACACACCATCAGTAGCGGGGTCCTCTTGTAGGATAGTAATTCCTTCAGGTCCCAAGCCAGCCGGTGGCGCTCTTCGTCCCTCAAAGATGGTACAGGGTTCTTCTTGTGCCTCTAGGATTACATTCCATGGATGTGTCGTCCTCCGTAGGCGATGTTACATGTGAAAGAAAGTAGTATTGGCGGTATTTATTCGTATTTGTCGTCTCGTTCGATGCATAATGTAACGTTAAATTAAATATTTTATAAATCTGTTTGTAAAATTTCTTAGATGACAGTTGACAGTTTGAAATAAATACATTTTCTTGAAATTAGTTTCTTATGCACAGATTTTAACGTTTTATTATATAGATATCGTAAAATATATTTGCGTTGAAAATTTGTTATTTGGTAACTTGAAACATATGCTACAAAAATTTATTTTTAAGATTTTGTGCTGACTGCATTTACTTTTGACAACATCCGCCATTATTATTATAATTATGGTTATGGTATGGTGGTTTTGTAAAAGTTGATGGACGCGTTGTGTTCAGTTTAAATAAAGATTGCCTAGGTTTGTTTATTGCACGAATTTTATCTTCTTGAAGTGCGAATCGGCCTGCTTCGCAATGACTACGAAATTCTTTTGTTCTTAACATTGCTCCGATGTCGGAGCTAATGCCATTAATAAAAACGTCAAGAGCCGTTTCCTCCGTTGTCGCTAAGCGACCTAATAACGTCTTATCGCATATTTCAGCGTTTAACTTTTCAATTATTTTAGAGCGACAAAGGTGGACTCTGTGAAAATATTCGGTTAACGTTTCTGTAGGTTTTTGGAACATGGATTGCAGTTCAAGGTTAAGGTGTGCTATGGTTTTAACGTTATAGTAATTTTTCAATAAGGAATGTTCTTAAACCGGTCCATGAGGCATGTACTTTACTGTGAACGTCTGCCGCACCCGAACCAGTGATATTAACCAGTGATATTGTTTAACGCGTATACTAAAATTACTGACTTCTGGTCCGCTGAACTTAAGTCGAATGCTGAATTGAATGACCTAACGAACCTGTACACTTGTTTGTTATTATCTGTTTCAAATGAGGAAATTAATTTAAGTAACGTGGTGATGTCTAAGGCCATTTTAGGGTTCTTTTGAGATTATTTTACACAGGCAATGAATAATTGATATAATAGAATAGAATAATATAGTAGTATATAATAGAATAGTACGATTACTTATATTAAAAAAATGAATGTGAATGAGGTGGTAGATGTAGGAAAATATTTTGCTAAATGGAAAATAGTAATTGAACAAACAAGTTTAGCCACTTACCACAGTAACAATAAAATGGAGCTGCATGGTTCGGCCAAGTTTTCAAAAGCCTTCAGATACCATACGTTGTCTTCTTGTTGGGCGATGCTGTCCGTCGAATTTGGTACGTTTTTACTTGTCTTTACGCGATTTAAGGAATGAATCACGCAAGATCCTACCGACTGCGCCAAATTTGTTGTGGCAGAGACAAAACTTTAAAATAATTTATTTAATTGTAGTGTAGCCACCACAATATATATATTAGTGTTAGGTAGAATAAAGAAGAGTATAATTAAAGTTCTTGTACAAGCAACACGTCTCCTATTTATTAAAACCTTCAACACATGGCGATTTTGCCAGGCGGTGCGCTGCTACAATGTACGCGCACCGCCGGGCCTATAAGAATAGGATTTTTACAAAAATAAATAAATAAAGAAAATCGTCATGGATTAACTTGTAAATATTATTAAAATATATACATTATAATAACGCAATGGACGTAATACCGGATGTGACCAGAAAACTATAATATGAAATACACGAGGAGAGGCCACAAAATATATTGTTTTAGAAGCAGACTGAAAAATTAAAAATGGCGGATTCATTGAAAAAGGGAAAGAAGCGGTTGTATTCTAGCGAGCATCATCCAGAAAAATGTGAAAATTGAGTCAAAGAGAACAAAGAAGAAATTAAGAGGTAATTTCGCACCTGTGTGATTTTAATTCCATTTAAAACTTTATTTATCAATTTGAGATTGTTTTATGTTCTTTTTGCTATTATTTGAAGTTATGTATTAAATATTCTGTATGTAATTTACTATGATTAAGTTAAAATATTTATCAGACACTTAACGATTCAATAGCATTTTATTAGTTTTATTACTGTGCCTAAATAAAAACCATAACGCAATATTATAAATTGTTACGTATACACTTGTGGCACATCTATTAAGGCACAAGACGATTTTATATTCACTTTTATTCAATTATAGTTTAAATTATTCTATTACTGTGTCCTGCAAAAATGAATGAAATAATTATATAATAGATTACATTTTACGTACTTGATTTCTATAATTTATAGTTAAATAACACTGTGATACATTTCGTCGTTTTAATTTTCGAATCCAAATTTAAAAGGGTTGTAAACAAATTTTTTCTAAATTCACGATATACCTTATTATATTATGATAAATAAAAATATTTTTTTTTCAATATTTTAAATACATTAATGTTTTATTATATATAAACTCGATAGCTGTTACAGCGATTGTTTAAATAATGTTTTTGTATGCGATATAACTAACATCATAATATTTCTAGCAACGTTAAATTTTAAGAGCCAATGAGTTATTGGATGTATGTACTATAACTATGAACGACGAAACTATTTAAATGTCTGTAAATTAAAAAAATGCTTAGAATCTCATTTAAGGTTGCATTCATATTATAATATATTGTACAAGTTATAAAATTAGGTATGAATCACACGGTGTGCTTCAGTTCAGGCTTAGGTAATCATAGTTCGATGCAATCCCAAACGTTTCCATATACTTACTTTCAAATTTAAAACAAAGGTGTCTCATATTGCTAGCGCTGCTACGAGTACAATTTGTATTTTGATCTGTCTGTTGTTATAATAGTGATGACGACTTATGTTCCCATTATTATTTCTTTTGTTTTGTTCATTTTAATATGAAACGTATAATTTACTTTTGGTTTTATATTGTTTGAACTTTTAAAGCTTTTAAACTATTATAATCTCTTAAAATAGTATGTGTGGATTATGAAAATAATTACTTCGTTTAATTCGATTTTGAAACTCATTACATAAGGTATACAATTAATTGATTTAAATTTTGTTGTGCCCATATTGTGAGCCTCAATTCCTGACTGACAATGATAACTAAAAATTTTACGAGACTATGTCATATTTAAAAGATGGTAAATTTATGGATAAGTAAGAGAATACATAATAAGAAATGAAAAGTAATGATAATGTTGTAGGTTTGAGTGACATAGGAAGAAATTCGGTGGTTAGCATATCCACATACAATCAGCCTGATCAGCTGAGAGTTTGGAAAACTAATAACCGATTAATTTTTAAGGTTGTTCGGATGCGATTAAAGACGTTATGAGTTTTAAAGAGGGAATGATAATTTATTATGAATGGTATAGAAATATTGTCCATAATCTTGGGTACAATTAAATAATGACTAATAAATATTATAAATGTAAAGAAATAAATAGAAATAAAACAAAAGTTGACCTGCATAAATAAGTAATGGAGAGATACGGGAACGTCCATCACTGGTAAAGCATATAGTCCTCGAGCAGGTATGTTTCATGTTTGGATGATAAAATCGAGTAACGGTACTAGGAATCAATACCTTCAGTAAGAGATGTGAACAATTTACTCACATTAGTACTGTTAGACCAGAGAAGTCTTAAATTTGTTACCCTTAATAATGGTACATTGAGGTCGTATCCTTCATTGGATCATAGTGTGAACTTAGTTTCCTCCGTGACAATTGTTGGAGTCTTTTAAAATGACTTAAACGTAGACCTCAATTGTGCACAACCCAAGGTACAGCTTTACCTTGATATAGTATGATTTAAAAGTTTATGTACCAATAAAATAAAATGAATGTAATGAAATGTAATATAGTACCCAAGTAAATGGGGGCCCATATATAAAGTAATGTGATAAATATCATGAAATAAAATATAAATGAAGTGAATTAATACCTGTTTCCGATATCTAATAAATAAATAAATGTATAAGAGAATAGAAATACTAGCTAAAGGTCAAAAATATTAAGAAATAAAAGAAAGTACGTACAAGAAATATGAAAAAAGGCCTGATAATCGAAAACAAAGGATATGAGAGTACTGTTAGTATGAAAATAAAGGACATGAACAATTTAAAATGAGGTAAATTATTACCTCATTTCAAGGAATCCTGAACAAATCTAAAATGAGATATTATGTTGTTATTTTGCATTTCTGTATTAGGTGCTACCTGCAATGCTACTCAAAATGCTACTTACAAGCTATACATCTAGTAACTATAGGATCGATCCACACAACCACATGTAAAAACAATTAAATTTGATTAATACATTTTAGCGTAGATTTACATGAATTTACAAGATTTTTTTTATTTAGCCACATTGATTCATAGTTACAATAACTCTACCTTAAATTTCTTTTGTGTTATGTTTTTTTTGTTTATGTATAATTTGTACAATTTTAAACTAAATTTGGTATATTGCTTACTAAAATCAAATCCAAAGCGTATCGATAGTCTATTATTATAAGTTTGATAATGTAATTTTTTTTTCTATATAGACAGTCAAATCTAAATTTACGTTAATACATATTTACTTTAAAAAAAATTGTCTTTTCAAATGTTAAACAAATATTTTGTTATAACTTCTAAATTAACCTTATTACACTTTTTAAACTCTGTATTCAATTAAGATAAACATTTTTCTATGAAAATCTTTTTCTAAAAAGAGAAAGTAGTAATCAGTTTTCGACTATTATAAATAACTTAAATAATAAACACTGATAATGTATGTAAATGTAAATGTATTATAACAATGCAATGTAACGATCTCAACTACGTACATTAAAAAGTGTTTAATACTATAATTTTCAAATACTTTAAGTGTACTCATAATAGAACATTTTGTAAGTTATGTTGAATTAGATATTATGTTTGTGTCATACGATGTAATTGAAAACCTTCCTTATACGTGCTGGATATTATAACAAAGGTGTCTGTCACCACCGCTTACGCGGCTGAGATTGCAAAATGTATTTTGATATCTGTTTTAAGTTAATGATCATGATTACGTTGCATTATGTTCTTTGTTCACTTCATCTTAAAATGAAATGCAATATTTTCGGTGTTATATTATTGAACCTTCAAATCATATGTTTTAACTTTTATAAGTCATCATCTTCTGAAAAAATTGTAGAGTATTAATATATAACTTATTTGCGTGGATCATGAAAGTAACGATTAATCAAATATAAAGGTATAAATAAATGAAGTATAAAGTATGCAATTATAAATATAAATGTGAAAAAAAATATACAAGGGAAGAGTAGGTACTACTTAATGCGAGTGTCTGGATAAGTTACTTAATAAGTGACTAAATAACTCAATATCTAAGTATGTTACAATAATGTGTCGACCAAAAAATAATATACCTTCGCGAATGTTCACCTAATTATGTCAAATACGTATGTTGTATGTATGCATAATACATTATACTAATTTTAATGTGATTGAGCAATTATGCATAGGAGGTTTGGCCAGCCGTCCTACCCAATCCAAGACGAATTATATATATTATCCGTTATTAAAACGTAAGATTTTATTTAGGATTAACTTTACAATATATAAAAAAAATGTTTTAATTTTTTTTTTGTCGGTGGAGGTGTAGTAGCCACCACAATATATATATTAGTGTTAAGGTAGAATAAAGAAGAGTATAATTAAAGTTCTTGTACAAGCAACACGTCTCCTATTTATTAAAACCTTCAACATTACATAATACTTTAAACTAACTTAAAATATAGTAGTTGATACAGAGAACTTGGGAATGGAATTATGTTGAGGGATCGAAAGATTTGGTATAAATAGTGTAGGAAGCTAGGAGGTGGGGGTAAACATAAGGAACAACATTGTTCTTGGTGTTATGGTTAACTTATTGTAAACTATAAACATTAGCATATAATATTACAATCGAATTAGTGTGGCTTCTAAGGAAGTAAACAATATGATTTATAAAGTATACAGGTCTTATAACATAAAGTAAATAGTTTCCTATGACATAACATTAGTTTGGCTTCTAAGAAAGTAATTTAGCTTTTAAGTAAATAAACAATATAAAGTATACAGGTCTTATAACATAAAGTAAATAGTGTCCTATGACATAACATTAGTTTGGCTTCTAAGAAAGTAATTTAGTAAATAAACAATATAAAGTATACAGGACTTATAATATAAAGTAAATAGTATCTATGACATAACACAACGCGCCGATCTTACCAGCTAGTATGTAATAAAAAATAAACATTTACATGCTTAGTATTAAAGCAGAATAAATTATAAAGAACAAGGTACCAAATTCCATCATGTACGTCACCAGAAACCGTCGAAAGAAAGAAGAAGAAAAAATCACTTTATTTTAGGTCAGACCAATTGACGTGCAACAAATATGCTAATTTATGAAAAATAAAATGAAAAAATTTGGCTTTGTACGATGAAGGCATGCCAAAAAAAGGTCATTACTCAGCGTAAGTTGTGGCGAAACCACAACGCTGATTTACAGTAATGGTAATTAAAACAATAAGAACCAATAAGACAATTAATTACTCAATTCCGTCTGCTGGGAGTTGGTATCTCATCTCCCAGCATTTTATACGTGGTAGAGCCACGCTGCAGTTGTAACAGGAATGGGTCGGTTCGACCGGGGAAGGACCACGCTCTCAGAGAATACCAGCGTAAAACAGCTGCGTAATGGTGCTGTGTTTCGTATGAATTTCCATTAGGTAGACTGTGTGCTCGTTTTGGACTCTTATTCTTTAAAAAAATATCTAATAGTGTATCTTTAAATTCAAGAGTAACAATTTAAAATATATTTCATGCACGTAGTGAGTTCACACTCGTTTAGTTTATAAATGGCATTCCGTAGGTAGCTCGCTCTGCTTGCGGCAAGACTCTTGAAAGCCAATAATATTGCAGTTGACACATTTGTGCAGCGCGCTATAAAGCTGATAATATTTTCAAATGTTTTGCTTACTTTTTAATAAATAAATTGTTACTAAGATGACACACAGTTATAAATAATGAACTAACGGAATATATGTCTTCTAAATTAACGTTATGAATTAGATAATTACTAGAATCAAGCGTTACTTTGCGGAAATAAAAAAAATAATCTTTAATTTAAGTTAAAATCCACGTAATAAAATAAAATGTGTCTTACCTAGTTTGAAGAGCACCTCCCGCCCTCACACAATTACGTGCACTATTCCCGTCACCAGAAATACCAGCACCGCTACTCCCAACACCACTACACTAGGAAAGACCAACCATCGATAATGCGACACGTGTTTTGTCTCTTATCATCAGTTATTTATGCCTATTATCCGATGAAATAGACTCTGCGGTGGCTGACCGTTAAGTTACATGATGTGTCGTATTACTAAGGTGACAACGCAACTGTAGAATTCTTTGTTTGAATTGGTTGCAGTTGCAATAGCCACATAATATCAGGTAGGCTGTAAGTTCGTTTGGTCACTTCAGTTTTATAGAAAAAAGCTATGGGAATTAATTCATAACTATTAAAGATGTAAAATATTAATCAGCTAAGATCTGCGTAATGAAATAAAATTATGTGTTTTACCTAGTTTGAAGAGCACCTCCCTTTGTCTTTCAATTGCTGTACTATGCTAAACGAGGCATCCTCAGGTGAATTAGACTCTGCGGTGGCTGACCACTACATAGAACTTTCAACTCCGTAAGTTGGCGCAACTATCGTTGTTGCCAACGTGTGTAGCCGCCCTTATAAAAACAAGTTTAATCTAAACACTATTCTATTGACAGTCACATAAGTCACAAATACTTAACGTTAAATTACTAAGTCGTTTTCTTTCCTTACTTCAAAAATAAAATGTTTGTTCACTCTTATGTCCGAATGTTTGGTAAAATGTTTCTTGTAGGACACCTTCGTAGACACTTGAGGAGCGGAGAGAGATGACGCAGAAAATCGCACTCTGAAGCCCCACTTCTATACCCGGGTGGTTTAGGGAGAAATTTTCCGATTGCAACCACAAACAAAAAAGCAAGAACCAAAGAAGGCTTTACTGCGCTGCCACTTCCAAGTAATAAGATGGAAAGTATCATCTGTTTCCTTTTCTTAAAAATTTACTTCGCTAAATATATACGTAAGTTATAATATATCTACGTAAGTTTTGGTTGTGTAAGAGGATGAACACGTGGCACGTAGCCCTCGCAGTTTCGAGTTATATTTTTGTCTCTGTGTTGTGTGGCATCTGTTGGTGACCCAAATAAAGAGAAGAAAGCTTCACAGCCTGTATTTATACTGTCTCTTTACACCGAAACAAAGCAGTTGACCGCTTAGTGGCGGTGTAAGAATATTCTCTTCTCTATATCGTTCCGTGGGTGTCGTAAGAGACGACAGAGGGAACAAACCAGGAGATGTGCAGCAGCGTCTTCCTAATGACGACTAAAAATAAAAAAATGCGGTTGTCAACCCGCTTGCCAAGCGTGGCAACTATGGCAAATATCCCCCCTATGCTAGCAAGATTCCACGGCCTCATATAGCTATTTTTTTTCATCATCATTCATCATTACAGCCCTTCACATGTCTACTGCTGAACATAGGCCTCCCCAATTAATGCCACAAAGCACAATCTTGAGCCACCTGCATTCATCGACTTCCTGCATATTTTTTTTATGCGAAACATTCTTATTTAACCCCCAGTTAACCTGGTGCCTAAATATACTTTAATTTATCTGGTGGAGTCCGAGGGACTTCAATTCAAGAAATTGTTGATAAATTTAAAGTGAAACGACATTTTATGTTCAAAATCATTTATTTAACTAAAAAACATTACCTTCTCTTACTTTTATATAAAACTTTGGTATTAATTATCATTTGAACATTTTAGCATTCGAAAAATAAACTACCCTTGAAATTAAATTAACAAAATTTGCTTCAACTCTAGCTGCTATAACAATTTGAATATAAGGAATATTAATTTTTTACTTAGAAAATACTTAAACAATCTAATGAACTTATGAAAATAGACTAAAAAGAATACTGTTTTATATAAAATAAAACGTGCAACACTTAATCTTTAGCTGTCGCAACACAATGAGTGCAAATCTTCTTCATACATGCCAAACATACTGGCTTCCTACAGGTATGGCACAAAAATGAAGTCTTTCTTTTCAGGCGTTTAGGAAATATATGGCAGTATTTTCTTTGGTTTCTAGGCAATTTGTCATCTAAACCTTGTTGTTCTTCTACAAGAGGTACCTTTGTGATGTCAGATATCAACTCGCGTAGCTGACGAGGAAGTCTTTCGTTGTATTGCCGTGATTTCAAATTCATGTCATTTAGTTGCTCAGCCAATCCTTTTATGTAATTTAGACGTGTCATTTTGCTGATACCTGCTTGGCTTTTGTGAATAACATAGCTGTTCCACGCACTCATGTCCAATATGCGGAAAAAAACTGCCATTGGCCAACGTCGCGTACGCCGACTGCATGAATATACAGAGCATTTTTGGTCCACCGAATCTACGCCACTTTTTGTGTCATTATAATATTCAATAATTTCAGGCTTTAGAGTTTCTGGATTAATTTTAGAATCGTGATGCATCGTAGAGTACAATATTACTGCTTTGTTTTTTTTAGGCACAAAACTGACTAAAGTGCAATCTTTCGTAAATCCAAACAGTGAACTATTCAGCTCTTTGTTCTTCGCAGGTAAAAACTCTTTTGGAATGACAGCTTCGTTTTTTTTTCAAAGTACCTACTGTAGTCAATCCTTTATTTTTAAGTTCTTGTGAAAGTTCTATTGACGAATACCAATTGTTTGTTGTTATATTTCTGTTGGTGTTAAATATTGGCTTACACAGTCTAAGTACTGCTTGAGTTGGAACAGGCTTTATCAGAAGAAGATAAGAAAATTATCTTCTTCTGATAATGTGTAAGAGTCAGATCCTTTTCCTGTATATATGTAAGTATTATATACGTAGAATGTTGCAGAATCAGCTAGACATTGTACCTTCACTCAATATTTGGCTGGCTTACTGGGGATATACATTTTAAACCTACACCTTCCACGAAAAGCCAGCAGCATCTCGTCAACAGTAACATTAGCACCTGGGACATACCTTGCTTGTGATTTTTTATTGAACATTTCAAGAAATTCAGTAACAGCACAGCCTGGATCGATTATTTTTCGAGCTTCTGTATCAGTGAAATTGTCAAATCTGAGAACTAGAAGTAGTATAAGGAAACGTTTTTTAGACATAGAAGCCCGAAATATAGGTCTCCCTGTTCCATCAGTTGCAAACAACGACAATACACTTTCATGATTGGACTTAAATGATCACTATATAGTAGCAGAGAGAGAAAACCTTTCAGTTCTATTTGGCTCGTCTCCTTGAAAGCGTATTGCTCCTTTGGTGAAATGGTCTCACGAACTATTTCCAATTTTTTATTAGTCCACTCTAAAATCGTTTCTATCATTTGATTATCAAAATAAGCTGAAATGCATCCAAAGGAGAAATCGGACCATTCTCTGTAACTAAATCATTTTGGTTTGAAGGTAAACGAAGAATATTGTGAGACTGTGTGCGGATGTTTCTTGACGGGGGTTCGCTTGACCATTTGAATCGGTTTTTTCCGTAATAATATTTAGCGCTCTCACCTGAGGACAACACATCTTCATCATTAGAGTCAACTGAACACTCTGAGTCGAGTCGTGATCAGAAGGTATACAGTCATCTTCAGAGTCGGATAATAGTTCTTCAGGTATCACAGCTCGAGATTGTTCAAGTGATTGAGATTCATCGTCGGTACAATCTTCGTCATTTAGCCAGTCGAGTAGAATAGATTCAGCATTTGGTTGATCTACGCTAACTACTTGTCTATTCAAGCCATTTTCAGTCTAAAACAAAAAATCAAAAACAAAATAATAATAAGTGATATTGAAAAAAAGTTACACAATGCCCTGGTGAGTCCGGCGGACTCTACTAGCTTAAAACTCACCGATGGATGAAGCGCAGACGCGTCCTCTCTCCCCTGCGCGTCGCACGCTACTGTATGAAGGTACTGTGATGCACAAGCCTTTGAGTGCCAAAACAAAGAAATCACAACACTTTGAAAATCGCGTGGAGTCCCTGGGACCTAACAGATCAATTAAGGGTTAAATGCGAAAAATTACCAAGTTTTATGCATAAAGTATTAGCTACATGTTTATAAAACCTCAAATAACAATAACGAGTAAGGCGGCCTACCATCCCAGATTACACGAAACAATCCCGTAATGGCAAATGTGATCCCGTGTGGATGTCCCGCATTCCATATAGAAGATTACTATGCAACTTTTTTCAGAACGGAGATGTTAAATTTAATCAGCAGATGTGATAATATTAGTAGTTTGGTGGACACTTAGCGCATTTTAAAATCTTATATTGTAAAGAATTATAAAGTCTGTAGAGCATTAACGTTGAATAAGACTAATTTAAGAGTATTTTATCGTGTTTAATTTAACTTATTTTTAATTCCCGACGTTTCGGGTCCTTTAAAAGAAGTTAAATTAAAGACGATAAAATCCTTAACATTCGTTTTATTCCATAGTAAGTATTCATGTGAATATAAATACGTAAAAATAAATAATCATTAGAGCATTAACGGTTAAAAAAGTTTACGACTTTGAATAGGTTCTGAACGTAAAAAGAAAGTCGTGAAAAAATTGTACGTAAATTTTTGTTTTTTTTATGAATTAAGATAAAATATTAAATATATTTCTTCTGTGACAAATATCAAACGTGTAGTGGCGGTGTAATACTATCCATTACCCTCTAACGTTCCGTGGGTGTTGTAAGAGGCAATAGAGCAGCAGTGGAAATTTAATAGGCTGTAACCGTAACATTTACAGTAAAATACCTATTCAATACAAAAATAAACACCAAAAAAGGTTTATTTTTTATGAAGATATCGAGTTACATTCATACAAAAAATAATATGCAGTTGAAATGTTAACCTACCTCCTTTTTTCGAAGGCGGAAACAGTAAGTTTTATATTCCAGAGTCAGGCTGTATTATAGCTGCAGCACGTATGAGTCAACTTGTCCGGGAAGAACCACGCTCGCTCAGAACATCAGCTTGAATAGTAAAATACTGTTTTTTCTATAGAATAAGGATCACCGCCACTGCACGTTAGGGGCTTTAATTATTCTGTATAATATATCTTTGCACTGACTTCAGAATGTGAAATTATTTTATATTCTTTTCATTTCTATTAACATTGTAGTGGCGGTGTAAGAATATCCACTACCACATATGATCCCGTGGTGTTGCAAGAGGCGGCAGAGGGAACCAAATCAGGAGATGGGCAGCAGTATCTTCCTAATGATGACTAAAAATAAAAAAGAAACTGCGTTTTTTATAGCATAGGGTGACAAACGAGCACACAGTCCACCTGATGGTAAGTGGTTGCTGTGACCCATAGACATCTACATCTATCTTCAGTGAAGAAATAAAACACAGATGCGAATGGGTCGGCTCGACCGGGGTAGGATCACGCTCTCGCAGAATACCAGCGTAAAATGGCGGCTTAATGCTGCTGTATTTCGTATAGTGAGTGTAGAGAACCGGAGACCTTTTTTACTGGAAACGAGGCATTCCATCTCAGTCCTCAGGAGTGATAACGCATCTGCATTTTGATTCTTAATTGAGGATAAATGTAGATATCTATGGGCCACAGCATCCACTTACGATCAGGTGGACTGTGAGCTCTTTTGTCACCCTTATTCAATAAAAAAATATATTTATCATTTCCATTTATATATTTATACAGCCTAAAAAGATGAGAAAACTATTTAAATACCCCATAATAATAATATATTGTAAGAAATTATTCCACTTCTGATGCTAGAAATTATTCTCAAAACCATTTAAATAAAAGAACACTACTCGGTAACAAACTCTGCTTACTATCAGGACCCAATTACAAGATAACACCAAAGTATGCAAACCAACAGCATCACTACCCATCTCAATGTAACACAGGGCAGCCTCTCAGCAACACGATCTTCCTTGATTACATTAGTAGAATACCCCAACAGGCATAGTAACGACAGTCAGACTCGTAGAATTGCCGACTGATCTCTCTTATTCGCCTGCGCGATACTTTATAGTGCTAGAACAAGGGGAAGATTACTTCCTTTACAATATATTTATTTGCGCACCATACACAGTCCTCAAACAATAAATACAAAATATTTACTTATTCTACACAGCAGTATTTCAGCTGACGCGTACAATAGGAAAACCTAAACTGTAAACGTCAGTTCTCTTCCAATGTCACAATATACAAAAATTACACAATAATAACAATTAAGCTCATGAAAGGGTAAAGTAAAAAGGAAAATAAAAAATTTGACCATTTTTAAGAAAACAAGATAATATCTACTGCTTTGTTTCTCTCTCTCTCTCTCTCTCTCTCTCTCTCTCTCTCTCTCTCTCTCTCTCTGTGTGTGTGTGTGTGTGTGTGTGTGTGTGTGTGTGTGTTGTTTGCACTCATATTTACTTTTATTTTTTATACTAAATAAATAAATTACCTTGTAATACAAAAGGGATCTAAGAAATTGATAAAAATGTTGTCCAAATGAAGTTTTTAAGTAATACGTCACATAAATAGATTCTATCCAGGTGAAGCTGGGGCGGGTCGTTAGTTATTATATAAAATTTGTGGAACATTAGTTTGCGAAGTAATACATAATTAAAAAGGGTAAAGTAAAGTTAGGTATCATACGTGAGTGCTGGTAGACTTCACATGTCTTTGGAAATATTTTTTTAGAATATAGGTGACAACGACCACACAGTCCAGTGGTAAGTGGATGCTGTGGCCCATGGACATCTACATCTATCTTCGATTAAGAATCAAAATGCAGTTGCGTTGTCACCCCTGAGGATTAAGATGGAATGCCTCAGTTAAATGAGTCTTCGGTTCTCTGCACTCACCAAGCGAAACACAGACTTATTAAGGACAAAAATACAAACATATTAATTTGAGTAAAAGGCAAAATCTCCATATCACTATTTTATCTATTTTAATCTGGCAAGGCACGCTGGAAATCGAAGAATGCAGGTGGCTCAGGATCGTAAAAATAAAGACGCAGCCTATCGTTACCTATCGTACCTTTGTTATTACCTATCGTAGTTCAAATATTCCTGTACAATGTGAAAATCATTTTCACTGAGCTAGTTGTATAATTCTCTTTTAAATTTAAAGAAAGCTAGGTCTTGAATTACTTGTGGAATCTTACTATAAATATACTACTGTCATACACATCCAATAGCATTTTTTATGGAATCTCGCACTCTTGGGAATTATAACGGAAACCAACCTATTCCTATTTCTGGTGCTTCATTTGTAGACGTCTTTGGCTTGTGTGAAATAATTCATACTGTTCTTTACAAATTTTGCCGCTTCGAAAATATTCGTGAATAAGTGAATTATTCGTGAAGTAACAAGATCAAGTTACAACTTGTACTGGTTTCTATACCAATGCAATTTTTAGTTTTACTTTGTAAAAAATATATTATTATTAAAAGTTAATTCATATTTATAAATAACTCATTACTGAACGATTTTGACGAAATTTAATACAAAGATAGTCTTGACTACTTTATTCTGAACAATTAAAAACGTTGTATTATTATGACCACGCACTGCAACCAGGTGACAAAAAAGGCGGTGCGTAGGCTGCAGCAAAAAATTAAGGCTTACATTGAATAGCTTATATGCTTCCAAAAAACCAAAATAATAGTAACTTAATGCGTCCAATGTAATCAATCAATGTGTTTACCATGTTTCAATGAAAAACAGTTTGTGGTGATGCGTGATTTAAAATTGGTATAAAGTGGACTGTAATAGGTAGTTGGAATTGGGTTTCGTTGAAATTTGCAACCGACACATAAAACTGAAGAACACCTGGAGAACGCCAGCAGCTTCTCTTCGTACTTAAGGTTGACACTCGCATGGTACACTCCTAGTTTTCTTGCGCGATTTACACTTATTTGATACAATTCACGGCCGTGATTTTAAGTGTATGATAATTAAATAGATGTAGCGAGCGTAACACAATATGCTTCCGCGTGCGGGCGTGTTTTTACTTAGACACCTTCTTCCACCGGTTGTCGGTCGCAAGAAGGAACGAGTGGAATGAATGAAAGGTATTACAGAGGAATCTGATTCGTCAATTGGCCAAATTGATTGACCAAAAAAACGCGGAATATTTCAATTTGAGAAGTGGCGGTAACAGTTTGTTTAATTTTTTTATACTACATAGTACATAGTTAGTTTAGTTTAGTTTAGCTAACGACGGGCTGTTTTCTGCAACTCCACGTCTAAGCGCGTATTTTGCGTGTGGGCAGGAATAATAGGATTATTCGAGCCATGAAATCTCCCCGAAGAAGTTCAACAGTCCTTTGATATTGTAAGCAACTTCGGGGAGTGATCTCGGCGTGCCAAGATGTTTATATGGCGGTAACATTTCCCCCGCCCTTAAAGGGTCGCCTTTAAAAGGATAATAATAATATGATGCGATAAATACAATTAATACTATCTAAAGCTAAGCAAATATAAATATATATTATAATACATAGATGTAAAGAAAATATGTAAGATGTAGAGTTTATTATTGCGTAGGCAACGGACACAAGCGCACCACTGTTCGCACGAGTGTACCCCTTGCCGTTTTTACTGTAGCGACACGAACTATACCGTCCTTAGACGGGTGAACCTTTACGATCACTCCCAAAGGCCAGGAGAGGGTCGGTGAGTTATCATTTATAATTATGACAACTGTGCTCACCTTTACGGGGACCGAGTATTGAGTCCATTTCTGCCGCGCCTGCAGTTGATGCAGATATTCAGTTCTCAAACGACGCCAAAAGGATTGGACCAATTTATCTAAGAGTGCGTGTCGTTGAAGCAAATTTGTTGGCGTAGATTCCACATCAGGTGCAGGTAGAGAGTGTAACGTATTCAAAAATGTGCGGGTGTTAAAGCCGTCGGTTCAGCTGGATCGGAGCTAAGCACAGTGAGAGGACGAGAGTTTATTAAACATTATATTTGAGCAAGGACTGTGATTAACTCCTCATACGCAAGGTTCTGCTGTCCAATAACCTTAAAAAGATGGTTCTTTACACATTTAACCATACTCTCCCAACAACCACCGAAATGTGGGGCGGCAGGCGCTATGGACCTACCTGACTTTATCAAATGCAAGTCTGTACTTTTTGCTGTCGACATTTCAATTATAATAAGTACTGACACTAAATCCAATTATAATGCTAAAATAATGACAGCTGTTTTAAGTGTCACAGATTGGCTATACAAGAATAGTCTCAAAGTCAATTTAAGCAAGACAAAAATAATACAATTTAACCTAAGGAAATGTAAAGAAACTATTGACATTAAATTAAATGGACAAAAACTAGAGGAGGTTCAAAATACAAAATTCTTGGGGTTACATATTGATGATAGTTGCACTTGGCAAAAACACATTAAAGAAGTATGTACAAAAATCAATAAGTTCATTTAACCATTACGAAGACTGTCAAAGACTTCATCTCAAAAAACTGCTTTACTCGCCTATCATGGCTATGTAGCTTCCGTTTTGAGATATGGCGTAATACTTTGGGAAAATGGATCTACAGTTAACAAAGCTTTCTCAGAAAAAGTGTGTAAGGGCAATCTGCGGTGTTGGTCCATTGTATTCTTGTAGAGAACTTTTTCCAACCCTAAAAATTCTAACACTTCCCACCATTTATATTTTCGAGTTGGGTATCTTTGTCAAATAACATTCACAGTTTTTTACAAAAAAAAAAGGTTGTTAGTTTTAATACAAGGTACAAGGATAAACTAGTTCTTCCATTTAGAAAGAAGGCAACCTCTCATAAGAGCTGTTACTCGATGGCAATAAAGGTGTTTAACAAACTGCCTAGCGACATAAAGTCATTGCCTCTTAATAAATTTAAAAGCAAACTTTTTATGTAGTTGGTGGACAAGCCTTTCTATAATATATAGTCTTTTAATTACAAATAAATTCACTTGATCATGAATATAATGTTTGTAATGTAGTATGATTTTAAATATGACACTATAATAATAATAATTATACCGTTTAAATAATAACTAATTTTAATTCAATTTAATTCCATTGAATCTAATGTTTGTAATGTTTTATGATTTTAAATATGACTACTATAATAATAATAATTGTACTGTTTAAATAATAACTAATTTTAATTTAATTGATCTTATACTTAAATATTTGCACGTCCTAACAGGACAAAACATGTTGATCTTTTATTTCATGTCACAATTTATTTACCGTGTTTTATGCAAATAAATGATTCTTATTCTTATTCTAAGTTTCTACGTACCAGTGAACGAACGTTACCAAAGGTGATTGGTATGATTGGTTCCGGCCCTATAGTGGCCAGAGCTGATACTCTTCTGGCCAGTTCATCTGCTGCATCGTTTCCTTTGGATTCACTTTGTCCCTTTATCCATTGCAGAGTCACATTGTTGTGTTTACATACCTTTTTTTTTTTGCGGATGGAAAATCATCTAATGACGCTTTCGCTGTGGGTGGAGCGGAAGGAGTGTCAGACTTTACTGACTAAAACCATCCGTGTTCCTTCAGTGCCCTTACGTTCCGGAGCCGCGGTATCTCTTTCGAACAGCCCGCAGCCCCGGCAGGCGTCGGCCCTTGCGGGCCCCTTCACGCTGCTGACAGCTCTTGAGGCGCGCGTGGAACAAACGCGCCGTCGACACGGCCTGTCGTCGTTAGACGGACGGACGGCGAGCTACCCATTGCTCGCCGTCCACAGGTCCGCGCCTACGGTGGTCAGCCACGACGTAGCCCCCGACGCCCGGGCGTCTCCGCGGCGGCCGGGAAGGAAAGCTGTTGCTCTTCTTCCCGCTCCGCCACCTCCTTCGCTAGCATCACTGCTTCGCAGAAGGTGGTGACGGCATCCCATTCCGTCTCGCCCGGACCATGGCTTCGACCAGGGCCGGACGCGAGAGGTCGCCGCCGCCTATCGCCGCTACGAGTACACGGCGGTGCTCCGCCCGCAGGCACACCTCCACGGTGTGCTCCACCGTGTCCTCCGGTCGATCCTCGCAGTGGGAGCACCTGGCGTTTCTCCCGCCCGATTCGGTGCAGGAACCTCCCGAACACACCGTGTCCGGTGAGGACCTGCGTCAGGCGGAAGGTGAGGACACCGTGGCGTCTCAAGCCACCTCAAAGAGGGTCTTATCGCCGCTATAGTGGCGTGCCCAGCACGGGTTGCGACAGTCGCTCTCTCCATGTCGCCATGAGATCATGCCGGAAGTCTGTCCGCTGCGCGACAACTTGCCGCGGCAGCGGGTTTCCGGCATAGTGCCTCCGCGCGCCATTCGTGCAGGCGCGCGAGGACTATCGCCTCCAGATCCCATGGCGGCAATCCAGCAAGGAGGCTCGCCGCCTCGCGGAGATCGTGCGGTAGCCGCGAACCATCTTTACGGCAACCACCCTTTGGGGCGCGTTTAGTGGTGGACGGCAAGCCGCGCCAAACCACGCGCCACCGGGGCCCGTAAAGGGCCATGGACCTCACGATCCTCGCGTAGAGCCTCCGGCAGGAGGCGTTTGGCCCCAGGTGTGTTCATACCTCATTTAATCGTTGATGGCATTCATATATTAAGTCCCTGTTCACCATATTGCAACTCAGAGTTTGTAGTACCGCCATACTGTCGGTCAGTATTCTGATGGAGAAGTCTTTACCTTCCTAATATCTATTGCTATGGTTGCTTGAATGATACCCATACAATCCGCCTGAAAGACTGTGTTTTGGGCTTAGTCGCTCCAGGTGGCTGGTTTCATTTAGTATCTTATACTTCTTATCGAAAACAAATTGTTTGGGGATCTTATCTGGCTTGGCATGAAAGGTAGGAAATTTTGAGTAAATTCTATTAATTATACCTCTACTCTTACTTCAAAGATTTAGGGTCTTGAGTCTAATTGCAGCTAAAGTCGCTTCTTTTTGTATGTGTAGATGAAGCGGGGTTAGCTCCAGCATTGCCTTAAAGGCTGTTGTTGGTGTAGTCCTTATGCAGCCTAAGTCAGCCATACATGCCAGTCTCTGGTAACCCTGAAGCTTCTTTACAGTGGTGGCTACATTTGTTTTGGTCCACCATACAAGAGCGCCGTATGTGTCAGACCCCATCGTTTGCCAATCATGTTTCTGCATTTCCAGAAGGTTATACTAGCTTTTTGATTTTGTTTTCGATGTGTTTATTCCAGTTAAGTTTACTGTCCAGGGTAAGACTTAAATACTTTACCTCAGATGATAGCTGGAGTTTTGTGCTGAAAAGACTTGGAAGATGATAGTTATTCAGCATTCGTTTTTGTGTGAACACTATACGGAAAGCCGCTTGGGTCAGGTCGCACACCATACTCGCTGTCTTTCAGGTCTTCGGCATAACCTACTGTGTAGAAGTGATTGGCATTTAATTTGCTGATGAGTTCATTAATGACCATATTCCACAGTAGAGGTGAAAGAACCCCATCTTGCGGGCAGCCTTTCTTTATCTTGATTGTTTGATATTCACCAGCAATCTTTATTAATCGTATACTGAGCATGCTTACAATCCAGTCAATTAGTACCGCTTCAACTTTATGTCTACTTAGTGCACCTATTATGCTGGAGAATTGCGTTCTATCAAAAGCACCTTCTATATCTATGAAGGAACCTAGACATTGTACTTTGTTATGGCCTCATCAATCTTTATTATTACCTGGTGAAGTGCCAATTTTGTCGATTTACCTAAGCTGTAGGCGTGTTGTTTGTCGCGTAGCGGTAAGTTCATTAGCGTCGACCCCCTTAATTCCCTTTCACATATCCTCTCCATCGTCTTTAGGAGAAAGGATGTGAGGCTAATGGGTCTGTAAGATTTAGGGTCTGTATATATCATCCGGCGGTGTTGAATAAATTCCGTCGGGTTTCTTTAGAGAAATGGATCCCGGCGTGTTCTGTTTAGCTAAGATATTCCTTATCCTATTCGCTTGTTCACAGGTTTCTATATTACCACAAAAATTACGCCACCCTGTCGAGCGTCGATACCTGATACATTTTTTGTATTCGGACTTAGCTTTCTTGTTAGTAGCCAGTCTTCATCTATTGAGGTATTCATGGCCTTATTTAGGGCTTTTCTTATCTTCTTACGTTTTCTATCGAGCGAAACGGGTTTGCCTCTAAAAACTGGGCCCGACGCACTGCTCCTGGCTACTCCAGGCCTCGCTGATCATCTTCCTCTGTATTGCAACGAGGATGTCGTCAGCTAATTCCTTCGTTATGTGACCTGAATGCACACACGTTAAGGCCACACCCAAATCTGCTTTAGCTGCAGAATCGTAGCTGATTCTTGCAGCCTTTGGTTGCTGTTCGAGTCACACTTTTTTCTGCTCGCCTCTCGGTGAGGTAGACTCTTCCAGCATCCATTTGGCTGCTCTTTTCTTCTTACCAGGACGCTTGGTCGCTCACTGCTTCCTGGCGAATATCTTAGAGCTGGTCCCCGCGACCACGCCTTCCACTTGGGATGGAATTTTATCCTTCCCAGTTTCAGCGCGGCTACTGGTTCTAGCCCTAAGCACCTCAGTCGCAGTAGCTTGCCCAGTCTCCTTGGTATTGGTCTTAGAAGCAGCCAGCGCGGCTCTTTCTTTCCGGACTTTTTCCCGCTGCTTCTTATTCTTCTTCTTGGCCTACACACTACTGTCTGTTGGGATAGACCCTCGACCCCTAGAGATTTTAGTATTTAAAATTCGTCCCCCGGCTTCCCACCCTACATAGAGACCGCACCTTTGCGAACGCCCTACTTTAAAAAAGAATTTCAGGCGTTCGGATTATCGGGGGAATATAGGGACGCGAAGTTGGCTCACAGCGCGACATCGGGAGCTCGATCCAACTGATAGATAGGGCTGAAAGGGCCCATCCCTACTACCCAAATAGACTGTCACTTGCTCCGTCAGCATGGCCTTTACCACCACCTAGCCCTTTTTCAGGAAAACTTGGCAGCCCCCACGTCCCTCGCCTGCGACCCTCTGACGGGGCGCTTGGTCATTTCCCTATTTGTGGCTAGCAGATAGGCCACTGTTTAGCTTGAAATCCGGACCAAAGAGGGCGTGTTGTCTCTCGCCACTATATACCCCAGTGACGATCGGCTCAACCCTCCAGGACTCCTTCATCCCCGCGTACGGCGCTCGACTTCGCAGGTCTTAGCGTAGGCTTTCCGGCGGAACCACCCCCTCCTCTTTTCTCATCCGGGCTTGGGACCGGCAATGGCAGAGTTTTTACATACTACATACTACTACTACAAATAAATAAAATTGAAGAATCCGTTTGTAATTTCAAAATTACAGCATTTTACTAAATGCATATGAAACTTTATACGGTACTTATAACAAAAATACAATTTTTAAATTTTTGTCTGTCTGTCTGTCTGTTTGTTCCGTCTAATCTCCGAAACGGCTGGACCGATTTTGACGGGACTTTCACTGGCAGATAGCTAAAGTCAACTGGAGTAAGTTAAGTAAGTTAAAAATAATTAGGGTTCGCGTAAAAATTAAAACCCTAAATTACACGCGAGCGAAGTCGCGGGGAACAGCTAGTTTTAAACAAATTATCCCATCGACAACTGATGTTTCATTGTATTCCCATCACTAGTATTTATTCTGTGTCACTAGCAACAAACTACACTATCTTTTACTACGGCTAGAGTTGTAATCGATACCCTAAATTGATTTTTATTTACTCTGTAGTTTATCGTCATAATTGTGGGCGAAGATTAGCTACCACTCACAAAATTATATGAATATATCCTAGGTTTTGAGCTTGGTACACATATTTCAAATAAACTATATTTTTGTGAGGCTGAAAAGGTCTCTTACGCACAGTAGTAAAGTTAGCTTAAGAGTTATAATCGATCTCCAACGCACCGGCTGAAAGTTCTTTGAAAACAGCCCCGCAACTAATTGTTAATACAGCGAGCGCTTAGCCTCTGAGCCACCACGTCTCCCTAAACTACCACGGCTCAGGATCGTGGTTACGTAGAATTGTTATAGGCTGTAATGACGATGATGTATCCATTTAATATTAAATTCCATGGATATTGCTATACTTATACACTGCCATGACCATTCCGTGATGGCTGAGTACTTCATCTGTAGTTATTAAGTTTTTGGGCCATAGTCATACGATGCACAAATGTATCCTGTTAGTTTCCACTATCAGTATTACAATTATAATATATGTCTTTTTTATCAAACGTGACCTCCACACTATCATTTTCTTTGAATCGTGGAGGCAGTTTACATACAAAAATTTCACAAGGACAAACATCCAGACACGGAACAATAACTTGTAAACCACACAAATACTTGTTCCGTACGAGATTCGAACCCGCGGCCCTCAGCACAGCAACTCATTGCTAAGCCACTGCGCTACGAAGCCGTCAATTAATAAAAATAATGCATGTAATATATTGGCTTAGTAAAAATTTTCGCTTTAAAAAAATAAAACCATATCACAAAGCCGCCAATGAAACAATTTTTCCAGTAAAGAGTTTTCATTTCAACTCGCAAAAACACGCGTTAAAATATAATTTCAATAAAAAGCCTTTTTCATGGTGCAGCAAAGTGGATTAAAGTGAAATAAATATATATTCAATTGAGCGTTTATCTATGGAAATACAGTTATTTTTATATTATTTTTGCTTTCGGCGCAGTATAAAATACCTATGTAATTGACTGCTTACGCAGTGGCTTAGAAATAATAAGTTACAGCGCTGAGGGCTACGGGTTCGTATCCCGCACGGAACAAGTATTTGTATGGCCTGCAAATAATTGTTTCGGGTCTGGATGTTTGTCCTTGTGAAATGTATGCATGTGAACTGCCTAAAATATCCTTGTAAATCGTAAAAACGATTGATATTCTGCCTGCCAAGCCTGATGATTTAAGCAAATTCTCCTGACTACGTTAGAAGACCATACTTATTTGGAGGATAATGCTTTTTTTTACATGGGGAAATACCTACGCATACCCACCTCGCGGGGGCAAGGCCTAACAAGGCCGCTCCATGACAGCCCTTCCTCGGGAGAGGACAACTCCTCTTCCTAATAGACAACGGCTCGGCAAACCTAGGCTGATAAAGTAGAAAGGGGATTTAATAATTAAATGTTTAATGACTAGGTAGCTAAACAACGAAAGTTTCTCGAGTGGCAGCCTCGTACCGGTAGGCGAAGTGTAGGGCGGCCCCTCACTAGATGGAGTGACGACCTGGTAAGACATGCAGGAGTCGATGGATGCAGGTGGCTCAGGACCGTACTTTGTGGCATTCCTTGGGGAAACCTATGTTCAGCAGTGAGCTTGAGAAGGGCTGTAATGAATGAATGAGTGAATGAATAGACTAATGAAACTAAAACTTTTCTTCACAAAATACATATTTGGAATAACTTGTTTTGTTTTAATTTAAAATACAATAGCAAATACATTATTATCGTTCTTTACTTTCTATGCTTTATTTTATTTATGATATACTTTCTATCCTTTCTATTTTCGTTCTTTTCTTTTTTCTTATCAACTCGTAACAACACACTGCTGAGAATGAATATCCACATAATCGCTAAGGTTGCCAGGTGGACTGTCGATCGCAGAACCAGGCGTCTCACTTCTTTGACGCTGCTCCCCGTCGCCGAACTGGTTATTTAGATCTGATATACTGTATTAGATTTGGTATTTAAGAAATAGTTATGATATATCGGCTGACTTGTCTTGACGATTTGACTGCCTCGTTGGACAAAGTCTTATAAACGTAATTGCTGATCATGAGGTCCCGGGTTCGACTCCCGGGTCGGGCCAAAAAAATCAGTTATTGATTTTTTATCAAGAAATTCTCATTAGCTGTGCGAAGTCAAGAAGTTAGCGGTGTTTAACCCCTGTGCCTCGGAAATCACGTAAACTGTAGGTCCTGCGCTTGATCTCTCTGCGGTTGTGTCGGTTTACCGTCTCATCGGACTATGAGAGTGAAGGAATAGAGAGAGTGCACTTGTACATGCGTATACACTTAAGCACTATAATTTTCTCCTGCCCAGATGGCTAGTCTACGTTGAGGCTGGCCGCCATGACCGAAATTCGATCAGGAGAACATTATTATTATTTTTGGGTTATGTATAAGTTTTCTCATCTAGTTGGGCTTTATATATATATAATTGTAAATGAAAATGATAAAAGTACATAAATATTAATAAAATAAAATAAATACTCAAAAAATACATAAATAAATAAAAACCCAACCAGATCGAAGCCCTCGGCAGGGGAGACCAAACGGCCGAGGGTTAGGGGGAAAGGGAATGAAAGCGGCGGAGCACCGCCTTCTGCATTTGAGCTTGGAGCGGTCTGTCACGGAGTCCCAGTCGCCTCAGATGACCCGAGAGGCTGACTGGGATTAACCCGTTCGCAGAAACGACTACAGGTATAATTTCAGTCGGCAGTCTACCCCACATGTCGGTCACCTCGTGAGCCAGGGCCAGATATTTTGTGCGCTTATCTGTTTCGGCTTTCACGAGGTTCTCGTCATACGGAATGGTAATTATTATTATTATTATTACTTATATCGGCTTCAGGATTTTATGTTCTTTTCCACAGTCGATTCACACACTCAAGACGAGTATATAATTACATGATTCAATTTAATATTGCGTCTTATGTTGCTTTAAAATGTTTTAAAATTACGACATTATTTATATAACCATAAAGTGTATACATTTGCTTAGGTCCAACAATAAATCACATTTGAGGACGGATAGATCCGACCTTGCAGACAGATCCGCTTCGTGATTGATATCCACTAATCGATTATTAGTGTTGATAAACGGTTACAAGGATCTAGTTAGAGATTAAATACGTGTATTAATCTTAACGCTGCGTTCGTCTTAATGTGCATATAATAACCGTTAACGTTACAGCATATCAAACGTCCATTGCTGAACATAGGCCTCCCCTATAGATTTCCATAGGGTGGATATTTGCAATAATTGTACCGCTTGGCTGGCGCGTTGGCAACCGCAATTTTTTTAGTTGTTTTTAGGTAGACGCTGCTGCCCATCTTTTCTTTTTACTATTCTAAACCACTAGCCCACCTGATGGTAAGTGGTGATGCAGCGGAAAATGATAATGCACACTGATTTAACCAAAGCCAATTGCCTTGAAGACATCCACATTGTAATCAGATGGAAAGACAGATGCTGGCAACTTTATTTACTACTTTTGCTGTACGTATGACGAACGATGAAGAATCTCCTGGTTTGTTTCCATCTGTCGCCTCTTATGACACCATCGGGACGATATGGCATAGTGGACATTTTATCATCGCCACTAAATAGAATTATATAATCCTAATATTTAAAAGCTGCGCCGATTAGTGGTGGCGTAGGGTATCTACTAATAGAAGGAAACTGAAACAGGTGATGGGCAGCGGCATCTTCCACAACAATTCAAATATTAAAATATTTTTATAGCACAAGTGACAAACGATCACACAGTCCACCTAATAGGAAATGGCTGTGCTCCATAGACATCTAGATCAATCCTCAAATAACAATCAAAATGCAGATGCGTTGTCACCCCTGAGGACTAAGATGGAATGCCTCGTTTCCAGTAATAAGGGTCTCCGGTTCTCAACACTCACTGCAGACATACCAGTAAAATAGCAGCATTGAGCTGCTATTTTGATAATTCTAATAGTAGAGGAGAAAGGGAAAAAGAGTGCGAATTAATAGACTGCATTAAAGATGTTATTGAAGAAGCAAGAACCCAGTTGATCAGTCAAGAGATTAGTGAAATCCTGAGAATTGGAAGAGATTACAACAAAAACCGCCCTGTGGTAGTAAGTTTTACAAAATCATGGAAAAAACAACTTATACTGAAAAATAAACAAAACTTACCCCAAGGAATATATATAAAGCAAGATTACTCCAAAGAAGAACTAGAACTACGTAAACAATTACAACCAAAGGTAGTAGAAGAATGAAAGAAGGGAAATAAAGCCCACATAAAGGGAAACATAGTAATAGTGAATAAGCCGGACAGCACACTTGGTGAAAAAATAAAACGAGGGACATCGGGTTCTCCGAAATCTCCATCACAAAAAAGAGTCAATGTAAATAATAGTTTAAAAAGCACTACTGAAAATTTTAGCCAGCAAATACAAAAAAATATATCAAAGACCAATAATATGTTGAAATTTAATAGATTAAGATCATTTTACTACCAGGGACTCCCTTAAATAACAAGCGACCGACAACAGCACCGGAAACCTCAAAAAACTCAATAAACTAAACCAAACTTCCAACAAACTCAACTACAAAACAGTCTGCAGGTATCCTGGTTAGTCTGTGGACTGATAAAGACCAACACCCCCAACAAATGACAAATTTTTAGAATATTTACATGTATGGACGTTCAATGTCCTCACTCTTATGGAAAACTATAAAATCCAAGGACTGGAAGAATTTAAAAGTTTCCAATGGCACATTTTAGAGATGGATTCCGGCGTGTTCTGTTTAGCTAAGATATTCCTTATCCTATTCGCTTGTTCACAGGTTTCTATTACCAAAATTACGCCACCCTGTCGAGCGTCGATACCTGATACATTTTTGTATTCGGTCTTAGCTTTCTTGTTAGTAGCCAGTCTTCATCTGTTGAGGTATTCATGGCCTTATTTAGACTTTTCTTATCTTCTTACGTTTTCTATCAAGTTTTCCCACACGATTGCTTTACCTAAGCATGCCTTGGTGGAGTGATTTCTGACATGATCTGGTAGCTATCCATCATGGCGTTAGAAACAGCTGCTACCTGTTCTTCTAGGAGCGACTGATCTGCTATAGTATTTGTGTCTTGTGTGTGTGTGTATGTCTGCGGGTTTTGCCGCGAGCGAAACGGGTTTGCCTCTAAAAATTGGGCCCGACGTACTGGTCCTGGCTACTCCAGGCCTCGCTGATTATCTTCCTCTGTATTGCAACGAGGATGTCGTCAGCTAATTCCTACGTTATGTGACCTGAATGCACACACGTTAAGGCCACACCCAAATCTGCTTTAGCAGCAGAAGCGTAGCTGATTCTTGCAGCCTGTGGTTGCTGTTTGAGTCACACTTTTTTCTGCTCGCCTCTCGGTGAGGTAGACTCTTCCAGCATCCTTTTGGCTGCTCTTTCCTTCTTACCAGGACGCTTGGTCGCTCGCTGCTTCCTGGCGGATGTCTTAGAGCTAGTCCCCGCGACCACGCCTTCTACTTGGGATGGATTTTTATCCTTCACAGTTTCAGCGCGGCTACTGGTTCCAGCTCTAAGCACCTCAGTCGCAGTAGCTTGCCCAGTCTCCTTGGTATTTGTCTTAGAAGCAGCCAGCGCGGCTCTTTCTTTCCGGACTTTTTCCCGCTGCTTCTTATTCTTCTTCTTTACACACACTGTCTGTTGATAGACCCTCGACTCCTAGAGATTTTAGTATTTAAAATTCGTCCACCGGCTTCCCATCCTACATAGAGACCGCACCTTTGCGAACGCCCTACTTTAAAAAAGAATTTCAGGCGTTAGGATTATCGGGGGAATATAGGGACGCGAAGTTGGCTCACAGCGCGATATCGGGAGCTCGATCTAACTGATAGATAGGGCTGAAAGGGCCCATCCCTACTACCCAAATAGACTGTCACTTGCTCTGTCAGCATGGCCTTTACCACCACCTAGTCCTTTTTCAGGAAAACTAGGCAGCCCCCACGTCCCTCGCCTGCGACCCTCTGACGGGCCGCTTGGCCATTTCCCTATCTGTGGCTAGCAGATAGGCCACTGTTTAGCTTGAAATCCGGACCAAAGAGGGCGTGTTGTCTCTCGCCACTATATACCCCAGTGACGATCGGCTCAACCCTCCAGGACACCTTCATCCCCGCGTACGGCACTCGACTTCGCAGGTCTTAGCGCAGGTTTTTCGGGGGAACCACCCCCTCCTCTTTTCTCATCCGGGCTTGGGACCGGCAATGGCAGAGTTTTACATTCTACATACTACTACTACAAATAAATAAAATTGAAGAATCTGTTTGTAATTTCAAAATTACAGCATTTTACTAAATGCATATGAAACTATATATGGTACTTATAACAAAAATACAATTTTTAAATTTTTGTCTGTCTGTCTGTCTGTTTGTTCCGTCTAATCTCCGAAACGGCTGGACCGATTTTGACGGGACTTTCACTGGCAGATAGCTAAAGTCAACTGGAGTAAGTTAAGTAAGTTAAAAATAATTAGGGTTCCGCGTAAAAAAATTAAAACCCTAAATTACACGCGAGCGAAGTCGCGGGGAACAGCTAGTTTTAAACAAATTATCCCATCGACAACTGATGTTTTATTGTATTCCCATCACTAGTATTTATTCTGTGTCACTAGCAACAAACTACACTATCTTTTACTACGGCTAGAGATGTAATCGATACCCTAAATTGATTTTTATTTACTCTGTAGTTTATCGTCATAATTGTGGGCGAAGATTAGCTACCACTCACAATATTATATGAATATATCCTAGGTTTTGAGCTTGATATACATATTTAAAAAAAAACTATATTTTTGTGAGGCTGAAAAGGTCTCTTACGCACAGTAGTAAAGTTAGCTTAAGAGTTATAATCGATCTTCAACGCACCGGCTGAAAGTTCTTTGAAAACGGCCCCGCAGCTAATTGTTAATACAGCGAGCGCTTAGCCCCTGAGCCACCACAGCTCCCTAAACTACCACGGCTCAGGATCGTGGTTGCGTAGAATTGTGATAGGCTGTAATGACGATGATGTATCCATTTAACATTAAATTCCATGGATATTGCCATACTTAAACACTGCCATGACCATTCTGTGATGGCTGAGTACTTCATCTGTAGTTATTAAGTTTTTGAGCCATAGCCATACGATGCACAAATGTATCCTGTTAGTTTCCACTATCAGCATTACCATTTTAATATATATATTTTTTATCAAACGTGACCTCGACACTATCATTTTCTTATGAATCGTGGAGGCAGTTTACATACAAAAATTTCACAAGGACAAACATCCAGACACGGAACAATAACTTGTAAACCACACAAATACTTGTTCCGTACGAGATTCGAACCCGCGGCCCTCAGCACAGCAACTCATTGCTAAGCCACTGCGCTACGAAGCCGTCAATTAATAAAAATAATGCATGTAATATATTGGCTTAGTAAAAATTTGGTATCATCGCTTTAAAAAAATAAAACCATATCACAAAGCTGCCAATGAAACAATTTTTCCAATAAAGAGTTTTCATTTCAACTCGCAAAAACACGCGTTAAAATATAATTTCAATAAAACGCCTTTTTCATGGTGCAGCAAAGTGGATTAAAGTGAAATAAATATATATTCAATTGAGCGTTTATGTATGGAAATACATTTATTTTTATATTATTTTTGCTTTCGGCGCAGAATAAAATATGTAATTGACTGCTTACGCAGTGGCTTAGAAATAATAAGTTACAGCGCTGAGGGCTACGGGTTCGTATCCCGCACGGAACAAATATTTGTATGGCCTGCAGATAATTGTTTCGGGTCTGAATGTTTGTCCTTGTGAAATTTATGCATGTGAACTGCCTAAAATTGCCTTGTAAATCGTAAAAACGATTGATATTCTGCCTGCCAAGCCTGATCATTTAAGCAAATTCATGCTTAAATCATCATGCTGACTACGTTAGAAGACCATACTTATTTGGAGGATAATGCTTTTTTTACATGGGGTAATGCCTACGCATACCCACCTCGTGGGGGCAAGGCCTAACAAGGCCGCTCCAGGAGTTGTCCTCTCCCTTCCTCGGGAGAGGACAACTTCTCTTCCTAAAAGACAACGGCTCGGCTAACCTAGACTGATGAAGTAGAAAGAGGATTTAATACTTAAACGTTTGATGACTAGGTAGCTAAACAAAGAAAGGTCCTCGAGTGGCAGCTTCGTACCGGTAGGCAAAGTGTAGGGCGGCCCCCCACTAGATGGAGTGACGACCTGGTAAGACATGCAGGAAGTCGATAGATGCAGGTGGCTCAGGACCGTATTTTGTTGCATTCCTTGGGGGAAACCTATGTTCAGCAGTGAGCTTGAGAAGGGCTGTAATGAATGAATGAGTGAATGAATAGACTAATGAAACTAAAACTTTGGCTTCACAAAATACATATTTGGAATAATTTGTTTTGTTTTAATTTAAAATACATTATTATCGTTCTTTACTTTCTTTGCTTTATTTTATTTATGATTTACTTTCTATCCTTTCTATTTTCGTTCTTTTCTTTTTTCTTATCAACTCGTAACAACACACTGCTGAGAATGAATATCCACATAATCGCTAAGGTTGCCAAGTGGACTGACGATCGCAGAACCAGGCGTCTCACTTCTATGACGCTGCTCCCCGTCGCCGAACTGGTTATTTAGACCTGATATACTGTATTAGATTTGGTATTTGAGAAATAGTTATGATATATCGGCTGACTTGTCTTGACGATTTGACTGCCTCGTTGGACAAAGTCTTATAAACGCAATTGCTGATCATGAGATCCCGGTTCGATCGATTTTTGTCAAGAAATTCTCATTAGCTGTGTGAAGTCAACAAGTTAGCGGTGTTTAACCCCTGTGCCTCGGAAATCACGTAAACTGTATGTCCTGCGCTTGATCTCTCTGCGGTCGTGTCGGTTTACCGTCTCATCGGACTATGAGAGTGAAGGAATAGAGAGAGTGCACTTGTACATGCGTATACACTTGGGCACTATAATTTTCTCCTGCCCAGATGGCTAGTCTACGTTGAGGCTGGCCGCCATGACCGAAATTCGATCAGGAGAACATTATTATTATTTTTGGGTTATGTATAAGTTTTCTCATCTAGTTGGGCTTTATAAATATATAATTGAAAATGAAAATGATAAACGTACATAAATATTAATAAAATAAAATATATACCCAAAAAATACATAAATAAATAAAAACCCAACCAGATGGAAGCCCTCGGCAGGGGAGACCAAACGGCCTAGGGTTACGGGGAAAAGGAAAGAAAGCGGCGGACGATGCGGGCGGTATCGAGAAGCACCGCCTTCTGCATTTGAGCTTGGAGCGGTCTGTCACGGAGTCCCAGTCGCCTCAGATGACCCGAGAGGCTGACTGGGATTAACCCGTTCGCAGAAACGACTACAGGTATAATTTCAGTCGGCAGTCTACCCCACATGTCGGTCACCTCGTGAGCCAGGGCCAGATATTTTGTGCGCTTATCTGTTTCGGCTTTCACGAGGTTCTCGTCATACGGAATGGTAATTATTATTATTATTATTATTTATATCGGCTTCAGGATTTTATGTTCTTTTCCACAGTCGATTTACACACTCAAGACAAGTATATAATTACATGATTAAATTTAATATTGCGGATTATGTTGCTTTAACATGTTTTAAAATTACGACATTATTTATATAACCATAAAGTGTATACATTTGCTTAGGTCCAACAATAAATCACATTTGAGGACGGACAGATCCGCCCTTGCAGACGGATCCGCTTCGTGATTGATATCCACTAATCGATTATTAGTGTTGATAAACGGTTACAAGGATCTAGTTAGAGATTAAATACGGGTATTTATCTTAACGCTGCGTTCGTCTAAATGTGTATTTAATAACCGTTAACGTTACAGCATATCAAACGTCCATTGCTGAACATAGGCCTCCCTTATAAATTTCCATAGGGTGGATATTTGCAATAATTGTACCGCTTGGCTGGCGCGTTGGCAACCGCATTTTTTTTAGTTGTTTTTAGGTAGACGCTGCTGCCCATCTTTTCTTTTTACTATTTTAAACCAGCGCTAGACTACTAGCCCACCTGATGTTAAGTGGTCATGCAGCCGAAAATGATAAAGCACACTGATTTAACCAAAGCCAATTCACTCTTGCCTTGAAGACATCCACATTGTAATGAGATGAAAGACAGATGCTGGCAACTTTATTTACTACTTTTGCTGTACGTATGACGAACCATGAAAAATCTCCTGGTTTGTTTCCATCTGTCGCCTCTTATGACACCATCGGGACGATATGGCATAGTGGACATTTTTATCATCGCCACTAAATAGAATTATAAAATAATTCCTAATATTTAAAAGCTGCGCTGATTAGTGGTGGCGTAAGGGTATCTACTAATAAAGGGAAACTGAAACAGGTGATGGGCAGCGGCATCTTCCTGACAACAATTCAAATATTAAAATATTTTTTATAGCACAAGAGTGACAAACGAGCACACAGTCCACCTAATAGGAAATGAAAGCTGTGCTCCATAGACATCTAGATCAATCCTCAAATAACAATCAAAATGCAGATGCGTTGTCACCCCTGAGGACTAAGATGGAATGCCTCGTTTCCAGTAATAAGGGTCTCCGGTTCTCAACACTCACCATGCGAAACATACCAGCGTAAAATAGCAGCATTGAGCTGCTATTTTACGATGGTATTCTGTGAGAAGTAGAGGAGAAAGGGAAAAAAGAGTGCGAATTAATAGACTGCATTAAAGATGTTATTGAAGAAGCAAGAACCCAGTTGATCAGTCAAAAGATTAGCAAAATCCTGAGAATTGGAAGAGATTACAACAAAAACCGTCCTGTGGTAGTAAGTTTTACAAAATCATGGAAAAAACAACTTATACTGAAAAATAAACAAAACTTACCCCAAGGAATATATATAAAGCAAGATTACTCCAAAGAAGAACTAGAACTACGTAAACAATTACAACCAAAGGTAGTAGAAGAATGAAAGAAGGGAAATAAAGCCCACATAAAGGGAAACATCATCATCATCATACAGCCCTTCACAAGTCCACTGCTGAACATAGGCCTCCCCAAAAATGCCACAGCACGGTCCTGAGCCACCTGCATCCATCGACTTCCTGCATGTCTTACCAGGTCGTCACTCCATCTAGTGGGGACGCCCTACACTTTTTCCCCATCGGTTGTCGGTTCTTCGAGCTATATGGCCGGCCCATTGCCACTTCAGCTTACTAATCCGTTGGCTATGTCGGTCACGCTGGTTCTACTGCGGATAACCTCATTTCTAAGTTTATCACACAGTGAGACTCCGAGCATAGCCTCTCCATAGCTCGCTGAGCGACCTTGAGCTTCCTCATACGGCCAGCAGTGAAGGACCACGTCTCAGATCCATAAGTCATAACTGGCAACACGCACGGGTTGTACACTTTCGTTTTCAAGTTTTGAGGTATACCTGACGAGAAGATGGGTCGGAATTTCTCGAACGCTGCCCAACTGAGTTTAATCCGTCGATTGACCTCTCGGCCGAAGTTGGACCGTCGGAGTTACCTAGTCGGACTATTTGTCCCGGGTAAACATACTCTTCAACAACTTCTAGTTTAGTGCTCCCAACTACTACTGGCATATGTGTGACATGGATGTTAAACATGATCTTTGTTTTGGACATGTTCATGATAAGACCTATCCGTTGGCAGGCACTATTAAGGTCATTGAGCATAGTGCTTAGGTCCTAAAGCGATTATGCCATAAGGACTATATCGTCGGCAAATTGAAGGTGAGTGATATACTCGCCATTGATGTTAATACCGTATCCTTTCCAGTTCAGAAGCTTGAAAACGTCCTCAATGCAGCGGTGAAGAGTTTCAGGGATATTACGTCACCCTGTCTTATACCTCTGCAGTTGGATAGGTTTCGTACTCTGGTTCTGTACTCGGATAGCCATCGTAGCCCTACTGTACAAGCACTTCAGCACTTCGATATACCGACAGTCAACTTGGCACCGCTGAAGGGACTGCAGCACCGCCCAAATTTCAACGGAATCAAAGGCTTTCTCATAGTCCACATACGCCAGACATAGTGGCAAATTGTACTCCTCGGACTTCTGTACAATTTGCCGAAGGGTATGTCACATACAGTCTATGGTGCTAAAGCCTTTTCGGAAACCGGCTTGTTCGGGAGGCTGGAAGTCGTCGAGTCTGCGTGCGAGACGATTCGTAATGACTCTCGAAAACAGCACGTAGACGCGGCTCAGAAGGGAAATCGGTCTGTAGTTCTTCAAGAGAGCGTTATCGCCTTTCTTGAAGAACAAGACCACCGCACTTCTGCTCCACGCCTCCGGTGTAATGCCACCATTTAGGACGGAATTAAAAAGCTTCTGAAGGACTTCAAGTACCGGTTTTTCACCCGCTTTCAGAAGCTCCGCTGTAATTCCATCCTCGCCTGGGGCCTTGCCGTTTTTAAGGTGCTGGAGAGCCATTCTAATCTCGCTCAGACTGACGTCCGGGATATCATCGGAATAGTGTCGGATAAGACTCGCTCTTGGATCGTTACTCACACTTGCGTGTGGCTCCAACGATGATGTGTACAGCTGCCCATAGAACCTCTCAATCTCACTCAAAATCTCAGGTGTCCCGGAAACGACGCTGCCACACTCAGTCTTCAGCTTCGACAGTTGGCTCTTTCTGGCAGACAGATCTCTTGCAAAGACTTTGGAGCCCTGGTTCCGCTCGATCGCTTCTTCAATACGAGCTGTATTGAAGTTGCGCAAGTCCCGCCGCATGCATTTGGAGATCTGTCTGTTCAGTTGCCTGTATTCTGTCATATCTACTGAAGACTGCAGCTTCATATCCCGTCTAACAGCCATGAGATTAAGAGTGATCGGAGAGTTTTTGTGTTCTTCTGCGGCGGGTCTTGCAAAACTTAGCATGGACAGACAGCATGGACGACCGCATGGACAGTTTCCACGAGCTTGTCATTCATATCGTCCACTGCATTGCAATCTTCTAGGCACTGAAAACGGTTTCGTAGTTCGAGCTGAAAGGTTTCAGGACTTTGGATTAGAGCACGAGGGGACGGGCGTTGACTTCATTAGACGTGACCTCTCAACTTTACGTTTAGGTTCAGTGTGCCCTCACCATTCGGTGATCGCTGCCGGTTTCACCCTCGCGATCACTGAGACATCACTGAACAATTGTCGCCTGGTCGTCATAATGAAGTCAATCTCATTTTTGTCGAACCGTCGGGGCTCGACCAGGTCCACTTCCTGTGGGGCCGCTTCTGGAAGAAAGAGTTCATCATAAAAGTCCTCTTTCTCCATGAAGTCGACCAGCTGCTGGCCCTTGGGTTCCGTTGCCCTACTCCGAATTTCCCTACTTTCAGCTCACCGTACTCTCTTGTGCCTAGTTTTGCGTTGAAGTCTCCCATTAACACCGTATTGGAGGTTTTGGAGGAATGCATGGCTCTAGAGATATCCTCATACATTTCTCCACCTCCTCATCGGGTGTGCCGAGGTTGGTGCGTAAACCTGTATGACCTTCAGCGAATACCGTTTGGTGATTCTGAGTATAAGGTACGCAACCCTCGTCGACACACCCCAATCTTTACAACGTTGTTAACGAGACTTGTGGACGATAAATCCGACACCTCCTTGGGACAGATGGTCGCCTCCCGGTGATAGAACAAGTTGCCGGATTCGAGGATTACCGTGTCCTCCCCCTCTCTTCGGACCTCGGATAATCCTATAATATTCCAGCGTAACTTGTCTATCTCTTCTTCCAGCTCCAGGATCTTCTCGTCAGTCCTCAGGGTACGTGCGTTATAAGTTGCCAGGTCGAGTCGTCGTCGGTGGCAACCGAACCTCCACCGGAGATTCTTAGCAACCTGCCCCGCCGTTACCATGGTCGCCACCGTAGCCAGGAATAGCGGGGCCGCCATTGGGGCCGTTTCTTTGTGTCATCGTTCATGGGGGTATATTATAGTTGCCATGCTTTGCGAGCGGTTGGCAACTGCAGTTTTTATTGTTTTTTTGCTGTTATCAGAAAGATGCTGCTGCCCATCCTCTGCCTCAGTTTCCTCTGTCGCCTCTTACGACACCCACGGGAAGATATGGGGTAGTGAGTATTCTACCCGCCACTACACGGGAATAAGCCGGACAGCACACTTGGTGAAAAAATAAAACGAGGGACATCGGGTTCTCCGAAATCTCCATCACAAAAAAGAGTCAATGTAAATAATAGTTTAAAAAGCACTACTGAAAATTTGCTTATAGCAAATACAAAAAATATATCAAAGACCAATAATATGTTGAAATTTATGTCTAGATTAAGATCATCTTTACTACCAGGGACTCCCTTAAATAACAAGCGACCGACAACAGCACCGGAAACCTCAAAAAACTCAATAAACTAAACCAAACACCAACAACAAAACTCAACTACAAAACAGTCTGCAGGTATCCTGGTTAGTCTGTGGACTGATAAAGACCAACACCCCCCAACAAATGACAAATTTTTAGAATATTTACATGTATGGACGTACAATGTCCTCATTCTTATGGAAAACTATAAAATCCAAGGACTGGAAGAATTTAAAAAGTTTCCAATGGCACATATTAGGTATGATTGAGAGGAGACGAGAAGCAGGCTTGGAAATGAATAGGCAAAAATGCAAGATCATGACCAATGGGGAGCACAACCCTGTCAAACTTGGAGGAACCCTACTGGAGTATGTAGAAGACTTTACACATCTCGGACAAATCATGTCAAAAGATAAATTTAAAGAAATAAATATATTAACCTTGGCCTCTAAATATATTTACGAAAATTTAATGTATGTTCACAAAAACAAAGGTAGTTTTAGTAAAAAAAATTATATACATTCTGTAAATACTAGGAACAAACACAAGCTAGTGATACCAGTTTCTCGACTCCACAGAGTCAGTAATTCATTCTTGGGTCAATGTATATGCTATTACAACAAGGTCCCGGAAAGTGTACAGGCTCTCTCTATTACCAAGTTTAAATGTTTTGTTAAGCTGAAACTGTATAAAAGGGGTTATTATAGTATAAATGAATACATGGTTGATAATAACCCCTGGGAATGAGGTGGTCGTTTCAAGCAGTTTCTAAAATAAATTTTGTACTTAAATAGTTTGTACAACAATTAATGTAAAATTTACTTTAAAAAAAAGTCCCGCTGGGTTTCTTGCTGGTTCTTTCCAGGACAGAGGTTTTTTTCGAACCAGTGGTAAAGTAAAAAATGACTTTCAATAAGAATTACACATGTGGTCTATATTGAATAAAAAAATTATTCTATTATATTCTAAAAAATATTCTGTTCTATTTAAAAACAACCAAGATATAGTGATAGAACAAAGAATAAACAAGTCATGCAAAAAATTTTGGAGCCTAAAATTTATTATGAAAGTGACCTATGCACAAAACTTAAAAGTAAGACATTTAACACCGCCATCCTACCTACCTTAACCTATGGATCACAAACATTCGAGTCTTACTAAATCTCATGTAAATAAACTAAAAGTAACTCAAAGAGCAATGGAAAGATCAATGCTTAAGATTTCCAAAAAAGGCAGAATCAGGATTACAGAGATCCGTGACAGGACGGGGGTGGAAGATTTCATAACAAAGATTAAGAAAAACAAATGGGCATGGGCTGGACATCTCTGCAGACTACCAAATGATAGATGGACTAAAACAATAACAGAGTGGATACCTATGAACAAAATAAAGAAAAAAGGGAGACCGAAAAGGAAATGGCGGGGCGAACTCTCGAATTTTGACAAATACTGGCACAGAACAGCCCAGAAAAGAAAAGATTGGGATAAGTTGGGGAAGGCCTTTCGCGCTAATAGCAACATACAAATAATAAAAATATAATGAAACAACCTAAAAATTAAAACTAAGAATTTATTTGTATGTAAAAATAAAGGCTACTAATAAGAATACTAATTATGTGAGAGCATGGTGCTGCCCTCATCGAGCCGACCCATTGTGTGACTATAGTGACCCGTAGTGCTACAACTATAATATAGCTGCAGCGTGGCTCTACCACGTACAAAAATGCGTTTGTTAAACCGCCTGCCAAGGGTGTTGAGCTATATCTATATCTTCAATGCACGGGAGAATTCACAGGATGCTTTGGGTATATTCTGTGACCTATTCAATACATTCAATTGTGTTCACCGTGAAACATTTTTCAGGAAACTTCAACACCACGGTGTAAAAAGTGATGCTCTTAAATTAATTATCTCATATATAAGTTACAGAATGCAAAAAGTTGTCATCAATAGTATGAGCTCTTCCGGGTCAATAGTACAAATGGTCGTGCCTCAGGGCTCAATACTCGGCCCCTTTCTGTTTGTTGTATATATTAATGACTTACCTTCAATAGTAGGGGATAACCATGATATAGTATTATTTGCTGATGACACTTCATTAATTTTCAAATTAAAACGACAATTACTAAAATATGAGGAAGTAAATAATGCTATATCAAAATTAGTAAATTGGCTTAATGTTAATAATTTGCATTTAACGAAACGAAAACACTAAAACGAAATGTATGAAATTCATGACTTCAACATTAAAACTGTCAAACATTCAAATACTAATGTAATTTTAAATGGGCAGGAAATGAGTCTTGCTGATACCACAATTTTCTTGGAATGACACTAGACGCGAAGCTTCAATGGGGCCCCTATATATAAAAATTAGCAAGCAGACTTAGTTCTGCAGCATATTCTGTTAAAATTATTAGAAATATTAGCAGAGTTAAAACAGCTAGAATAATTTACTTTAGCTATTTTCATAGCATAATGTCTTATGGTATTTTACTATGGGGACACGCCACTGACACTGAAATTATATTTGTTTTATAGAAGAGGGTCATAAGAGCAATCTATTATTACAAACCTAAAGAGTCACTCCGACAAAAATTTAAGGAAATTAATATATTAACTTTGGCCTCTCAACACATTTATGAAAATGTAATATACACAAAAATAAAAGTAGTTTTACAAAAATAAGTGATATTCATTCTGTAAATACTAAGAACAGATACAAGTTAGTAGTACCAGTTACTTGACTCCACCGAGTCGGTAATTCATTCTTGGGACCATGTATACGTTTTTACAATAAAACCCCAGAAAACATACAAAATTTGTTCCGCTTAAAGTCAAAAACCTTATTAAATTAAGTTAGTATAAAAACGGTTACTATAATATTATGGAATTTATGGATGGTAATAACCCCTGGGAATGAGGTGATCGCTACCAAGCTATATCTAATTTGTTTTCAAACCACTTGCATTCAGCGACTCCTTTCATGTATTTTTCGCTTGAATTAATAACGGTATTCTATAGGATGCATTTCAAGTAATTTCCGCAGGAATTACATGCCTTAATTTCTTTCTCCCCTTTCCACCATCGGACCAGTTATTTGGTGGAATTCCTTCTCCTTGCCGTCGATATTCCACGCATTGGAACCAATTGCATTGGTTTTCGACGTCTTTCGTAATGCATACAGCATAGTGAAATAATAGGCCGTCCGATTACAATATGGGTATGTTAAAGGCATGAGTGAATTGGCTTATGTTGCGCATAGAAACTGCGTTTACCATCTAGGGCTTCTTTACCACTTTGATTTGGATTCTGGTCAAGCACTGGCTTATAATTAGCAAAATTAAAAACAAAGCTGAAGGTCATACAGGTTTACGCACCAACCTCGGCACACCCCGATGAGGAGGTGGAGGAAATGTATGAAGATATCACTAGAGACATGCATTCCTCCAAAACCCACTATACGGTGTTAATGGGAGACTTCAACGCAAAACTAGGCATAAGAAGGCGGTGAGCTGAAAGTAGGGAAATTCGGAATAGGACAACGGAACCCAAGGGACCAGCAGCTGGCCGACTTTATGGAGAAAGAGGGAGTCTTTATGATGAACTCTTTCTTCCAAAAGCGGCCCCATAGAAAGTGGACCTGGTCGAGCCCCGGCGGTTCGACAAAAATGAGATTGATTTCATTATGACGACCAGACGACAACTGTTCAGTGATGTCTCAGTGATCGCGAGGGTGAAAACTGGCAGCGATCACCGAATGGTGAGGCACACTGAACCTAAACGTTAAGTTGGAGAGGTCACGTCTAATGAAGTCAACGCTCCGTCCCCTCGTGCTCTAATCCAAAGTCCGGAAACTTTCAGCTCGAGTTACAAAATCGTTTTCAGTGCCTAGAATTTTGCAATGAAGTGGTCGATATGAATGACAAGCTTGTGGAAACTGTCCATGCGGTCGGAGCTAAGTTCTGTAAGACCCGTTGCAGAAGAACACAAAACTCTCCGATCACACTCTTAATCTCATGGTTGTTAGACGGAAGATGAAGCTGCAGTCTTCAGCAGATTTGACAGAATACAGGCAACTGAACAGACAGATCTCCAAATGCATGCGGCGGGACTTGCGCAACTTCAAAACAGCTCGTATTGAAGAAGCGATCGAGCGGAACCAGGGCTCCAAAGTCTTTGCCAGAGATCTGTCTGCCAGAAAAAGCCAACTGTCGAAGCTGAAGACCGATTGTGGCAGCATTGTTTCGGACACCTGAGATTTTGAGTGAGATTGAGAGGTTCTATGGGCAGCTGTACACGTCATCGTTGGAGCCACGCGCAAGTGTGAGTAGTGATCCAAGAGCAAGTCTTATCCGACACTATTCCGATGATATCCGGACGTCAGTCTGAGCGAGATTAGAATAGCTCTCCAGCACCTTAAAACGGCAGGCCCCAGGTGAGGATGAAATTACAGCGGAGCTTCTGAAAGCGGGTGGAAAACCGGTACTTGAAGTCCTTCAGAAGCTCTTTAATTCCATCCTCCATGGTGGCACTACACCGGAGGCGTGGAGCAGAAGTGCGGTGGTCTTGTTCTTCAAGAAAGGCGACAACGCTCTCTTGAAGAACTACAGACAGATTTCCCTTCTGAGCCGCGTCTACGTGCTGTTTTCGAGAGTCATTACGAATCGTCTCGCATGCAGACTCGACGACTTCCAGCCTCCCGAACAAGCCGGTTTCCGAAAAGGCTTTAGCACCATAGATCACATACATACTCTTCGGCAAATTGTACAGAAGACCGACGAGTACAATCTGCCACTTTGCCTTGCGTATGTGGACTATGAGAAAGCCTTTGATTCCGACGAAATTTGGGCGGTGCTGCAGTCCTTCAGCGGTGCCAAGTGGACTGTCGGTATATCGAGGTGCTGAAGTGTTTGTACAGTAGGGCTACGATGGCTATCCGGTACAGAACCAGAGTACGAAACCTATCCAACTGCAGAGGTATAAGACATGGTGACGTAATATCCCCGAAACTCTTCACCGCTGCATTGGAAGACGTTTTCAAGCTACTGGACTGGAAACGATACGGTATTAACATCAATGGCGAGTACATCACTCACCTTCGATTTGCCGACGATATAGTCCTTATGGCAGAATCACTAGGACCTAAGCACTGCTCAATGACCTCAATAGTGTCTCCCAACGGATAGGTCTCAAGATGAACATGGACAAAACAAAAATGTTTAATGTCCATGTCACACCTATGCCGGTAGTTGTTGGGAGCACTAAGCTCGAAGTTGTTGACGAATATGTTTACCTGGGACAAATAGTCCGACTAGGTAAGTCCAACTTCGACCGAGAGGTCAATCGACGGATTCAACTCGGCTGGGCAGCGTTCGGGATATTACGACCCATCTTCTCGTCAGGCATACCTCAAAACCTCAAAACTAAATTGTACAACCAGTGCGTGTTGCCAGTGATGACATACGGAACTGAGACGTGGTCCTTCACTGCTGGCCGTATGAGGAAGCTCAAGGTCACTCAGCGAGCTATGGAGAGGGCTATGCTCGGGGTTTCTCTGCGTGATAAACTTAGAAATGAGGATATCCGCAGTAGAACCAGAGTAACCGACATAGCCCAAAGGATTAGTAAGCTGAAGTGGCAATGGGCCGGCCATATAGCTCGAAGAACCGACAACCGATGGGGAAGAAAGGTTCTCGAGTGGCAGCCTCGTACCGGCAGGCGAAGTGTAGGGCGTCCCCCCACTAGATGGAGTGACGACCTGGTAAGACATGCAGGAAGTCAATGGATGCAGGTGGCTCGGGACCGTGCTTTGTGGCATTTCGTGGGGGAGGCCTATGTTCAGCAGTGGACTTGTGAAGGGCTGTAATGATGATGATGATGAAAAACAAAGAGTGTGTTTATTAAATTATATTGAAAGTTTAATTTGTTTTCAAAATTCTTTTCGAAAGTTTCAAGTTTCAAGTATTTGTCGGTGGGCCAGAAAGAATTGCGAATTTGAAAAATCATTAAAAAAAACTAAGTACAATTCACATACAAATTTTTATTTCTATAAAAACTGACATCTGGGAAATTCATTTCTTAAAAATAACGTCATCCAGGTGTGCACCATCGCGCTGCAAACATTCTTCGAATCTGAACCTTAAATTGGTAAAAACTCGCTGGCACATTGCACGGGAATAGCTGCCATTTCTTCCCGGATATTGGTCTTCAACTCATTAATTGTGGCTGGGGTATTGGAGTAGACTCTATTTTTTAGGTATCCTCACAAAAAAGTCCAGTGGCGTTAGATCCGGACTTCTAGGAGGCCATGCAATGTCACCTCGGCGCGATATCAGTTTCCCAGCAAACATCTCGTTGACGACCTCCAAAGAGGCATTAGCTGTATGGCATGTCGCACCATCTTGTTGAAACCATGTTGCGATTATAGGCTTCAAATTGTTGCAGTTGTTGAAAGAAAAATCCTTAATATGGCTATGTATCGGTTAGAATTTACAGTGACAGATTGGCCTTGTCGATTTTCAAGAAGTAGGGTCCGATAATTCCGTGCGCTGACATGGCCGCCCAAACGGTTACTTTCGGCGAATGCAGAGGCTTTTGATGTTTTGCACGAGGTTCTCTGCAGCCCAGTAACGGCAATTCTGTTTATTCACATGCCCATTTATGTGAAAATGGGCTTCATCGGAGAACAGAATATTGTTGAAACTCGAAAGCGTTCAACATTGTTTCAACAAAAGCTCGTCGTAAAATTGGATCATTTGGTTGTAATTCCTGCACAAGTTGAATTTTATACGGTGCAATTTCAGATCTTTCAACAAAATGCGACGCAAAGATGTTCTGGATACCACAAGTTCGGCTGAACGCTTTCGAGTCGATAGAGCAGGATTACGTTGAACTGAAGCTCTAACTTGTTCAATTGTGTCTTCCGTTCTTGTTGACCTGGGCGTCCGCAGGCTTCTGTTTGAGAGTCGAACCAGTAGCTTCGAACTTTCTGACCCACGATCGAATCACACTTTCCTTCGGACACTGATTTAGGTCATGTAATCCAAACTCACGCCGAAATAAACGCCGAACAATAGCGCACGAATCGCGATTTTGTAATAATGTTTAACGCAGAATGCACGTTGCGCTCCGGTGAAGTGATCCATCGCAACTAAATTTCCGATAACCGAGCTACTTAACCCCACCACCGCGCAGTCCTCTCTAAAGCTTTAAACGCAAAGTGTTTTAAAATCGTACGCCTTTCTGGCCCACCCGGTATTTATCAAAGCACTCAACATTTATCATTCATTCATTCATCGAGCCTTTCACGAGTCCACAGATAAACGTTAGCCTCCCCACATGCATGCCACAAAACACAATCCTGAGCTACTTGAATCTGTACGATTCTCAGATTCAGATTTTTCTGAATCTGTACGATTCTCAGATTCGACACGCGTTGGGGCAGCGCGGCGGACATTTCCTAAAACTTCTCAGAAATGAGAGCAGGCCTATGCCCAGCAGTGGGACGTCTATAGGCTGTAACTTTACTTTACTTTAAAGGCAAAGTCTAGAAAAAATAAATTTGTTTTCAACAAAATTATAACGTATCCGAAGTAGAATTGTATACATCCGCAGCACTATTTCTTTAGAATCGCGTAACTGCTCATCATTAACATCAATGGCGAGTACATCACTCACCTTCGATTTGCCGACGACATAGTCCTTATGGCAAAATCACTGGAGGACCAAAGAACTATGCTCAATGACCTCAACGTTGTCCAACTTATACGTTGGGAGACACTACCCAACGTATAAGTCTTAAGATGAACATGTTCAAAACAAAGATCATGTGTAATGTTCATGTTACACCTATGCCGGTAGTTGTTGGGAGCACTAAGCTCGAAGTTGTTGACGAGTATGTTTACCTGGGACTGGTCCGCGCTGCATATTGTCTGAGGTGGCTGGATGAAGGGGCCTTGTACGCCTGGTCCACGCCGCGTATTGTCTGAGGCAGCTGGATGAAGGGGCCTCGCGCGTCCGGTCCACGTTGCATATTGCCCGAGGTGGCTGTATAAAGGGGCCTCGTACGCCCGGTTCACGCCGCGTATTGCCTGAGGCAGCTGGTCGAAGGAGTCTCGCACGCCCAGTCCACGCTGCATATTGTCTGAGGTGGCTGGATGAAGGGGCCTCGTACGCCTGGTCCACGCCGCGTGTTGTCTAAGGCAGCTGGATGAAGGGGCCTCGCGCGTCCGGTCCACGTTGCATATTGCCCGAGGTGGCTGGATAAAGGGGCCTCGTACGCCCGGTTCACGCCACGTATTGCTTGAGGCAGCTGGATGAAGTGGCCTTGTACCCCCGGTCCACGCTGCGGTTTGCCTGAGGAAGCTGGTCGAAGGGGTCTCGCACGCTCAGTCCACGCTGCATATTGTCTGAGGTGGCTGGATGAAGGGGCCTCGTACGCCTGGTCCACGCCGCGTGTTGTCTAAGGCAGCTGGATGAAGGGGCCTCGCGCGCCCGGTCCACGCTGCATATGACATGAGGAATCTGCTTTGAGTGTCGGACAACTACGGGAGAGGGCTCGGCATGCCCAGTCCGTGCTGTCGGTTGTAATAGTGATTCAGGGGGGCCTTATGCGCCCGAATTGGTCTGCTACCATCGATGTAAATGAAGTCAGTAATGGTCGAGCATTGTAATATTTAACGAGTATTAATTTCTGTTCACAGGTGGTGATAACTCTTAGAACGTAAGCGGACGGTTTACTACCATCCGCACGAGGACGTGTGACAGTCGAGGTTTAGAAGAAAGCGTGGTACTGTGCCACTCCCTCTTGAATGGAAGTATGGTGTCAGTATTAGTCTGTGGCTGTCAGTGTGCGAAGCCGCAGACAGATTATTCGCCGCTGCTGCCGGCCGGCGGTTGATACATGAGGGGAGTGGATATTGATTTGATTTGGAAAAATATTTTGTAATAACAGGTGGTTAACTTTTTGATTGGTTGAAAGAAATGCCTGAAAGTCAAGCTTATTTTAATTGACTGACCTGAGTCTATTGGGTGATTAATGACCCTGTAAAATTGAAAAGTTTCTTGCTTCATTTTATTTTTTGTTTTGACTTTGTCGACGGCCATGCCGTGGCCGTAACTCAAGGAGTGGGTGCGGTGCGCGTGTGGTGTTGGTAAAGGTCTAGTTTTGTGATCGTTGAGACCAGCGAGGATGACTGTACATGGAGATGAGTGCTCTTGGAAATAAAATATAGTGTAGTGTAGATTTGATGTGTAACGATTTGTAAGCGATTGAGAATGTTATGGCTCTTGGACATTTTATTTTGCGATGATTGGTAAGCTTTCTTTGAATCGATATTGTGAAGCTGGTTGAAGAGGGTCATGCCACGTGGCTGGTTGAAAGGACAGATTCTTCCGGTCCAGGCTTATGAATGTTTGATGTTGAGGGTTGGATTTGTGTTAAGCTGTTCGAAGTGACAATGTTGTACCGGGCCATGCCGCGTGGTTAGTTGAAAGGACACATTCGACCGGTCCAGGCTTTTGAATTGTGTAGTTACACTGGTCGAAGGGACGGTACGGTCCGGTTCATGCGTGGTCGAAGGGACGCACCCGTCCGGTCCAGTCAGGTCAGTCGAACAGAGTACAGATAACAGTATTGTCCGGGCCCGACCCGAGCGGTTGGTCGTAGGAACATACTAGTTTGCAACTGTATGTGATGGCTTGAGGGAAATGTGCCGTTCTGTCCATGCGTGATCGAAGGGAAGCACGCTTTCGATTATTGTATGATTGAGGATGCTGTTATATCTACAAGAGGACATGAGGGTACCTATGTGTTCTTAAAGCGTATATCTTCTATGGATGCTAATAGTGCCGTGCAAGCTTTACAAAGAGTTGCATATCTGTGTGTGCTTAGTGGAAAGAACTAGTTGTTCGGTCCATGTTGCCTTATGAGATAATGGCTGGTCAAAAGGACGCCTTAGCTAGTGTTACTTTGCTTGCGTATGTGTATGTAAATGTCCAAAGATAGGGACATTGTACCCATTCATGTTAGAATAGACGAGCGGAAGAAGTGGTGATTAATAGTGTTTGTTACAGGAATTCATAAAGATAAACGCCCGAAGATGATCGTATGTCAGGAAACTTAAACATCAACCTCTTTTAGGCAAAAAGCTCGGTACTAGTGCAAACATGCCACTGATTTCACAGCAGTACAACCGGTAGAGTTGAATAGACCTCAGCTGCTGCAGCCGCAGTCGATTAAAACGAGGAAGACAAGGAAGCATAACAATGGGACTTCTTTCCAGCCCGTTGCGGAGTTGCCGCCAGTGATAGCACCGGAGATGAGAATAGCACCAATGCCTTAGGAGACTTCGTGGGCAGAGGTGACTAAAAGGTTAATAAATCCGAAAAGACACGATAAACAGCCTTAAGCCTAAAATCTCAGCCCTCGCTCTCTAACAAGGGAGAGAATAAGAGATTACTCCGTGCACCGTCGTCCGAAGCAGTAACAGTTACGGTAACTGAGGAATCTAACAACACATATGCCGAAGTGATGAAGGTAGCTAAGTCGAAAATCTGGCTGGCGGACCTTGGGATAGAGGGTCTCCGCCAAAAGCGAGCTGTGACCGGAGGTCTCCTGCTAGAAATCACTAGCCCAGACTGTGGCCAGAAGACATATAAGCTGGCGGTGACAATGAGGGAGGTCCTTTCATATCTGAACATTCGCATTGGTCGCCCAATGAAAACAGGCGATGTTCGGTTAAAAGACTTAGATGACGCGGTGAGCCCCAAGGAAGTGGCGGCAGCAGTAGGTGAAGTGGGAGGATGCACGGTGGACAAGGTTAAATTCAGGGCAATTCACTGAACTCCCACCAGTATGGGGACATGCTGAGTGCGTTGCCCAGTCAGAGCAGTCCGCAAGATCCTGGCCAAAGGTTGAGTACGCGTGGGCTGGGGATCTGCGCGCGTAGCTTTTCTCAAACCTCGGCCTATGCATTGCTTCAGATGCCTCAAAAAAGGACACGTTGGCAGTAGATGCCCAAATAAGGTGGATTGTAGTGCACGCTGTTACGCCTGTGGTGAGCCTGGACACAGGGCCAACTAGTGCACATCGTCAGTCTTAAAGTGTCCATTATGTTCGGACCTCGGGCATCCTTCCAGCCATAGACTAGGTAAGAAGTGCGCCCAGCCTCCTAAAAGGATCGGGAGGAAGAATAATCCATCTCCTACTTCTATCAGGGAGGTGGCTGCAACACAACCTAGCGCGGCACCGAGCCCCAACTCGGATATGGAGGTAACGAATCCTTAAAATTCACCCCTATAAAGGTCCAGGGCAACCTAAACCACTGCCGCAATGCACAACATCTGCTTATGCAGATGATTGTGGAGTGGCGGGTTGCCCTTACAGTCGCAGCGGAGCCATATGTAGTTCCCGACCACCCTCGCTGGTTTGGTGATGAAACCAGCTTCGTTGCCACCCTACGTTCTTTCGAGAAGGGGGCAGGGCTTTGTTGCAGGGCAATGGGGCCCCCTGGCCATAATCGGCTGCTACGTCTCTCCCAACAGGTCCCTTGCCGACTACGAGGCGTACCTGGACGAGGTGGCGAACTGCGTTCTCAGGTGCCAACCCCGTCCATTGATCATCCTGGGAGATTTTAACGCCCATTCTAGGGCCAGGGGTAACACCAGAGACGATCCGAAGGGAGAGACTAGCGAATGGGGGGTCCGTAAGCACATGTGTGCAGTGACAGGGGGAGTCTATTGTGGACCTAACGTGGGCAACTCCTCCTGCAATGCAAATACTGTCAGGGTGGCTAGTGGCGGAGGAGGCAGTCACATTGTTCGACCATCGACACATCGTTTTCCATGTCACACTTCGCCAGCCTGACGGTAGTTCCAACCGCCGAGAGGGTAGCCCGCCGCGGCGTTGGTTTCTCAAACGGCTAGACCGAGACAAGCTCGAAGCCGCCGCCATCGTCGCGGCATGGCCAGAAAAAGTTGAAGAGGTTCAGTTTGATCCGGAAGGGGAAGCAAGCCGGTTTCGAGGTACGATGACGCAAATGTGCGACTTGTCGATGCCCAGAAGCAGTCGCCCTAAGCGCAGGGTGATATACTGGCGGTCGGCAGAAATCGCACGGCTCCATGCAATCTGTCTGCGGAGTCGGCGCCAGTACACCAGAGCCCGAAGGAGAAGAAGGCGAGCTCCGCCTGAAGAGATAGCTGGACTCTACGGCAGATACCGCGCGGCTACAGAGGCGTTGTAATTCGCCATTGCCAACGCCAGGTTTCGGTCGACACAACGAAGATCCCTGTGGGCGCCCATACAGAATGGTGCTGGGTAAACTCCGGCCCTGGTTGCCCCCCTTGACGGAGACTCCCGATCCGGACCTACTGGGAAGGGTGATCAGAACGCTCTTCCCAGAGGACCGATCAAGTCCCTCAAAGCCACCCGCCATCATCATGGGAGTGGAAAGATGGTATGGCGGTGTCCGTGGAGGAGCTGAACTGAGCCGTTAGCCGCTTAAGAGCCCGGGACACTGCACCGGGACCCGACGGTATCCCGGGTCAAGTCCTAGTGCTGAGTCTGGCTGCCCTGGGGGACAGGCTTAGGCAGCTGTTTATCGACTGCCTGCGGAGTACCAAGTTCCCCACCTCATGGAAAGAGGCAAGATTGGTCCTCTTGAAGAAGGAAGGCAGGGCCGCCGATTCTCCCTCTGCGTACCGTCCCATATGCCTCTTGGACGAGATTGGCAAATCGTTCGAAAGAATAGTTGCCACTCGGCTCAACGGGCATCTGTCGCGCGTTCGTCCCGATTTGGCTGATAGACAGTTTGGATTCCGACGGGAGCGTTCTACAGTAGATGCCATCATGCGCGTCCGCTCCCTGTCAGAACAAGCAGTACCCCAGGGTGGTGTGGCGTTGGCGATAGGTCTCGATATGGTCAACTCCTTTAATTCTCTACCCTGGGGCGCAATCAGGAGCGCACTGGCACACCATCAGGTGCCCCCCTACCTGCAAGGTGTTATCGGGGACTACTTGCGCGACAGGTACATCCTGTACATGGGGCAAAATGGTAGAAAGATCCGGAGGGAGATCAGACGTGGGGTTCCACAAGGCTCGGTGCTGGGGCCGCTACTGTGATACCTCGCCTACGATGCGGTTCTGCGAGTTGAAATTCCCGCCGGCGTAGATTTCGTTTGCTATGCTGACGTCACGTTGGTGGTTGCCAGCGGGGTCACCTTCGAGAGGGCAAAAGAGCTCGCCGAGCTTGGGGCGGAAGTCGTCGTCGCCAAAATCCACGAGTTGGGATTAGAAATAGCGCCTCATAAGACTGAGGCCCTATGGTTCCATAAATTACGACGCGGCAGGGAACTACCCGACTCGTGCGTCCACGTAGGTGGGTCTGAAGTCCGAGTGGGGCGGTACATGAAGTAGCTAGGCCTCCACTTAGACAGCCGATGGGGCTTCGAAGAACACTTCGAGCGCCTAGTCCCCCGGATTGAAAGGGTAGCGGGTCCTATACATAGACTGCTGCTCAATTTAGGGCACCAAGGGAAGAAGTGCGTCGCCTCTATGCAGGAGTGATACGGTCCGTAGCCTTGTACGGGTGCCTGTTTGGGCGAAAAGGCTGGCCATCCGACACTGTAGAGCTAAAATCTACAGGGTGTAGCGGAGGATGGCCATACGGATCGTGCGAGGATACCGTACGATATTCTTTGAGGCGGCGACAGTCCTGGCTCGCTTTCCACCTCTGGACATATTGGCGGACATAGATGCGAGGTTGTACGACCGGACGCGCGTCCCCCGCCAGAGCGTCGGGAGTGAGCCAGATGAGGTGTTCGAAAGAGTTAAGCGGCACGAACGACTTAACGCTTTCATAACGTTGCGCGCTCGCCTCTCTGAAGAGCGTTATGCACGCAAACGCGTTGTTAAAGCAATCCTACCGCAATTTGAAGCCTGGATGCATCGAAGAACAGGAAGACTCACCTACAGACTTACACAGATAATGACCGGACATGGGTGTTTCGGTGATTATTTGTGTAAGATCGGACGCGAAGTGACGGCGAACTGTTTCCAGTGCGATGGGCAGGAACAGGACTCCGCATCTCATATGCTGGCAACATGCCCAGCGTGGGAACGGGAGCGGACAGTTCTGGTAAGCCGGATCGGTCAGAACCTCTCTCTGCCAGCAGTCGTATTGGCGATGTTGAGCAGGGACTCCGCGTGTAGGGCCGTAGCCGCCTTCTGTGAATCCGTTATGGTCCAGAAGGAGGCTGTTGAGCGGTGTCGGGAGAGGACAGATCCCGGTCGCAGACCGCAGACGACGCCAAGGCGTTTGTCGCGGCCCTTCCCTTGATTATTGTGTTTCTCTACCAGAAACGGGGCCTCTAGGGTTACGGGTGCTCAGTGTGCGGGCCCCGAGCGTCTAGTGATGTAACACCTGAGGAGAACGGTGACTCGAAAGTGGTCTCGAGCACCGTGATAGCATTGCGAAGGTGCTGGGGGCATTATGGACTGACTATACTGGACGTGCTTTAATAGAGCAATGCGAGAGAGGGGCCCCGGTTGCGTTCCGAACGGAGATCCCGGGACCCTTCCTATACGATGACCACCGTGGGGTTTTGGCCGGTAGGAGTCCGGCATAACCTTTCTGGTGCCCCCACAGCAGAAGTTATCCATGAGGACTTCCCCACGATAAAAAAGAGGTTAAGGTGCGGCTGGGGTGCTGGTATTTAATTATGATATAAAATATAGTATTGAAAGACTTGATCTTTTTAATTTTAAAAATGATCGGAAGAATAAGTATTTTTTTATTTATACGATTATCGTATGAACAATATTTTTTGATGAAATGGGATGTTTTTTCTTACGTCGCCTATTCTACACAAACGAAACTGTTACGAACCAACTAAGTTCGTCAAGCGAATGTTAGTGGCAGCAACATTTTAGTGAAATTAATTTAAAAAAAAATTTTGTAAACGTAAGTAATTAAAATTTCGTTTGTCCGCGTTTTTTTTAATCAATACTGTTTTAGAATATATAAATAATTAGTATGCACCGTCAGTTTCACTTTATGAATAATTTTTAATTTTGACGAACATTTGGAGTTGAACAGTTGGACGATCATGTAGCATAGTATTTTTAATCTGTCAAATGTAATCATAAGTGTTATGTCATTTATGCTATAGAAACCTCTACGGTAGGGACAGACTAGTCCCACGTACGAGTACGATTTTGTATGAAAACTATGCACCAGAAACACACTTATCGTATGCAACGCAATGACACGCGTCCCACGCAACGTCGATCTGCGATGTCTACTACTACTACACTGCACCTACTATATCCGGATCTCGACTTGTTGATTTATTAATATAGCGGATATTGACTTGCTGATTTATTAATAATACCTAAAACGTTCTCCTTGAACAGTCGGAAGGCTTTCAATGAATGGGCGACAGTAGGAGTCCATAAGAGAGACAAAGGTTATATGAACTTTACCATGAAAGGTCATATAACCCTAGCGTCGAATTTAGAATATGTTAAAAATATTTAAAAATATTTAAAGGAGGTGCTCCAAAGCCAAGTCTTTGCATTTGAGCAACAAAATTAAGACGGCTTCTAATAAAATTAAAATGACGTGGAGTATAATTAATAGTGAAACTGGTAAGGTCAACTGTCGCAAAATTCAAACTACCGGTTGAGTTTTAACAACAAATTAACGGAATCAGATCAGGATGTTGCAATGGTTTTGAGAAGTATTTTACGGATATTCCGATCTTAACCTCTATGTCACTGAATTCTTCTCCTGCCGTCGCCGAATCATTGCTTAAACAAAATGTAAATGCGTGTACAAAGAATTTTACATTTCATAAAATATCATCAAAAGATATTGTAAAATATTTTAAAACTATTGATGTTAAGAAAACTGCGGATCTGTGGGCATTTCCGTTAAAGTTATTGCGTCTATAATCGATATAATCGCGCCTCAACTAGCTATTATTTTTAATACTAGAATCGAATATGGTGTGTTTCCTGATTTGATGAAGCATAGTAAAGTAATACCTTTATTTAAATCTGGTAGCACATTAGACCCCGCCAATTTTAGACCCATTTCTGTACTGCCAACACTAAGTAAAATTTTGAAAAATTATTCTTGATCAAATGTTAATTTTTTAATTTTAATAATTTACTTCATAAAATCAATTCGGTTTCACAAGGGGTCGCTCGACAACTGATGCTGGCGTTGAGCTGATTAAATATATTTTCAATGCATGGAGAATGCACAGGATGCTGGGTATATTCTGTGACCTATCCAAAGCCTTCGATTGTGTTCACCATGAAACATTAATCAGGAAACTACAACACTACGGTGTAAGAAGTAATGCTCTTAAATTAATTGTTTCATATTTAAGTAACAGAACTCAAAAGTTATCATTAATAGTATGAGCTCTTCCGGGTCGATAGTACAAATGGGCGTGCCTCAAGGCTCAATTCTCGGCCCTTTCTGTTTCTTGTATATATTAATGACTTACCTTACATAGTAGGGATAACCATAATATAGTATTATTTGCTGATGACACTTCATTAATTTTCAAATTAAAACGACAATTATTAAAATATGACGAAGTAAATAATGCTATATCTAAATTAGTAAATTGGTTTAATGTTAATAACTTGCATTTAAATAGCCTTAAAACGAAATGTATGAAGTTCATGACTCCAAATGTCAGACAATTAGTATATTTATAGTATTCTAATGTAATTTTAAATGGGGAGGAACTGAGTCTTGTCGATATCACCATTTTTCTTGAATAACACTAGACGCGAAGCTTCAATGGAGCCCCATATATCAAAGTTAGCAAGCAGACTTAGTTCTGCAGCATATGCTATAAAAGATTAGAAATCTTACCAGTGTGGAAACAGCTAGACTTGTTTACTTTAGCTGTTTCCATAGCATAATGTCGTATGGTATTTTGCTATGGGGACACGCAACTGACACTGAAATTATATTTGTTTTACAGAAGAGGCCATAAGATCAATCTATGATTTAAAACCTAAAGAGTCGCTCAGACAAAAATTTAAGGAAATTAATATATTAACTTTGGCCTCTCAATTCATTTATGAAAATGTAATGTACGTACACAAAAATAAAAGTAGTTATACAAAAATAAGTGACATTCATTCTGTAAATACTAGGAACAAACACAAGCTAGTAGTACCAGTTACTCGACTCCACCGAGTCAGTAATTCATTCTTGGGGCGATGTATACGCTTTTACAACAAAATCCCAGAAAATATACAAAATTCGACCTGCTCAAAATTCAAAAACTTTATTAAACATAGTTTGTATAAAAAGGGTTATTATAATGTTAAGGAATTTATGGATGATAATAACCCCTGGGAATGAGGTGTTCGCTGCCAGGCTGTTTCTAATTTGTTTTGTGTGGTTAATTGTGTAACATACATGATTGTAAGCTGTTATTTTAAAAAAAAAGTCCCGCTGGGTTTCTTGCTGGTTCTTCCTGGTCAGTGGTAATTAGACAAAAGAGTGACTTTCAATAAGTACTATTTATAATCTATATTGAATAAAAAAGTTTCTGTTTCTGTTTCTGTTTCTGTTTCTGTTTCAGAGTTATTACCTATATATATATATATAGAGCGGATGTTGACTTGTTGAATAAAAATAATACCTGTATAGAGTTATTGTTTATTTACATAGAAATGTCATATTTTGGTACATAGAATGTAATAATAAAATTAAACAGTTACTGATATGTATACCTATTTTTTTCGAGGGTTGGGTTGCTTTTTGTTAGTGGTTTTACCTGGTGGTTTTAGAAGATGAATCTGGGAGAGCTATTTTACTTGTTGGCAATACTGCATACGTTGCATACGTAGTTCAAGTGTGTACACTAACTTAGGAGCGTTGCATCGCATATGTTGCGTACGTGGGAGTAGTCTGTCCCTACCATTAAACCCTCATTTTTACTTCGCTACATTTGTTCAAATATTTCTCAACTTTAACATAGCACCGAATTACGTATAAATAGCGAGGGTCCTGACAATACTTGTCAAGTAAGAAGTCGTTGAGTCATTCAGTGAAGTAGGCAGGCTCTGTTTACTGTACACTTTGCGCTCTAAAAATTAGATTTGTTAAGGGAAAAGGTATACCGTTCCCATTATACTACAGTTTCCTTTATCCCAGTTGTAAATTGGAATTTAATTGTAATGTGTTTGTTCTATGTGTATAATGTGAATGTAATTGTTCGAAGCGAAAATTTACTACCTAAAATATTCATATTTGTAATGATTTTCTTCTAATTTATTTTGACTGCACGTGGAAATTACAAACAAAGATATATGATTTCTGAAGAAGCATTCCTTCTTATTTATAAAAATTAAATGAAGATAGAATTTACAGCCCACCTGATGGTAAGTAGCTACTCTGCAACCTATCGATACCTGCTACTCTGTGCCTGCAACCCACTAACCTGTCAGGCTAAAGACGCTTTGTCTCTTATGAGGACTAAGCTGGAATGCCTCACAACTTATAAATATACTGGCTCTCGAAATCAAAATTTTGCAATTAACGGGTGTCACTCAGGGATCTATACATGGCCTCTTATTGTCCTTGGTCTATATAAATGACCTTCCTTTTATGGTAATAAAAGTCATAATTCTTTTGCTGATGATACCTAGTTATTATTTGAAGTTAAACAACTTCGCACTAAAATATCCCGACCAAAAGCAAGCAATGATGCAAAGCAAGTAGTTTGCATCAAGCTGTTTGGATATTGTTTCCAAACAGCTTGATGCAAACTACTGCTTTCAAATGCAGAAAAAAAAATTGATAGTTCACACTCTCTCATTCCCGCAGAAAGCTATTATTAATTTACAAGATAACAATTTAGATTTTGAAACTTCGACAAATCCATATTTCTAGGAATTTCTAATCACTACAATATCCGATGCGTAATTTTACGCCACCACTACACGGTGTATGACGGTGGGGTAGTTCATATCTGCAGCTGGATTGGAAACAATATGAATTAGGAATTTTGAAAAAGCAAGCGATACGGGAAATATATAGTTTGGGACCTCGCGAATCACTACGCGACCTTTTCAAGGAGACTAATATTATGACACTTCTGTCATTCCTTGTTTTTGATAACAACATGTACGTACATATTCTTATCTTAGTAAATGTTTACAATAAATTAAAATAACATGCTGTGAGGCATTCCATCTTAGACCCCAAAGGTTAAAACTTTCACTTGTATGTACCTTCTTTGTTGGAAGTAGGCTTCAGATGTCCATGGCTTATCTTAGCCACTTACTATCAGGTGGATTGTAAGGTCGTTTGTTACTTCAGTATAATAAAAACAAATTGACATCATAATCTAATATTATAACACAAGTCAGTAATCACATCCTATTTGTAACGCCGCGCACATCCTACGATAAAAGCTAATTATCGAGAATTTTATGAAATGAACGTCGGAAATTTTGAGCCTAGTAAGCGCCTAAATGTTTTTGTTTGTACGTGACTCTAATGTTACGTTCAGCTCGATAGTAATGAAACAAACAGAAACGTTGCCTTGCTTCTTAATCTAAGGTTAAGTTACAATAAACGTGGTACAATCTTTATTTGTTCCCAAAAAGATAGATCTATTTACAGTGCTGTTGATTGCTAACGGGTGCCGAGTGATGGTTGCATAAGAGAATCCACCTTATTTAGTCCCGTGGGTCGTAAGAGGCGACTATGTGATAAGACAAAAAGATTCCATGGTTTCCAATACACAGGAATATTATTTTATTCAATCTTACTGTCCAATAGATAGAAATAAGGCAGTATAACGGTGCGGCGCTGTCGTCGAGCCACAAGCGAAACGCGGTAGTAAATCGCATAAATCAAGCTATCAAAGTTTCGAAGTACGGACCAAGTACACGGAGCGTTGGCCGCTCCCCGGGCTGAACACCTTGCCCGGCGAGAGATCCTAACTTTTCATTTAAACGCCAAATAACCATCTTTACGCTAGGCGTAATAAAATAATTTAAAATTTAAAAAAAATGTACAACCGACTTCAATATAAATTATTAAGAATAACTCAAAAACTATTGGTCAGACCTTGATCAAATTTATATGGGACCACATGAGAAGCACCAGCTTTCAAATAAAAATAAGAATCATCGAAATCGTTTCACCCAAAATAAAAGTTATGAGGTAACACACATAAAAGAAAAGAACATACAGTCAAATTGAGTACCTCCTCCTTTTGAAGTCCTAGAACAAGCGTTACCTATACCTAACAGACATAGCAAAACAGAGTGAAATATATTGCAATAACCATTTCGATTATAATATATGGTGAAGTTGCGTTGAGTTATCAACCAAGGAAGGACCACGCTTTCACAGAACACAAAAATTTATGAATAGTATATCATACAAGTAAAATCAGCTACACTTTATTAGTCGATACGTAGTATTTTTACCTTTAAAAATACCTTTTAAATGTCAATTTTGAATAAAGATATTTTAACTTTGACTTTAATTTTGACTTTACACCTACACTTATTTATGTATACTATAATATTTAGATTTTTTTAAATTCTACTGGGAGGTACAAACATATGAATATATTTATACGGCTCAATTAAACCCTTTTGAAATAACGAGGCTTGAGAACTTTCCATTAATGAAGATGAGATGATCTGAAACCTTACCGCTAAAATGCCCCAGAAGAACCTAACTTTCTACTCATCGCTTCCAACCGATAGAAGCAATTAAAACTATGTTTCGGCTTAATCGTGTTCACCAATAAGTTTTGCAAACCTTTGGATTTAGTAGTGTCATTAATATTTTGATATGGAATAAATTATCTGTAACTGTGGGCTTATATCTTTTTTTATTTATGTACACAACAACATACAGAAACAGTCATATAGTGACTTCGTACGTAGGTTCTACTTATTCCATAATTTACTGAAATATCTTCCAGTAGACCCATGAAGGAAAATTATTCTAATATGTATGACTAACGATGTGCTCGTTTCGTCATTAGATGGGCGTGCGTGGATGGCTGTCACTTTACCACAAATCTCTGGACCCTTCCTAAGGGAATAACACTAGACGCTAAGCTTCAATGGAGCCCCCATATATCAAAATTAGCAAGCAGACTTAGTTCTGCAGCATATGCTGTAAAAAAGATTAGAAATCTTACCAGTGTGGAAACAGCTAGACTTGTTTACTTTAGCTATTTCCATAGCATAATGTCGTATGGTATTTTGCTATGGGAATACGCGACTGACACTGAAATTATATTTGTTTTACAGAAGAGGGCCATAACAGCAATCTATGATTTAAAACCTAAAGAGTAACTCCGACAAAAATTTAAGGAAATTAATATATTAACTTTGGCCTCTCAATACATTTATGAAAATGTAATGTACGTACACAAAAATAAAAATAGTTTAAAAAAATAAGTGATATTCATTCTGTAAATACTAGGAACAGACACAAGCTAGTAGTACCAGTTACTCGACTCCACCGAGTCAGTAATTCATTCTTGGGGCGATGTATACGCTTTTACAACAAAATCCCTGAAAAATATACAAAATTTTACCTGCTCAAAGTTCAAAAACTTTATTAAACAAAGTTTGTATAAAAAGGGTTATTATAATATTAAGGAATTTATGGATGATAATAACCCCTGGGAATGAGGTGTTCGCTACCAAGCTATTTCTCATTTGCTTTGTGTGGTTAATTGTGTAACATACATGATTGTAAGCTGTCATTTTAAAAAAAGTCCCGCTGGGTTTCTTGCTGGTTCTTCCCAGGACAGAGGTTTTTTTCGAACCAGTGGTAATTAAACAAAAGAGTGGCTTTCAATAAGTATTATTTATAATCTATATTGAATAAAAGTTTCTGTTTTTGTTTCTGTTTCTGGGAGGCGGAGTTATTGGAGTAAAAGTAAACTGCCGCCGTACTCGGTCAATCAAGTCAAGTCAAGGTCAAGAAGCTGACAAGGTTCAGTGCCCTGACCTGATGAAGGGTGAGCATTGAGTCCCTGCGGTATGTGTCTTGTTAAATACATTATTGAATTTAACGTTTGACTGCCTCTTTGGTCTAGTGGTCGTAAACGCGACTGATGATCTTGAGGTTCTGGTTTCGAATACCGGGTTGGGTCAAAATCAAATATTTTATTTATTCATTTATTTAAACTTTCATGCACAAAGTAGTACGTATGGTGGACTTAATGCCATAGGGTATTCTCTATCAATCAAACATTAGGCTAAACAGAGACAAACATAATAAGAGGCGGTGCAGCGATAATCAAAATAGAATAGGTAAAAAAAAAATATTAAAATTATTATATGAAAATAAGAGCCGTGTTAGTTCAAACTTGCAACGATTTTCTCACATGATTTTTAAAAACAAGCTTGTTGGGAGCTTTTTTAATGTCAAGAGGGATGTCGTTCCAGAGTCTGATGGCCGTAAGGGCGAAAGAGTGAAATAAGTAACCAGTACGGTGTAAAGGAGTGAGCAACTTAAGATTAGCCGAAGAGTGGAGAGAACAATTATGAGAATCTCCCAGGTATTGAAATTTGGATTTCAGATACTCGGGAGCACATAGATCGTTCAGAATTGTGAAAAGAGTGCAGAGTATTCTAACATATCTGCACTGACGGATAGGCAGCCAATTTAGCTGAGTACGAAAAGAAGATGCATGGTCGTATTTACAAAGATCATAAATGTGCCTGATGCAGTTGTTAAGCAGACGATCCAATCGATTAAGATGATCATGAGACAGGTCTGAGCAACATATAATATTATGCAATATTAGGTTTTTCTCACAAGAAATTCTCAGTAGCAGCCCGGAGTCAGGAAGTTGGCGGTGTTACACCCTCGTGCACGCAAGGCCGTTGGTCCTGCGCCTGATCAATCTCCGGTCGTGTCGGGATACCATCCCATCGGAATATGAGAGTGAAGGAATAAAGAATGCACCAGTGCTTTTGCATACACTCGGGCACTATAATCCTGTTCTGCGCAGATGGTTAGTCTAGTAAATAAATAAAAAATAAATAACAATAAAAAACGGCTTTCAATAAGTATTATGTAAAATTCTACATTGAATAAAAATCGTTCTATTATATTTTATTCTAATCTCCGTTTATGGTGGCCATCGTGACCGTAATTCGGTCTGAAGGTCATTATTATTAATAAATTATGAACCATAACCATAAAAAGTGCTATTTAGCGTTTCACTGATGTTCCAATGTAACTACAAATAAACACTCACGCCTGTCACTGAAAGGGGTAGGCAGAGGCTACGGACTGCCATTTGACACAATCCTGACACACTTCTTGCATACTATATATCTACATGCCTACGCATACATGCTCGTCGGTTAAGGGTACTCTTAATTTGTCCATATTCAATATATTGCCAATTCAGTTGATAAACTTCCGGCTAGGGCGTATCTTGGAGGCAGTTTATATACATAAATTTGGGATTCGAATCCGCGGCTCTCAACACCGCAGCTCATTGCTAAGTCACTGCGCCATGGAGCCATCAAATCTGATAATAAAATTGATAATTAACATATTTAGTCTAAATATTAATTATAAATGGGCCTCTAATAATATTAAAACGTGTGTGTATAAATTTTGTGTCGGTTTAAAACGGCAAGACCTTGTGCTCCGCATGATTATGTTATGTTCATGTATTTTACTACGTATGTGTTTAGTGAAACTTTGCCATGATATTTAAATGTGCTTTTTGAATCTACTTAATAAGTGTTGAAGAAACCCGGTTGTTACTTAAGTGTATTTGGAAGTTTTATTATGAAACTTAACGGTGGTAGAGCCACGCGGCAGCTTTTGCTGTTGCACGTATGGGCCGGCTCGAGCCGGGTTAGTACCACGACCTCACAGAATACCGGCGAGAACTGGAAGCTCTGCTTCTGCATTTCGTCTGGTGAGTGCAGGTGGCTGGAGGCCCAATTCTCCCCTCCCCCATCAATATGGTAGCGGATACCACAGGAGGGTACCAGCACCCCTGGAGAATCCCTCGCTGAGTTTCCACGACCAAGCTACTCCACTCTTGAGCGAGGGTGCTCAGGCTGCCCCGTGTATTCAAGGAGGAGGGGAGGGGGGCAAAATTCCGCTCAAAACAATAACTGCTCGGGGCAAACTGAGCAACAAGATCAAGGCGACCTCTGCCACGCTATCCGTGAATTTCTGCAACATCAGGGGACTTCACTCGAAACTAAACGCCGTCCACCACCATCTCGAGACGGCGAAGCTGACCTTGCTCTTTCTGGCCGAGACGCCGGTGTCCCCTCCGGCTGATACTTCGTATCTTTACTACCCGGGTGTACCCGTACTGTAACCTCATTCTGTGTAGATCGGACCAAACATTTATAGTCAAAAACTGAAGGTAGCCGGATTAACTACGACATTGGGACGTCAAACACCTCAGTCCCCGTGATAAAGCACCCGATACGTCGGGAATTAAAATAGTAAATTAAACGCGATAAAATCCGTAAAAATAATTTTATTTAATGTGTAGTGTTCGCGAAAATATAAGAAATCATTAACCAATACCTTTATCAGGTTCTCCACTTCAAGGACTGAGAGGGACGTCATAAATCAAAAGTACTGACATATTTATAATATTTTATTTTTAGCTATGTTAATGAATGAAAAATAGGTGGAGATGCGTAAACAGGGATCGCACTTGCATTACAAACCAAAAATACGCCAAAATAATTATAACTTGTTGTGTCCTACATAACATAGCTATGCAATTGGCGTAGGTACCATACCCAGAGGCAGATGTGTACGGTAACAATTTAAATGACCCCACATGAGCAACCTGCTTTATATATATAACCCCTTGTCTGTGCGTCGACCAGCAGTCGGCACGTCAAATTATTTGCGCGTCTGTGAGCCGACCAGCAGTCGGCATCGTTTCCTGTTTATGTTTTCGCGCTCTTTACGACGGAACTACGATGCGTTTTTTAGGTGCGACACTTGAAATCATAGACTAATAATATATACTCAGTGTCAAACTGCTTTACTGTTACTCTTTGCTCCGTAAAAAAAAAATATCGGCACTTCAAATTGGACGCTGTCAAACCAACCGACTCCGGTTTTGTCACGCCTTTGATAAGTTTTCTTGAATCAAATTTGTTGTGATTTGAAGGAGAAACCATGGAAAGGTAAGTACTTTCACATTTTTATTACTGGGAAACATATAATTTTGCTAATTTAATTGTAAAACCAGGCCAAACCAACGACATAGCCGTCTAACGAACTATGAACGTACTTTTATTTCTGCAATATTTGGTCTAAAAAGTGAATAAAACCGTAATGTTTTGGAGAATTTAAGCTACTAATGTAATTAATTTGCAATGGATGACAATGGTAAACGTGTATTTAGCTTTGAAAACTTTAATTTTGGGTCTAAATACGTGAAGGTTATTTCTTTACCGTCAGTCGGCAGGGGCACAGACAGGGTTTTGGCAGTTGATGACGTCATAACGGCGGCATGTCGGGCATGCTAGAAATTATAGATACGCTTTTGTATTTTCTGTTTGAAGTTATTTTTAAATATTTTGCATGTAATGTTACATCACTTTTAATTGCATAAACATTTAGTTACTGTGGAGATATAGTGGAAGTTGCATACTTTTTTGTAGTATGTCATTTCTGTATGCTTTGTATGGTGTGCAATAAAGAATATTAAATAAATAAAATAAATAAATATAAAATATGGGACGAAAAACTTAGCAGAATTTTGTAATTTTTATTTTTATGTTTGCATCATGTAGAGGGCATATACTAACACTTTTGTCGTAAAAGTTTTGGGCTTTTGCATTCATGTCTCGCGTATCTCTTGCATTTTGTGTTTATTTTCTCTTTGGTTTGCATGCTTTTGTTTTGCTTTTTCTTTAAAGAGGTGGACGTGGTCGTGCTCGTGGCCGTGGGCGTGGGCGTGGTGCGTACGCTGGTGGTGAAGGGGCGCATGCGCACACTGGTGGTGAAGGGGCGCATGCGCACACTGGTGGTGCGCGGACGCGTGGTGGGCCCACTAGCGGTGCTGGCCACACCGAAAGGCCTTCTGCTGTTGATCCGTAATAACAAATTTAACAACTAACAAGTTTCTTCGTTTTTTTTTAGCAACATTAATATTCTGCATTAATATTTTAGAGTTTACTGTGGCATGGTGGGGGAGTTGCCGGTGGGGAGGCCTCTAGAGCGGCCGCTGACTCAGCGGCGACCTCGAGTACTGCCTGCCGCAAGGCGAGGGTAAGCACTTCGAAGTTGGTTTTGTTACTCGATTCACGTGCAGGGCATTGAATTTAACTTTCTTTTTAGTCCCGTGCCGGTGTCGTTGTGGTCGTCCATGGACCTCCTCACCGGCAACCACCCGACCCAGCCGCTGAGCCCTCAGGAGGACCGAGCTGCAGCGGCCCAACCAGCAGTAGTTGATATGGAGCTTTGCTCAGTTCCTTCACCTGCTTTGTAAGTTTTTACTTATATTCATATTTTGAAGCTAAACTTTTCGTAACTGGTCATAAAATAACGTATTTTTAACACTATTTATGTTTTACAGACACGTTGAAGTTGGAGGGAGTGGAACCTCCACACCTAATCGGACTCCAACGTCCCGAAAGCGAAATGCGTAAGTTTTTCCTTTATTGCTTTATTAAATATTGATAGTATTTGACTTTGAACTGTTAACTGTTCGAATATAACTATTACGATAGAAATCAAAAAACAACATTATTTTTTCAGATCGGACCACAATGACATGGGGGCTAAACGGCGTCTGTGAGTGCCTATTAATAAATATATATTCTATGTGCAGAAGTGTCTACTTAATATTTTGATTCTTAATAATTTATTTTCTTCTTTTAGAATTACTTCCTCGTCATCTTCGTCGCGTCCTCTAAGGGATATTGAAATATCCAACGCCCTTAATTATGGTAAGGGAAAATAGTTTTGCTTTAGCTGCTAATAAAAATACAAATAAAACCCGTACTGTGTTCTATAAACATCAGCTCTCATGTTACTGATTCTGTTACATAAGTAGTAACTTAATACAGTCAATTATTTTTAGAATAATTGACTGTATTAAGTTACTACTTATGTAACAGATTATTTTAAAAAAAACGTAAATTATTACAGTCGGCCAATGTGGTTATTTTATCTTATATTTTACAGGCAGCGACGAGGACTCCGAAGAAGATGGCGAAGAAGAAATTGGACTCCAATCCACCATAGTCCCCAGGGTGGTACAAATGTTCGCGGCATCGGAGGATGAGGGTGAAGGTGGGGAAGTAGACGCATTTATTTCTTTTTCCTGGCCTCCGACATCCAATGATCACCCACCTGTCCCTAACTCTTCCGGTCCCATTCCTTCCACATCCCATGTTCCTGATTATTCTGTTCCGCCTTCCTTACCTACCCATACTCCCTCGTCCCCATCCTGTCCCATGTCGGAGCCAGGAAATAAATTTGATTTTAAATGGAGGGGGTTCCCGCAACCTCAAACTCCTCCTGAGCTGAGGAGGGAACCGTTCTCCCAGATAAACTGTGGGCCCACGGTTCCATATGCGAGCCCATATGACGCATTTACTGCCATATGGGATCGCGATATAATGGAACACATTGCCATGGAGACGAATCGATATGCACAACAGCTTGCAACGGTCATGCTGGTGGACGGTTCGCTCTGTCCGAGCAGCCGCATCACCAAATGGAAAGACACCGACGTAAGTGAATTGCACGTGTATTTCGCTATAATCCTCGCTACCGGGATTGTGGGAAATCACGTCTCGAGGAGTACTGGAACAGCACGCTGGACATTTTCAGTACCCCCGGGTTCACTGCGGCGATGACGTATGACCGCTTCATGCTGTTGAGCAAATGTCTCCACTTTCAGGATAATGACGGTTGCGATCCTGAACTGATGACACGGGCTCAGGCCAAGTTGTTTAGGTGCAGCCAATTTTGGATCACCTTAACAACAAATTCCAACAATTATATGTTTTGGGTCAAAACGTGTCTGTGGATGAAAGTCTGACCATGTGGAAGGGTTGGTTAGATATTAACCAATTCATCCGCAACAAAGCAGCTACAGTAGGAATTAAAACATACGAGGTGTGTGAGTCCCAGACTGGTTACTTGTGACGCTTTGAAGTCCACGCAGGCCATGATACCTCCTCAGACCCACAAGAGGACAGTCCAGTTTCTGGGAAAGTGCCAGCTCTTGTGCTCAGACTTTTAAATGGTCTTGAGCATAAGGGCCACACGATTTGGATGGATAATTTCTACAATTCTCCCGCGCTTGCGCGAGAATTGAAAGTTCGGGGGTTTGACTGCGTGGGGACCTTACGAACGAATCGTCAGTTTGTTCCCATTGAGCTGACGAATCTTACGAAAAAAGACATGGCGATAGGTCAGGTGAACGGTTGCACTTCGGGGGATGTGGACCTCATCGTATACCGGGACAAAACCGTGTGGCATTTGTCTCGACATACCATGGGCTAGCAACCGCGATGTGCGGCGATACACACAAGCCCACCGTCATACCAGACTATAATGTCTGTATGGGGGGGGTTGATCGCAAAGACCAGATGCTCGCCATGTACCCCATTGAAAGAAGGCGGAACAAAATCTGGTACAAAAAGTTTTTCAGGAAGCTCTTGAATGCTAGTGTTCTAAATGCCTACATACTCCACAAGGCACACCGCTCAATTTCTCACCGAAATTTTCGCCAAACTTTGGTGAGGGAATTGTTGGCAGCACACACACCACCAGCACCTACCCGTGCACTGCCGAACACCTGGCATTTTCCGGGGCAATACGATCTGCTCCCGGGAACAACACGGAACGAGCACCAGAGGCGTAGTTGTTCAGTTTGCAAAAAGCGAACATCAAGCTTTTGCAAAGCCTGCAACGTGCCCCTGTGTGTGTTTGGTTGCTTTGAGTCATATCACACTTCACAGTAAACTACACAAAAACACTGTCTTACACACAAGGTATTTAGGCACTAGTATTGAAGGTCTATCTGAAAAACACTTGTACTTGAGCACACAGTCCACCTGATGGTAAGTGGATACATCGTCACCCCTGAGGACTAAGATGGAATGCCTCCTTTTCAGTAAAAAGGGTATGCCGCTATTTTAATGGGAAGGTTAAAGTAGGTAGGTGTTACCATCCAAATCGTAATGGGAAATTTGGAAAACAAAAAGCTGCACATTTATATACTATAGTTTGTGTATGTGCGTATGTATGTATGTGCGTATGTATGTATGTAGTGCCTCAGATAGAGGGTTATGTTTTTGTGATAAATTTGTTTCTAACGAGTTATAATATGTATGTTTGTCTTTTGAAATTTTGGCTCATCATAAAATTGTTGGAACCTAGGTCCGTGTCATTCATTCAAATTGCAAACGTCATTATACTGATAAGGGATCGTACGAAAATTAGGGACGCAATGAAGGGGGTTGCTCAACCTAATTTTCAGTACGTTTCCTTGGCATTTTGTAACATATGTATATATATGTCCATGATCGGTAGCCATGTACATATATATATGTTACCGGAAATGTATGAAATCTAGGAATTGTATACAAATCCTAGGAAATTTATATAATTCCGAAGTTATTTAGGAAATGTATAAAATATTGTTTCAAAAACTATTTAATACATAAATGTCCTAGGAAATGTGCACAATTCCTAGGAATTGTATATAATTCCAATATCGTATTAGGAAATGTATAAAAATAATGATTTCTGTAATAAAACACGTTGTTAAAATGAGAATAATAATTTTTATTAAAGTACTCGTTGAGACAACAGCGTTCAGGTAACAGTCATTTCGTAAAATATAATAATCTTCATATTATCTTACTAATTAAAGCTTCGAAAATCAAGTATCTAGGAACTTTTAAAATGTATTTATCATAAAATCGACTTATATTATTCTCATAAAGTCAAACTTTCGTTGGGTAAGTAATTAGTCTGTTATTTAAGTAATTATAAATGTCACAATATATAAAATTAATACTTTATATTATATAAAGAGTCAGTCCATATGGCTATTTATTTTTGCAGGGTAAGCCGGAATGGCACTTGGAAGTACATAATAATTTATTTTTATAGCACAGACATCTTGCTGTAGTACAGTTTTTCTTGCAATGGCACTTTTTAATCCCTGGCCGGTTCCAGTGGATTGTAGGTTAGCAACTGACCGTAGTGCTATCTCCGTACTCGGTACATCCTCTGCATCAAGAAGAACTCTTGGACACACATTAATCTGAGATCGAGAATATAATTGTTTTAAAATTCCGTTCTTGGTACCAATTTGATAAAGCTCATCATCGGTTTTAGCCAAAACTACACCTATAATATTTCGGGCATCACCACGTCCTCTGTCAACCTCTGGAACTGCAATTCGTACAGAAGTGCCAATAGGTACAGGAGCAAACTTTTTTTCACTCGATTTCAGCATTTTTTCAGCCTGATGTTGTAGGTTTTTCTTAGCACTTTGACGATTATCTTGTACTTTATATTTTTTTGAACATAATAGACACAAAACTTTAGATCCAAATCCTTCATCAGATGATTCTTCAGCAACAGCGCAAATAGCGTGGATTGCACATCCACATTCTCTACATGTATGAGCCTCTGTAGTTTCTTGTGAACAGACGCTGCATTGGAGGGTGCAAGCTGGAGGTTGCGTATTTGTTTCGCGTTGATCTGAATCGTTGTTAGAAACTTGACTTGCCTCCTTGTTCACCTTAGAGAATTCACATGCAGTGACTTCGGGATCTTCTTCTTTTTTGGTAAGGTCCTGTATAATTTTCTCCAAATCTTCTTCAGTTTCTACATTTTGCGTGAAATCATTGGGTAACTGTAAACCAACTTTTACTTTACACCCAAAAAGTGCCTCATAAGGAGATTGCTTAATACCAGCGTGAAAAGCTCTGTTTTTCATGAGTTGCACAAATCTCAAACCCTCACTCCAATGTGAATTATTATTGTCTTGCATCCACGTGGTCAACATATTTTCAATATCCTGATTTGCTCTTTCCACACTCCCCTGACTTTGCGAATGCCTGGGTTTACCATGAATAATTTTAAAGTAGGCCAATATGTTTTAAATTCTCAATAATTCGGTTGGAAAATTCTCTGCCGTTATCAGACTGAAGTATTGCAGGAGCACCAAGTAGAGTAAATATGTCCAATAAAGTGTGAGCCACTTCCTCAGCTCGTTTTGTTTTAAGTGGTTTTAAAACAACAAATTTTGTTAAATGATCTTGATACACCATTATAAATTTGTTATCACCGTCGGGCTGGGACTGAAAATCTATCAGATCCACTTGGCATCTAGAGTTAAACTCTGACGATATAATAGGCTTTACAACAATGCCTTTTTTGATGTTTTTTTGCTTTTGTTGACAGGGTTCACAAAGTTCAAGATAAGTTTCTATATCCTTACGTGTTATGTTTTGTAGTGACTCTACCTCTTTCATCATACGATCTCTTCCGCCGTGACCAATTTGAATATGTGCCTCGTGTAATATGTCGAATAACTCGCTATCACATGCGTAGTAAATAATAGTGCTTGTAGTGTCTTTAACAGGAAAAATAAGCTTACTTTTCTGGTCAATGGTAAGCACATCGTATCGCCGCAATAACCAATAATCACGAGAAGTCTTTCTGGCTGTTATTTTGCCGGAAACTTCTTCAATTAACCCTTTATAACGTTCATCTTCAATATAAGCAGTGTTCTTAGCGTTTGTTAACGTTCTTAATGACGCTAAAGTACTATAAAATCGCTCTTTCATAAGCGCGATGCGTGATTCGGTAGCCATTTTGAACAACAGCGACGTGCGTACACACTGACAGTTAACGCGGCACTAGCGAGATCGCCTGATCAGACAAAACAATACCCTCCCTCGCCCCGCTATCCCTGCATACCCATTGATATCTCAAATATTTACATTTCCGACTGCTATTTAGACAATGTATAGATTTCTAGGAAATGTCTAATATAATTTATTTTACACATTTCCGTGCCATTTTAGAATTACATACATTTCCTAGAATTGTATACAATAACGGATTACATACATTTCGGTAACATATACATATATTATGTGTATATTGTACATATTTGTACATATCGAACAATGGTAAATTATGACCAACCATGCTTGGGTATCAACATGCTGCCTAAACCTTCACCTTCAACCTACAAGCCGCCGGTTCATTTTACCTCTTGCTGTGATTCGTGAACAAAGCATGATTTAAAAATTATGTCATATTAAGTAGTATCCCAAGTGATTGTCATTATTAGACCCGTTATGTTTACTATAATGTTTCAAAATAATGAGGGTTACAAAAATCACCTAGTCATTATCTTGTTGAAGACAAGTCGTATCCACACTTTGCTAGCATGTATGAGGCTAAAATGTTTAGATATTTACTACTTTCATGAGCTTGATGTTTGAAATATTTCTTAGAAACAACTTGTTTTTTTTTGTTTAATTGATTACTAAATTTAATGTATATCTTGAAACAATAATTTCTTTTCCATTTGTAAGTAGATATTATCCAAAATAGACATGTTTTTAGAGGTACTAATTTTGGTGTCAAATTACATACCATCTTTGTTCCACTCATACTCAAATTTATATTGAATGTAACATGATTCTTTTATTTATATTTGTAGCTTATAAGCTTAAGTTGCTGCAAACAAAAGGTCTTTGTCCCATTCGCTCAGGGTCATTTTAGATAACAAGAAATGTGAGACCCTTTTTTGTTTACTTTAAGTGGAAGTATTTTTTGTGTCAACTTTGTAAACATGTGTTGTGTGAAAAAAATGTATAGGACCTTGTTAATTTTGGTTTGTATTGTAAACTTAGATATGTAATGTGTTAATTAAAATTAGTTTCAGTTTAATTATTGTTTTATTTTATACAAATTATCAAGAAATACAATAAAATTTTCTGTACCCCATATTAAGTAGTAATGTTTCTATGGCAAATAACTACCAATATGCTAAATATGTAAAGATATATACAAAATAGGTAATTAAAACCAATATTTTAATTGTAAGCGTACAGCATTCCTTTAAAAAAATCGAGGAAATCCAACTTTAAAAAAAACATATGCTTATAATATCCCTGTCTGTGCGCTTGCCGACGGTCGGCATCACAGATACGCAAAATGGCGGAAACATTAGTCACACTGTTTAGAGTCACAGAAGTCACAGTAGTCAGGGTTAATAAGAGGTTGTGCTATGAAAAGATTTCTCGTAGAGATAGACTAAGTGCAGTGTAGTTCTTCTGTATGTAATTTGTGTTTATGCCCAGATTTAATGTTTATATTAATAATAATATAACAATTATTTATTTATTACTTTATTCATAATTTAAATTAAATATTTTAACAAATATCGTCTACTGCCAAGTTCAAAAAAATATTAAGCAAATATAAATAAAAAGAGTTAATTTAATATGTATTAAGGATTTTATGGATGGATATGATGGATTTCTAATATGATTTGTATAGTTAATTGTGTAACACAATACATGATTGTAAACAATTATTTTTTAAATGTTCCGCTAGGTTTCTTGCTAATTCTTGTCTGAACAAAGGTATTTTCGAAACCAGTGGTAAATTAAACATGAATGATTTTAAACAAGTACTATTTATAATGTATACTGAAAAAGAAAAAAACCATTTCTATTTCTATTGAATCCAAAATGTTTATAATTAATTTGATTCCCTATTGTGTTTTTTTTATTACGACTTTAGATTTTAAGTGTTATCTATTTATAGCGGTATTAATATTAAGTTCAAATAAAAAAGTACATCAACAATTTCAATGAGACATTTTATTAAAAACACGTACAATTATTATTATTAGGTCCTTACATATGAAATTAGCGTTTTGTCGTACTGACCACTTTGATCTGAAATATCTCATCTTTGGTTAAGAATTCCAAATTCAAATTTATAAATTCATTTAGCTGGTGCATTTGAATTTTGAAAACAGTCATTCATTTGTTTTTTCCTCATTATTTTATTCTTTGGCGTCGCTTATTACCGCACAATGGAAAATATGAAATATCGGTATATTTACGAGTACGAGTTCTACTGTGGCACCAGTGCTGCAGAAACAGCTCGAAGGATTAATGATGTTTACATAATTAGAACGAGAGGATTCGACAGAGACGTCAACATTCAACTTCGTCAACATGACGAGCTACAGTTGCAAGCTCAGTGTAATAATATATATATTAGGTCCTTACATATGAAATTGGCGTTTTGTACAGGAGGAATATAAAGTCAATTTTTTTCTGTAAATATATTTAATTAATCAAAGTATGCACCTTGTTATCTATGCACTTTGCCATCTAATAGGTAGTTCATTGATCCCTTTACTAAAAAACATGGGGCGAGAATCAATAAACTTTTGAAGGTGGTTTGGACTGCCGCATCGGAGTTGAATTTTTTCCTTGTGAGAAGTTGTCTAAATTCCGGAAAAATGGTGATCTGTTGGAGCAAGGTCCGGGAGTACGGTGGATGTCAGACATTCCAATTGTAGCTCATCTAAGTTAGTTGTTGTTTGTTATGCAGTGTGTGGTCTTGCGTTGTCGTGAAGCAGCAGTGGCCTAGAGCGATTGACCAATCTGGGTTGTTTAGCAGCTAGTTCTTCATTCAAGGTTTGCAGTTGCTGACAAAAGATATCTGCCGTAATCGTTTGGCCAGATTTAAGAAAGCTGTAGTGAACGACACCGGAGCTAGTCCACCAAACACTCACAAGTAACTTTTTCTGAGTCAATTTTCGTTTAGGGCAGGATTTGGCTGGGTCTCTAGGGTTCAGCCATTGCGACGAGCGCTTCCGATTATCGCACAGTATCCATTTTTCATCACAAGTAATGATTCGATTTAAAATCCCTTCATTATTGTGTCGGTTGAGCAAAGTAACACAGTAGTCGACGCGTGTTTGCAAGTTCGATTCACTCAATTCATGAGGTACCCATCGTTCAAGTTTTTTTAGTTTCCCGATTTGCTTCAAGTGGATTAATATAGTTTTATCACTTACCCCGAAGCCTGCAGCTGTCTCTGAAGTGCTTTGTGATGGACCCGCTTCCACAATAGCTTTTAATTCTTCATTTTCCACATTGGTCTCCGGCCGTCCACGGGGTTGGTTCTGGAGGTCGAAATTTCCAGAACGAAAACGTTGAAACCAAAAACGTACCGTGCTTTCTTTTGCGATACCAGCGCCGTACACACTATTTATCCTTCGAGCTGTTTCTGCAGCACTTGTGCCACGGTAGAACTCGTACTCGTAAATATACCGATATTTCATGTTTCCATTGTGCGGTAATAAGCGACGCCAAAGAAAAAAAAATGAGGAAAAAACAAATTAATGACTGTTTCTAAAATTCAAATGTGCCAGCTAAATGAATTTATAAATTTAAATTTGGAGTTTTTAGCCAAAGAGGAGATATTTCAGATCAAAGTGGTCAGTACGACAAAACGCTAATTTCATATGTAAGGACCTAATATTTTCATGGAGAAAGTACGAGTATGTGTTAATCATAATATTAGGATGTTAAAATTAAAGTTTGTACTGTGATTCTTAATAAAGTTCTATTTATATTAAAGCACGCTGTTCGCTAAGATGTGAGACATATTTTGTCTTATAAATTTTTTCTTGCAGGTGTCTTAATTTTTGCCCACTTTTTTTTTAAATCAATCCACAACTTAAGCAAACCATATAAAACGATAATGAACTCAAAATTTTCACTTTATGAAATGAGCCATGCATTTAAAACTCTATGAAGGTGCTCTTCATTTATATTGAAGGTTAAAGTAGAAGTTACTTTTTGCCACTTTTCTTCACTGCGAGAGTCTCCGTTTCCTTGGCTGCTAAGCAAATCACATAGCTCCTTGCAGTTTGTACTAATACACCACTGTTGTCCTCGCGGCAAATTCTGTGGCTTCGATAAATCACCATTCCTTGGAAATAAACAATATTTATTATTTAACAGAATAAATCAGTATCAATATACAATGTATGAAGACTAAAAGTTAATTAAAACTCTTGTTTCTCTTGTTAAAAAATGTTCCTCCATATATAAATAGTGTTTTGTCAAATAACTGTTTTACATTAATTAACACTCTATTATTAATAAGTTTCATCACGTTTTCTTATTTTTACGCACAGTAAAGGACTCAACAAATACAAAAATAGCAATTTATAAACGTATCATTCGTTTTCATTCGTTCGTTTAGTAATATTGTGTTTTAAGGTTTGTTTACTTATAGTTACATTATAGTGTCGAGTACACGTGAATAAAAGATAAGCGTTCGTACTGTCGATGACTTTAGTCACAGTTTGGTAAAAGTGTTCGCATAGTTTACTCTATACGAATTCTTGACGCAATTGTTTATTATTCGTGCTCGTGGTACTATTCTCAACGCCTCGGCAGTCTTGAAGGTTTGGACCTGTCCATACTTTGTTTACGCGTAGACAGTGACGACCATCCGCGCGTCTACGGGTGTTTCTATAGGTCCATAGCGGTAATGCCGAAACAGACCGACTCATCGACCACGTCCAAATGGCTACAGATTCCTTGCTATAATAGGTCCCATCCGCAGATATCGTGATCCTTGGCGATTTTAACGCCCACCACGCCGAATGGCTCAATTCACGTTTAACCGATCATGCGGGGAGAACTGTTCATGATTTTACCATGACATATGGTCTGAAACAACTGGTTACTACGCCTACGCGGATTCCAGATGTGGAGGATCATGCACCTTCCCTGTTGGACCTTCTGCTGACCTCTCATCTAGACAGATATCAGGTCTCCGTCGATACCCCTCTTGGCTCCTCGGACCATTGCCTAGTCCAGAGTGTGGTGCCACTCACGCTAAAATTGCGGTTGCTTTCTACAGGCTGCCGCCGTGTTTGGCACTATAGGTCGGCCGATTGGGATGGGATACGATCTTTCTTTGCATCCTACCCTTAGGAGCGGGTTTGCTTCTCGCCGGACGATCCCAACGTTGTTGCTAATTCTGTTGCTGATGTGGCACTTCAGGGTATGGAACTTTTTATTCCTTCCTCTGTGGTGCCCATGGGAGGCAGATTTCAGCCATGGTTTAGTCGTTCCTGTAAAATAGCATCACGCTACAAGCAGGAGTGCTACCGGGCCTGGGCTGACGCATCAACGTCCCGGGATGTAAACACCAGCGCCCTTAAAAAGAAGTATAATTTCGTCTCTAGGTCCTTCAAAAGAGTCAAAGCCAAGGCAAAGTCGGAACACAGGCACAATTGACGACAAACTAGTTTGCCTTCCTTCGGGAACCCGTGCATTCTGGTCTCTCGCCCAGGCTGTCCAAGGGAACTTTTGTCAGCCATCTCTTCCATCTCTGCACAGGGAGGACGACTCACTGGCCCATGCCACAAAGGAGAAAGCCGATCTGCTAGGCTCTTTCTTTGCGTCCAACTCGACTCTCGATGACGGGGGGAACACACCCCCGACCATTCCGCGGTGTGAGTGCTCCATGCTGGATATGCGGTTCACACAGCGCTCGGTTCGCAAAACACTCCTCTCCCTGAATCTCCACAAGTCAAGTGGGCCTGACGGAATCCCCCCAATTGTGCTGAGGACGTGTGCTCCGGAGTTGGCATCGGTTCTAACGCGTCTTTTCCGGTACTACTATTCCCTAGGCGTAGTCCCGATATAATGGAAGACGGCTTTTGTCCACCCGATCCCTAAAAAAGGCGACCGCTTAGACCCGTCTAACCACAGGCCTATTGCCACCACCTCCTTGTTCTCCTAAATAATTGAATCCATTATAAACTGCTCATGCGGTACCTTGAGGATCACCAGCTGATTAGTGACCGCCAATATGGTTTTCGTCGGGGTCGATCAGCTGGTGATCTTCTGTTCTATCTGACTCATAGATGGGCGGAGGCAGAAGAGTCCAAGGCATTGGCCGTTAGTTTGGACATTGCGAAGGCCTTCGATCGGGTTCGGCACAAAGTGCTTCTTTCGAAGCTACCTTCCTATGGCCACTAGATTTCTTGCAGATCGGAGCATCAAGGTCGTTGTAGATGGTGCATGCTCCGACTACAAGCCTATTAATGCTGGTGTTCCACAAGGCTGCGTGCTATCACCAACGCTGTTTCTTCTGCATATCAATGATATGTTGCAAACCAGTAATATTGATTGCTGTGCGGATGACAGCACTGGTGATGCTCTATACACCAGCCGTGCCAATATTTCTCGGGAAAACGTCGCCGAGTACCGGAACAAACTTGTGTCTGAAGTCGAGTCTTTGCTGAACACAGTCTCGGATTGGGGGCGACTAAATCTGGTCCAGTTTAATCCTCAGAAGACACAAGTTGGCGCGTTTACCGCTAAAAAGAACCCTTTTGTCGTATCTCCTCAGTATCAAGACACTCCCCTTGTTACCTCAGCCAGTATCGGAATCCTCGGCGTCGACATATCGAGTGACGTGCAGTTTCGTGTTCACTTGGAAGAGAAGACCAACTTGGCCTCTAAAAAGCTTGGCGTGCTCAGCAGAGCGGGACAGTATTTCATGCCGGCATACCGCCTGCAATTTTACAAGGCGCAGGTTCGGCCACACATGGAATACTGTTCCCATATCTGGGCTGGGGCTCCCCAGTGGTGCCAGCTCCTTCTTTTTGACCGCATCCAGCGCAGAGCGGCTCGAATCGTCGACGACCGAGTCCTTCCGATCCGCTCGATTCACTGGCGCTGCGAAGAGATGTTGCATCCCTTTGCATTTTATTTCGCATTTACCACGGGGAGTGTTCTGAGGAATTGTTCGGATTAATCCCAGCCGCCAAATTTTCCGATACCATTCACACCATCTGGATGCTTGGCGGTTCACCACTGTACGTTTCACTAGGAGTTTTCTTCCTCGAACGACCTCTCTGTGGAAAAGTTTGCCACCGGCGATTTGTCCGGACCGATACGACTTAGGGATCTTCAAGAAAAAAGCTAACTCCTTTTTAAAAGGCCGGCAACGCACCTGCAATTCCCTTGGTGTTGCAGTTGTTCATGGGCGGCGGTAGTCACTTACCATCAGGTGAGCCGTATGTTCGTTTGCCCCCTCTCCTATAAAAATAAATAAATAAAAAAATTTAAAATAGCTTAACTTTTATTTTCTGAGGGGGGTTGGCGCATAGCTAAAATAAATTCTATGCGTCCACATCTCCGGGCTACTGAAGCGCCTCCTGAGCGGTCAACGATCCTGTCTGAGCTAGCTTAAAACAACCACATTTGCACCGAGTGCACCGACATAACAGTGGCGCCCAACGTGGGGCCCAGTAAAGGTTTTTATTTTGTATGTTTTGAAGTTTAGAACCGTTGAGATTTGAAACTAATGTAACGAAAAAGAAAAGAGGCAAACATTTACATTTATAGGATTTCGCGACAGAATGAGTTAGAATATTGTATTTAATTAGTCGTTTTTATTCCATCTAGTGTCTATTTTATGTACCACTTTGAGAGTCAATCATTTTTGTTCGATAAAATGACTTTACCTATAGAGTCAAGTAGATTACACAGGCGCTATTACAAAGCAATTTTAATCGAAAGAATATTTTTTTTTTTAAACTTATTACACTAAAATTTTTACTCTACATGAAAATTATCATATTAAATAAATAATTTGCCGTTTAATTTTATTTGAAGGTTTAACTTCTACCGCATGTGAACTGCTTTTTTAATTTGTGATAAAAGTTAGGAAAAGTTAAGATACAGCCTATATACCTCCCACTCCTAGGCACAGTCTCCACTCATTTCTGAGATGGTTTTAGGTCATGGAAATGTCCGTCACGCCGCTCCAGTGCATAATGTCGGACTTCATATGTCTTTTAATTATTATTTTTTAATTTCTCAAATAGGTTTCCTCACGATGTTTTCCTTCACCGTCGAGCACGTGGTAAATCAGAACTAAAAAAAACTCCAATTAACAATTTCATTGTTGCCAGCGGGGATCGAACCTGAGTTGGTCACTTGTTGTGATAGTCTTAATCAGATTCATATTTTTTATTTTATAGTATAAGGGTGACAAACGAGCACACAGTTCACCTGATGGTATATAAATACTGAGGCCCATAGTAATCTACATCTGTCTTTGGTTAATAATCAAAATGCAGATACGTTGTCACCTCTGTGAACTAAATAAAATGCTTCGTTTCTAATAAAAAGAGGGTTCTTTACACTCACCATACGAAACAGAGCAGCACTAAGCTGCTGTTTTACGCTGGTATTCTGTGAGAGCGTGGTCCTTCCCTGTTTAAGCTGACCCATTTGTGATACAAGCATAATATAGCTGCAGCGTGGCTCTACCACGTGTAAAACCTGCTTTAGTATAATAAGTATGAAGTTTACCTTTATTAAATAGCTATTTCGTAATCAATGCATGAAATTATGCTCATAATATTATGGATGCTTGGCCGTCCACAACTGTGCAATTTACTAAACGTTTTCTTCCTCGCACAACTTCTTTGTGAAGTCGTGTACCACCGGCGATTTTTTCAGACCGGTACGACTTAGGAACCTTTAAGAAACGAGCTTACTCCTTTTTAAAAGACTGGAAACGCACCTGCAATTCCCCCGGTGTTGCAGTTGTTCATGGCTGGCGTTCGACGCTTACCACAAGGTAAGCCGCATGCTCGTTTGCCCCCTCTTACATAGAAAAAAGTATATTGAGTTTTTCAACCTTTATTTTGTTATTTTAATATCACTTTTACTTTATAATTGATATTAACCCTTTGTCTTTATTCACTTTATTTGGTTCATTTTAAAACTTTAAAAATATTGTTTGCATATTTTTTTAAACTTTCAAATAATAATAATAATAATAGTCATTTCTTTCAGGCTTTTTTACACCCATTTCAAATATCGCTAAATGTTAAAAACAAAATGAAAATATAATTATAAGGATACAATAAATAAAATAAATAAATAAAAGACAATTCAACTGAAATCATAAGTTAATACTAAAATTGCCCCCAAAAGGGGGTTCGTACTATCTATTTAGAGTTATTGTCGCGATGCACGGCACGCCAATATTTTAGTTTGGGATTCTGTGGGCACTCGTAGCACATCCTGAGGATCTCGTTCTTGGAATCACGGATGCGGGACCAAAAAGCTGCAACCCGAGATCTAATAACGGCGAAGTAATCAGGCACCCCGGCGTCGGCAAACATGCTCGACGCACTGCAGTATTTAGGCAATTTCATCAGAATGCGGTATGCATTATTATACTGCACTCTAATGCTGCTACGTGCATTTTTGGTGCTGTCCAACCAAAGCTGACAAGTATAGAAGCATTGACAATATGCTCTAAATAGGGTCAGCCTTGCCTTAGGACTGCACCGCGCAAATCGGCGTGCGAGCATATTACACCGAACAGCCAGAGCCCTCCTTTGACGTTCTATATCGAGGTTATCACGCAAATCCTCACTCAGGATTTGTCCCAGGTACCTGAATAGATCCACTCTTGCAGAAATACTACTTGTCCAGAAATACTAACGGAATCCTCTCCGGGCCTCTCTCTGCCCGTGCGGAACACCATCATCTGCGTTTTATTAACATTATACTTCAGGCCGTAATCCCGCGCATAATGCTCGCATATGGCTAATAACCTTCTAAATGTCCTGATTGAGGTACTCAGTAGCAGCATGTCGTCAGCATAGCTGAGATTATACAGACAAATTGTACCTATGTGACAACCAATTTTTGTACTTCTAAGTTCCTCAATCAGGTCGTTTACGTATAAGCTAAAGAGGTCCGGAGAGGTCAGCCCACCTTGACGTACGCCACACTCTAATAAATAATCATTAGAGATGGCGTCGCCCCATTTCACAAAGTTTGTCAGGGGCCCGTACCAGTATCTCAACAGATATAGTAAGCTGTTTGTTTGCGTTTTTACAACTTGTCCTTATTAAATCATCATCATCATCACAGCCCTTCACAAGTCCAATGCTGAACATAGGCCTCCCCCAAGGAATGCCACAAAGCACGGTCCTGAGCCACCTGCATCCATCGACTTCCTGCATATCTTACCAGGTCGTCACTCCATCTAGTGGGGGGACGCCCTACACTTCGTCTGCCGGTACGAGACTGCCACTCGAGAACCTATTTCCCCATCAGTTGTCGGTTCTTCGAGCTATATGGCCGGCCCATTGCCACTTCAGCTTACTAATCCGTTGGGCTATGTTGGTCACTCTGGTTCTACTGAGAATATCCTCATTTCTAAGTTTATCACGCAGAGAAACTCCGAGCATAGCCCTGTCCATAGCTCGCTGAGCGACCTTGAGCTTCCTCATCCGGCCAGCAGTGAAGGACCGCGTCTCAGTTCCATCATCACTGGCAACACGCACTGGTTGTACAGTCCTTATTAAATGCGGCTTTTTAGTACAAATTTCGTTTAATTTTAGAGTTTTGTATTTAGGACATCAATAATTGTTGTATTTATCGTATTTCGTTTTAAAAAAATCTCTAGATGAATCTGACATTTATAAATTTAATCTCATTATCGACAACGTTTATTACAACATGTTGTAATTCAACCCTCGTCACAGAGGCACACTGACTGGCAGTTCGTGGTGGATGTACGTTTTGACGTTAATCAAAATGGGAACATATGCCTAAGTAAGTACCTTTAATAATTGCGTAAACGAATATTACCTGTTCAAAGACAATTTTCTTTTGTATGGAGAATGGGCCCACAAGTTGTGGTATAACTTAATGAAATTCATGTAGATTTATTCCTTATAATCTTTAAATTATAGTAGTAATATTAGTTTTACCATATCTAATGGGAATACTGAAAATTTACAATCAAACGGCAATCGTACTATACTATAACCTCTTATACAGTATATCTTATACGAGTGACTGTCTTATAGTTTTCGTCGATATTATTTATTATAATAGTGCACTGTTAATAATAAAAAGTATAAAAATGTTGTAGGTTCTTCAAAATCTAAAATATTATTTGGTGGATGAAAAATTATTTTAGTAGTTCGGAGAAAACAGTCCACTAATAAACAGACGGCGGTAATTTATTTGTATTGATTCTTAATTGTATTATTAATGTGATGTATTGATCACTAAACAAGAGAGGCAAAAGGAAGCCAAAATTATGTTCAACTAACTGTAAAACAGGCACCCATATACTTATGTATCTCAAATCATTTCCAACCAGTAACATGGTTTTAGGTGCATATGAGTGCGTCTAACAGTGAACTTTTAAGAGGTGTTAAAGAAAGAAAGAAGAATGTGTGTGCATGATTCCATGTCAAGAATTTAAGCATATTTTTGCGTCAATTTAGATGTACTCAGTGCACTACAAATGTATGCAGTATCGGGTCGGGACATTGTTTTAATATGTATTGATTGATTAGCAAGTTTACATCCCAAGCACAAGTCAAACCAAAGTGACTGGGTAATAACATATCCATTTATGATATTAAACACGACAAATAAATAGCACGTAAGATGTTTAGAATTGGTTATGTTAGCATAAAAAACACAGTATTGTCACTGCATTTATTATTGTAAAATCATCACATTCTTAAAGCAGTTTATTAAAAGTAGCACGGGCCGCCAGGTGCATTGTCGGGACATGGTTTTAATATGTATTGGTTGATTAGCATGTTTACATTTCAAGCACCGTTGAAGCTGACAAAGTACCTAACTAAGATAACTTATCCATTCATGATATTACACAATAATAAAAAGTTTAACGGATTAGTACCCTGAAGTGGCAATAGGCCGGCTAGAAGAACCGACAACCGTTGGGGAAGAAAGGTTCTCGAGTGGCAGCCTCGTACCGGTAAGCGAAGTGTGGGCGGCCCCACTAGATGGAGTAATGAGGTAAGACATGCAGGAAATCTTGCAGGATGTATGCAGGAGGCTCAGGAACGTGCTTTGTGGCGTTCCTTGGGGAGGCCTATGTTCAGCAGTGGACTTGTGAAGGTGTAATGATAATGATGAAATAGTTTTAACCCTTTCGCTGTCCCGTGTACGACATATAAGTAATTGCTATTGTCTTTTATCTTTTTTAAAGAGGTTTTATATTGAATTAAACTACTTTTACGGATTATATCGCGTTAAATTAACTTATTTTATTAATTTCGACGTTTCGGTGCTTTACAGCACCATGGTCACAGGAGACTGAGGTGATTGACGTCCCAATGTCAGTTAATCCGAGTACCTTCAGCTTTTTAATTATTAATTTTGGTCCGATCTACGCAGAATGAACTAACTGTGTCTTGAAGTCTTGCAGTGGTATGCTTGGGTTTAGTTTTAATTTTATTAATTACAGGATCCCAAGCAGGTGGTAGTACCAGCCTCCTCTCTATTGAAATTAGGATGTTTTAATTTCAATAGCCTCACGTATCATCCTTGGCAGGAATCGATGTTCTTCGCGAGAATCTGTGGTTTATCAAATCTAATGTAATGGCGGGGCCGTCTAGGATATGATCACAAACTGCAGACTTCCCGGAACGTTGGTGCTTCACGTCAGCTATGTGTTCTTTTACGCAGGTTTTAATAGATCGTTTTGTTTGCCCTATATAGAGAGACCACATTCAAAATCAAGCTTGTACACTCCTGCATCTTTTAGAGGAATATTGCATTTGACGGATGGTAAGAACTGACTAATCTTCTTCGGCGGCTTGAAGAATGTTCTTATAGAAGCTCGCTTCAAGATGTAGCCAATCTTGTCTGTGACACCTCTGACATATGGTAGTACAGCAGGCACACGCTCGACTGTGGCCGGCTTCACTCGATCACCAAACAAACATAGATCGGTACGTTTTTGCTGAATCACCGTTATTAACAACTTTTTGCTTGCCTGATTTAAGATCTTAGCGCTTCCTCTTTTGATGTTCAGTCTCTGGTTACATGCCTACCTGTTGAAGACTGCATCTCAATTGTAACTAGGAAACTAGAGGAAAACAACATGCCAGCAGAATATGCAGTACTGTAGACATTGCCTTACAACTGGTTTTCTATTGTGGAAGGAAGAGTTTTACAAGCAAGTAGATGGTGTTGCAATGGGCTCACCGGTATCTCCCATTGTCGCCGATATTTTCATGGAGGACTTTGAGGAGAAAGCCCTGCTTACTGCACCAGTAACCCAAGGTTCTACAAGCGGTACGTAGACGATACTTTCACAATTTTACCATCAGACAAAGTAACTGCATTTTAGAACATCTTAATTCCATAAACTCTAAAATTCAATTTACTATGGAGTTAGAGGCAAATAATTCTTTAGCTTTCCTAGATGTATTAGTCATTCGAAATCCTAACAACACCATAGGTCACACCGTGTATAGAAAAAGACCCATACAAACAGATATTTAAATGGTGAATTCCACCATCATCCTTCACAGTTGGCTACCGTGGGCAAATCTTTGTTACAGAGAGCACGAGGATCTGTGACAGCAAACACCTGGCCGCCGAGCTTCAGCACGTCAAGCAGGTTCTGCACGACAACAAGCTTCGGTCCCGCGCCTACGTCACAGTGACCGAGTGATGCCGGCCACAGTCGAGCGTGTGCCTGCTGTACTACCATATGTCAGAGGTGTCACAGACAAGATTGGCTACATCTTAAAGCGAGCTTCTATAAGAACATTCTTCAAGCCGCCGAAGAAGATTAGTCAGTTCTACCATCCGTCAAGTGCAATATTCCTCTACAAGATGCAGGAGTGTACAAGCTTGATTGTGAATGTGGTCTCTCATATAGGTCAAACAAAACGATCTATTAAAACCCGCGTAAAAGAACACATAGCTGACGTGAAGCACCAACGTTCCGGGAAGTCTGCAGTTTGTGATCATATCCTAGACGGCCCCCGCCATTACATTAGATTTGATAAACCACAGATTCTCGCGAAAGAACATCGATTCCTGCCAAGGATAATACGTGAGGCTATTGAAATTAAAAAACATCCTAATTTCAATAGAGAGGGAGGCTGGGTACTACCACCTGCTTGGGATCCTGTAATTAATAAAATTAAAACTAAACCTAAGCATACCACTGCAAGACTTCAAGACACAGTTAGTTCATTCTGCGTAGATCGGACCAAAATTAATAATTAAAAAAGCTGAAGGTACTCCGGATTAACTTTGACATTGGGACGTCAATCACCTCAGTCCCCCGTGACCATGGGTGCTGTAAAGCACCCGAAACGTCGGGAATTAATAAAATAAGTTAATTAAACGCGATATAATCCGTAAAAGTAGTTTAATTCAATGTGTAGTGTTCGCGTAAATATAAGAAATCATTATGTAAACCAGTACGGACTGGAAATAGCAAATAAAATACGCAGACTAGAATATCTCAAGACCAAGCGCGCAAGATACGTAACATCATTAAATTTCTTGAAGAGATGCAGAGACCATAATCTCATTCCTACGTGTGTCAAGATATATACTAAAAAAGACATTCGAGGAAGCGCTAAGATCTTAAATCAGGCAAGCAAAAAGTTGTTAATAACGGTGATTCAGCAAAACGTACCGATCTATGTTTCATAAACAAAACCATAGACAAATCGTCCAGTGATCTAAAGACAATTTTATCGACATTTGATTATAAGAATTGCATGGAAACTTTAGATAAACGAGAATCAACTAAATACAATGAATGCAAAATAAACATATAGATAAATACCGAAAACTAACAACTAAATCAAATGTCCAACACCAACGTCAACGTAAGACGGAACACAACCATTGACAACAGACGCGGTAATAAACAACGCGCGGTCTATAACCTGTCAAAACAATCTCTGGACTACGCGACAATAAAAGTTTTGGCCAAAGGTATGCATTTCTTAATAACACCGCGAAAAATCCCGTATGAAAACATTATCTGTAGTGTTGATGACTGTCTGTATAAAAATAATATTGGTAAGGAAGATTTAGAGGCCATACGTCAAGACATTTCGTCTTTGTTACGTCGAAGCTCAGTGCCGAAATTAAATCTTCCGAAGGATGAAATTAATGCATTAAAAACTTGCAACAGACCAGATTTAACGATTCTCCGCGCAGATAAAGGTAATGCTACGGTTATAATGGATACGTCGGATTACAATTCTAAAATACAACAACTTTTATCGGATGAAAGTACGTACGTAAAGGTCAAAACAGACCCAACAACTAATACGCTTAAAACAACTAGCGATCTAATTAAGAAATACTCCGAGAAATTGAATCTAGACGTCAATTCGATAATACCTGCGTGTGGCCAACCCCCGAAGTTGTATGGGTTACCAAAAATACACAAACCGAACGCTCCATTACGTCCAATAGTAGTCAGATCGATTCGCCAACTTACAGATTGGCTCAACTCTTAAAAACACTATCACCACTCAGAGGACACACAAGAGCACACACTAAGGATTCATACCATTTTGTTAGTGAGATAAAAGACCTATGTCTTACTGACAATGAAACTATGGTCAGTTTTGATGTTCAGTCTCTGTTTACATGCCTACCTGTTGAAGACTGCATCTCAATTGTAACTAGGAAACTAGAGGAAAACAACATGCCAGCAGAATATGCAGTACTGCTTAGACATTGCCTTACATCTGGCTATCTATTGTGGAAGGAAGAGTTTTACAAGCAAGTAGATGGTGTTGCAATGGGCTCACCGGTATCTCCCATTGTCGCCGATATTTTCATGGAGGACTTTGAGGAAAGCCTGCTTACTGCACCAGTAACTCCAAGGTTCTACAAGCGGTACGTAGACGATACTTTCACAATTTTACCATCAGACAAAGTAACTGCATTTTAGAACATCTTAATTCCATAAACACTAAAATTCAATTTACTATGGAGTTAGAGGCAAATAATTCTTTAGCTTTCCTAGATGTATTAGTCATTCGAAATCCTAACAACACCATAGGTCACACCGTGTATAGAAAAAGACCCATACAAACAGATATTTAAATGGTGAATCCCACCATCATCCTTTACAATTAGCTACCGTGGGCAAATCTTTGTTACAGAGAGCACGAGGGATCTGTGACAGCTAACACCTGGCCGCCGAGCTTCAGCACGTCAAGCAGGTTCTGCATGACAACAAGTTCGGCCACAGTCGAGCGTGTGCCTGCTGTACTACCATATGTCAGAGGTGTTACAGACAAGATTGGCTACATCTTGAAGCGAGCTTCTATTAGAACATTCTTCAAGCCGCCGAAGAAGATTAGTCAGTTCTTACCATCCGTCAAATGCAATATTCCTCTACAAGATGCAGGAGTGTACAAGCTTGATTGTGAATGTGGTCTCTCATATATAGGGCAAACAAAACGATCTATTAAAACCCGCGTAAAAGAACATAGCTGACGTGAAGCACCAACGTTCCGGGAAGTCTGTAGTTTGTGATCATATCCTAGACGGCCCCGCCATTACATTAGATTTGATAAACCACAGATTCTCGCGAAAGAACATCGATTCCTGCCAAGGATGATACGTGAGGCTATTGAAATTAAAAACATCCTAATTTCAATAGAGGAGGCTGGTACTACCACCTGCTTGGGATCCTGTAATTAATAAAATTAAAACTAAACCCAAGCACCACTGCAAGACTTCAAGACACAGTTAGTTCATTCTGCGTAGATCGGACCAAAATTCATAATTAAAAAGCTGAAGGTACTCGGATTAACTTTGACATTGGGACGTCAATCACCTCAGTCCCCGTGACCATGGGTGCTGTAAGCACCCGAAACGTCAGGAATTAATAAAATAAGTTAATTAAACGCGATATAATCCGTAAAAGTAGTTTAATTCAATGTGTGTGTTCGCGTAAATATGAAATCATTATGAGGTTTTTATACATAGTACTAGTTAGCTGTCATGTGAACATTGTGCTCGCGTAATTTAATTGGTTAAAATAGTTATTCAACTGTATCGTGTTAGATTTACCAAAAAGTGGAAAACTGTTCAATATGCGTGAGAGTGTTATCAAGACATATAATACGCAAATAAGACTGCATTATTGTGAATCTTACGGTGAACTATCAACAGCAATAAAATCTGATATGTATTTTATCCCCAAAATAATACTAAATGCATCTTATATCCATTGATAAACAATGAGACAAATAAAAACAGAAATATAAAACAATAAATACTTTAAAAACTTAAAAACTTTATATTTGTGATTTAAAGTGACGGTTGAAGAAACATTTAAAAACAAATACAAAACGCTCATAACGAATCTGTCATTTCGTATTTGTTTGTAATGGAACCAATATTTTGGCAGAAAAAGTAAGATGTAACGGTGGCGTGTTGGCTACGCACTCGAGTTTCTCATTTGAGGCCGTGAGATCGCATCTAAACTGCACAATTTGACTTTTTGTGAATGTTTTAGGTTTAAATTTGAATTCTAAACACTATAAACAAAACAAACGGCAACGAAGTGTGAATAATAACTCACTGGTTACGCGACTCAAAACATTATATGGTTGCACAATACTGCACACTATATGCCTTATAAGCCGGTGGTAATATGTTCAAGTTTCGCAGCTGATTGATACTATTTACATTTTTTTGACGTGAATACGTCTTTAAATTTGCTTCCATAGTGGAAGGCAATTCAAAAAATTGATGATAACAAAATCGGGGGATACAGTTTGGTGTTGCAGCTACATATCTATCATCTACATCCAAAATTTAATTACACCACTTGATAGCTAAAGGACCACAAAATTCGATACATTAAGTAAGGACTATGAGTCATCGCGTGCGGCGGAGAGGGGAGCGCCGTCATTTTGAGGTCGTTTCGTAGCGTCACATAAATACCGTTTGATATAAATTTTGACTTGGAGAAGCTACGACCTTTGTTTAAATTCCAATCGTCAGATATCGTCAAGATCCATCGATTGCATATATAAATCATTTTTTTGCAATAGGTATAGTGAATGTATTTGATGTTAAATTAAAAAAATTTAAATAAATAATGCAATGTCGGTCTATACTCGTCAAGAAGCCAAATCAAGATATATAAATCGTATACGGTTGGAAAGGGCTTCTCAAGACCAATCCAGTGATACCCATAAAACACCATATGATATAGTGAAGCGAAGTAGGGAACGTTAAATATTGAAAATGTCTGAGCGGATCAACGGCACCGCCAGTACATCTTTATTGTTAGTGGATGATCTCATTGCTTCTATATCAACGCCGGACTATATAGACATCGATTTTGTGCGATTGCCGATTATGAAGACACATTGGGCTGCAGCTAGTGCACGTTTTACTACTAATTTTGTCAACAATCCATTTGGAAGTAAGTGTGATGTGTGTGAACGTCTATGGTTTCTGCGCTCATTGA